>LR750141.1:743139-800744 GCA_902729485.2 Mus minutoides
GCAGCACGTGCGTCGTAATCCCAGCACTCTGCAGCTGGAGGCAGGATCAGAAGTTCAGGGCCATCCTCAGCTGCAGAAGGAAAGGGAAGGAAGGGAGGGAAGGAGGGAGGGAAAGAGAAAAGCACAGTGGTGAAGGCTGGTCCTGTCAGTGAGCTTCTGCCCTGGCCGTGAGACCTTTCCCCTTCTTGGTACATGAGGCTTGTGGCCTCCACCTCGTTGCGGTGGTAGAGGCAGCTCCAGCATGGCTGAACCTTGGGCTCTAGCTTCCTGTGTCTTACACTGACAGAAACACAAATGACGAGAGTCGGGGTTTATTTGGCTACCGTCTATTGGTGTGGGGCACTCAGGGCAGGACCTGGGGCAGTTGCTCACCCCACAGTAAGAGCAGAGAGAAGGAGCGCACACAAGCAAGCGTACTGCATAATGCCCAGCTGGCTCTCTCTTCTCTCTTACAGTCTGGGCCCACCTCCAGGGAGTGGTACCACTCACTCTCAGCCTGTCTTCTCACAGTGATTAAGGCAATCAGGACAATCTCCCACAGACAGGTTCACAGGCCAGCCTGATCTAGACTCTTCCCAGGTGATCCTAGCTTGCCTTAAGTTGAAAATGAGAATTATCACACCTAGACTCTGTCTGTCCCGCTGCCCGTGATGTGAGCTAACCGGGTGGTGCTCCCCATCCTGTAGTAAAGGTCTATTCTGCTGGTATGGCTGGAGGCACCCAGCCACAACCCAGGGGAGCCTCTCATGTTCCTCACCTTGCCTTTCTCGCCCCCTCAGGATGCTTACAAGCCCCGGCGAAAGTACAGACGGCAGCGGGGAGCAGAGGAGCTGCCGGACGAGGAGTCCCGAGTCCACTCCACGCTTCTGGAATATGGCAGGTATGGAGTGGGTGCTGGTCAGCGCCATTGTATGACAGCATTTCCAAGAAGAGCTGGGGCTGGAGTGGTCTCTTAGAGTCCTTGCCTTGCAGCAAAAGGAGCTGAGCCCACCCCCAGCACCACATGAAAAATTCCAGAGTGCCAGTGCACACTTGTTGTCCAGTGAGGAGGTGGAGACAGAGAGATAGATGCGGGGTGGCCAGACAGCCTAAACTAGGCCTACTGAGTAAGAGTCAAGCCGCTGGGAGACCCTGTCTCAGAAACCAAGGCAGACTCTGTCCTGAAAAAGAAGGTTGTTCTCTCGTTTCCACTTCCCTTATACATACAAAAAAGAATATATATTGATATATTTAGTAGATAGATAGATAGATAGATAGATAGATAGATAGATAGATAGATAGATAGATTTATAGAAAATATATCTAAATAAAGGCTTTTTGGGTTTTCATATCAGCTTACTAACCCTCTCCCATCCTCAAGGGTACTTTTCCCTTCTTAATAAACTGTCTATTCCAGAAAAAGAAAGAAAGAAAGAAAGAAAGAAAGAAGGAAAGAAAGACAAGCAAGCCAACATTAATTTCTTGTTAATTAAAATTGGACAGCTGCTGGAGTGGTGGGGTATGCTGTCAGTCTGAGACTAGCTGGCAGAGGCAGGTGGATCTCAGTGAGTTTGAGGCCAGCCTGGTCTACAGAGTGAGAGCTCCAGGCTAGCCAAGGCTACATGGTGAGATCCTGTTTTAAAAAAGAAGAGAGAGAGAGAAAAGCAAGCAAGCTGGCTTCTGCCTGAGTGAGTCCACGTTTGCAGCCGTGACTTCCTGGTTGCATCTCTGTGCCCACCTTTGTAGTTCTCTAGAAATGGGTGTGGCCATGCATGGACTCCGACCTTCTTGGGGAGTTGGTGCAGAGGCCAGGGCTCGAATGTACTGACCCTCTTCTTAAAACAGACAGTCCACAGAGCACATGCAGCTATCTCATTATGCCCTGCAGTAATCCTTTAGGGCAAAGATCGATCTGAATAGAAAAATGAAAGCCTTAATAGTAAGCCTTATTACTTTTTAAAATTATTTGTCCTGGAGAGAGTTTTACTTTATAATAGCCTCACTTCTTTAAAAACATGCAAGCACAGGCTTCCCTTGGTTAATACTGGATATTAACCTTGCCCATGTCCTGCACTGTCTACCCAGCGTGACCGATCCCTTGATGTGAGTATGTGCCTTGTGTCTCCTGCCTTTGTGTGGAGATAGTGTTCCAACCCTTGTTGTGTGGCTGACACTAACTCTCTCACTAGCATCTCCCTGTGCCTTTCGCTGAGAAATAGTGGTAAGCAAGAGGAAATTAGACTTAGCTGTTCTAGCTTTCCAAGGAAAGGCAGTACTTATTAGTGTGTGTGTGTGTGTGTGTGTGTGTGTGTGTGTAAGAGAGAGAGAGACAGAGACAGAGAGATAAGGGCTGTGTGCAAGCCATGGCCTGTTTGTGCCCAGGGTCAGTTCTCTCCTTCCACCTCCATGTGGGCTCTAGGATCGAACTCGGGTCTTGCATGGAAGCACCTTTACCCACTGAGCCATCTCACCTGCCTCTCGTGGTGTGGTGGTGTTCGGCTTTGTTTATTTGCTTGTTTTGAGGTGATTCTCTGAGGTCATCTCTCTCCCACAAATGAAACTAGTGTTTCAGAAGCTACTGAGTCTGTTCCGCTCACCTTCTGCTGCTGAGAATTGAATATGTTTTTCCAATTCGGTCGGAGACCATTCATACTAGGGACATTATTTTGAGAGGGGGCAGTGACTGTACAAAATTAAAGTGCATAGCCCCTTTTGTTAAAAATTGTTAACAAAGACCTGGAGAGGTGGCTTATTTGATAAAAGTGCTTACCTACCATCATGAGGACTGAAATTCAGTCCCAAGAGCCCAAGTTACAAAACTGCCTGTGGTTAGCATTCACTTGTAACTCCAGGGCTAGAAAGGCAAAGGCAGAAACATCCCTGGGGCTCACTGCAGCCAGCCTTGTCTAATGGGTGAGCTCCAGGCTAATGTAAGACCCTGTCTTAAAAATGAGGTGGACACACATTCACACGCACTCACAAATGATAAAGGATTGTGCTGAAAGCGTGGTGTGGCCTGTCTACTGAGGAGTAGCTAGGAGCTCCCAGGAACTGAATCATGGGATTTAGTCACTCAGATTCCAGACCAAGACTGGGAACCACAGACTTAAGTCACCCCAAATTCTGGGTTCCAGTGTGGAAGCAGTTTCATATCTTAAATCTGGGCATTTTTCATATACACCGGTGGAAACGTTAGGTAGGCTCAGAATTAGTGCACAGTTAGAGAAGTCACAGCCAGAGGCCTTGGATGTCATCTCATAACTCTTATCCTTTTGGTTGGTGAAAAAAAATTATTTAAATAGTTTATTCTTGAATCAAATATATGTTACTAAGGCCCTGGAACATGAATTCCTACATGGAAATGAATTCCTGAAACTACAGAACAAAAGGCTTTTTTAAATTAAAACTACATCAGATAGATGTGTTAACAAACCAAGGAGAGCCAGGCGTGGTGGCACACTCCTTTAACTCCAGCACTTGGGAGGCAGAGTCAGGCGGATTTCTGAGTCCAGCCTGGTCTACAGAGTGAGTTCCAGGACAGCCAGGGCTACACAGAGAAACCCTGTCTCGAAAAACCAAAACAAACAAACAAACAAACAAGGAGATGTGCTGTGGGCAGAGATGCTGCTGTCTGGTGGCATTCTTAGTGGAAGCAGGAAGTATGCTAAATTCATTTCATCAGGTTGTATCAGATTAGAGGTGGGCAGTGAATGACTGTGAAAAGGCTTAAGGATATCACCAAAGTAGTTCAGTTCTGGATCCTCTACATTCCAACCCTCCACAATCTTGAACTTCTAGGTCTACCTTGTAAGAGGTTAGCTCTGATGTGGCTTTTCCTGTTAACTTGGCAGTACTGGCTAATCTGCAGAGGCTGCAATAAGGTCCCTTTACAGGATTGTGTGGAGAATTCCCTGTACTTGGGCCCACTGTCCAGCAGCGTCTGCCATGGCCGACTGTCCAGCAGCGTCTGCCATGTTTGTTTTGCTCTTTTCCGGTTCAATTGCAGAGTTAGGCAATGTTTATAACGTCTTACTTCCTGCATTTTCTTTCATCTGCATTTTTTCATTCAATCAATGTTAGAAACTCAAACTGTAAAAGCAGCAGCATCCACCAGAAGGATACAGACACGCGCTCAAGAGATTGGCCATACCAGCAGAGTGGGGGCTTGTATGGGTGCTAGAGGGGCAGGTCCTGGGTCTGTATGTGTGCACTTGGGCAAATGGAAGCTTTTGAGACACAGAGCAGAGAGGCAGGTGAGGGGAGAGAACTGGCCTGACTGTGAGGCTCCGGGTGGACAGTAGATGGAGCAGGAGCTGCTTGGCTGAGGCTCAGTGGGGCCTTGGAGGAGGGGGCTGGCCAGGCTGCTTAGGAGCCAGCAGTGCATCTTGGAAAGTGCTGTTGGGTGGGCGGTGGAAGAGCAGGAGGGGAGGGGTGACTCTGCAGAGCCTCCCTAGACAGTGACAGCCACCGCACACTGATCCCATCGGCAAGGCACATCCTGAGCAGGGCAGAGCAAAACCTTAATTTGTGTTTCTCTCAAATGCTTGCATGCAACTTTACTCGAAACTAAGATCTTCGAGGCTGGTTGTTCACATTATATCTTTTGTTTGGGGTTGAATCTTTTTTTGTGTGTCTTATTGTATTTGCTTTAGAAAAAAAAAAAGCATAGATTTTGTTTTAAGCCAGAAAATAAACTAACTGGAGCTGAAATGCATCTGTGCGCCTTTAAATTTTAGCTCTGCTAAAGTGAGTCCACATGACTGAAATTATGTTTGGGTTATGTGTGAAAATAAAATATGGGCGTGATTTGAAGTCATTAAAGCAATATTAAAATCTGCATTGTGCTTTAGATACATTGTCTGTTTGCACAGATGTTTTTAAGGTTTTTAGCTTGCAGTGTGGTTTTGAGTTTTAGCTTGCAGTGTGGTTCTGAGATGCAATTCCTGTTCGAAGAGTAACGAGTGCCCTTAAAGGATGCTCTATACTTACTGTCTTAGCATTCCCGTGTGTAGCATCTGAACAGAAGATACCGTGACTGGCCATATTCAGAATCTGATAAGTTATTTTTCTGGGGACGGCACATGGAATACTTTCTCTAAGTATTGAATAGACTAAATCCTTTTCATATTCTGTGAAAAGCGTAAGTCCTGGGGCTGGGGAGATGGCCTGTGTGGTAAAGTGCTTGTCACACAAGCCTGAGGGCCTGAGCTTCTGAGCTCCACCCCTAGCACTGTGCAAAAGCCAGTTGGAAGGGTGTGCACCTGAATCCCAGCACTGGAAGGCAGAAACAGGAGGGTCCCTGGGCCTTGCTGGCCAGCGAAGTCAGTAAGCTCCTAGTTCATTGAAAGCCGGGCGTGAATCCCAGCACTCGGGAGGCAGAGGCAGGCGGATTTCTGAGTTCAAGGACAGCCTGGTCTACAAAGTGAGTTCCAGGACAGCCAGGGCTACATAGAGAAACCCTGTCTCAAAAAAACAAAAAGAAAGATAATTGTCTCAGAAAAATTTGGAAAGTGACTGAGGAAGCTATCCAGTGTTTGCCAGCCTCTACACTCATGCACACACACACACACACACACACACACACACACACACACAAAATCCAATAAAAAATGCACTTGTTGGAATTTATTGAGATTTGTGAATAGTAATTAAGTTGTTTCTCATGGCTTACAGGAGATACGGATTTAGTCGCCAGAGCAAAACAGAGAAGGTAAGACCTACCTACCTAGCCAGGGGGTGACAGCAGGCCCTGGGCAGTCTGGGGTCCTGGGAATATACCAGCCATCTTTGTCTCTGCTTGTTCGTCTTGGAATCTCTAGCCTGCCACCTCTGCAGGCCAAGAGCAGAAGCATCCCTGAGCTACAGAGCAAGGATGGTTGAAGTCCAGCTGATAGATGTGATGTTGTGTCAGACATGCCTCACCAACCCTGACTGGCCTGCGTCAGAAGCGGGAACTTGGCCTGGAGCCCCTAGATTATCCGATCTCTTTCTGTTGGGCCCTGGATGTTTTCTTTCACAGGCTACCCCTCTGTAAGCCTGTCTTGTTTCTGCTGAGTCTCCAACTCTGGTGTTCAGCTGCTTTCTCATCTTCCCTCCTAGGCTGAGGACAAGAAGACAGCGCTGGCTGCAGGACTGTCAGCTGCAGAGAAAGTGGATGCTCATGAGGAAGATGAACTTCAGGCAGCCGAAGAGGTGTGTGGCATGTGGTGGCTCTCAGAGGTTCAAGTTTGGGTCACTTGAGGGAAGCATTAGCTCTCACCCACAGCTCTCTCAAACAGCCTTCCACTCACAGTTCCCTTTTTTTGAAATGTTATGAGGTTCGCCATTAACCCTCATTAAAGCAGCAACTCTGAGGTTTCACCACAGAGATCTGGGCAGGCGCTCACTTCAGTCAGTCTCACAGTCAATCAGAACTGCTCATCACTGTTCTCTTCCTCTTTCAGCAGCGTATTCAGTCACTGATGACCAAGATGACCGCCATGGCAAACGAGGAGGTGAGGGCTAGCAGGGAAGGGGGTTGTGTAGTAGAAATGCAGAGGTAGAGACTTGGCCCCATCCTGATCTGTTCTAAGGGACCTGAGGCAGGTGAATACTATCTTCAGAGCTCTCTGTCTTCAGAAGGAAGCCTTTTATAATGCTTAGCACTGACATCAGGACCTTCTAAGAGGGAGCCTGTTGGTGCAATCTGTTCCTGTAGGGGTAAAGTACTGACCTCTACGGAAGAGCAAGGGTCAGTCCTGCTTCTCTGAGACCACGGGAGCCCCTTTCTTCTTCTGAAACCAGCTATCTAGGGGATGAAATCCTAAGTTGCCAGGGAGCCCTCTCACAGGTCAAGGCCTGCGCAGAAAGAGTAACTGTCCTTGGATGTGATCATTTCTTTCATGAACGGGAAAGACCTGTGGGAATAGAGATAGTTTAGGGCCTCTGGTTCCTTTCT
Source organism: Mus minutoides (assembly GCA_902729485.2). Classification (NCBI taxonomy): domain Eukaryota; kingdom Metazoa; phylum Chordata; class Mammalia; order Rodentia; family Muridae; genus Mus; species Mus minutoides. The sequence goes on from LR750141.1 coordinate 750,056, forward strand.
ATTCTCATCTGTGAGCCTCAGGACCCCAGACGTCTGGACATGAGGGTGGAGATGAAGGAATCCTAGGGGTACCCTTGTCATAAAGAGGTAACCAATGCCTGAGGGGAAGTTAGAAAGGATACCCAAGGCCCAAGGCCAGAGGAGAAGCTAGCATAGCTACTAAACGACTTGAGAGAGAGTGGTGGCTCCAGGGGCCAAGGAAGCCAACACAGCCAGCCGAGTGACTCTGGAGATAGGAGACGCAGGGCTGCTCTGACGCCTGTCCTGAGCCTTGTGGGTGAGTTGGATGTCAAAGCCAAGGACTTTCCTGGGGCAGTGCTGTGAATTTTGTATTTAAACTAAGTTGTGGGATGTCACCTGTCCCTAAGAATATACGTCATGTGATTGCAGAGCCGTCTCACCGCAAGCTCCGTGGGCCAGATCGTGGGTCTCTGCTCTGAGGAGATCAAGCAGATTGTGTCTGAGTATGCAGGGAAGGTACGTGACTGCCTGCCAGGGCCTGGGCCTCAGGTCACACCCACAGCTTCATCCTCCCCTTCCCAGAAGCACCAGCGCCAGGCTTACCCATGCACAGCCATCTATGCCTGCCCATGAGCTAAATTCATTTGGTTCCAAGGTACTAATTTTTTTCTATAAATATTAAGGGAAAAGTCTGTCTTGAAATAGCGGTCCCATCTAATATGTCGCCACCTGCAAATCCAGGCAGTCATCTTCCCTGCCCTGTCAGGCTGCTTATAACTCAGGCTTACTTTGGCTTTTTTGCCTTTTAGGAGATAAACTTCATAACTCAGCCAAGCCCAAGGCAGAAGTTTTTGTTGGACACTTTATTATTAAGAAGTGTGTAGATTGAACAAAATCCTCAGTCATATTTCAGTGTTACTTCTCTTCCCATCCTAAGGAGAGGCCAGGGGGCCTTAAATATTTTAGAGATGGAGTGATGACCATGTTTAAAATAGCTTTAATTTTTTTATTTATTATTGATCTATTGGGGGAGGAGGGTTATCACAGCATACATATCGAGGTCAGAGAGCAACTTTATGGAATAGATTTTCTCTTTCTTCCTTTATGTGGGTACCAAGGTTGAACCCCCAGAGCAAGCACCTTCCCCTGCTGAGCCAGCTGGCCAGCCCAGTAATGAATCATTTTGCACATAACTGAGTCTAGTGTGGCTGTGCTTTGGCCTGGGTGAGAGATGATTTACAAGGCCCTCTTGGTTTTTTCATTTCCTGTTGTTGTGATAAAATGCCCCATGAAAGCAACTTCCGGGGGGGAGGGGGGGGGAGGCTTCTTTGGCTCACGGTTCTGGGTTATAGTCCGTTGCTGGGACGTGGAGTCAGGAGGAATATGAAGCAGCTGGTCCCAGCCACAGTGAGAGCAGAGGGCAATCAGTTAATGCGAGCATGAGCATGCAAGTGGTGGGCTCCTTCTCCTGTTCCTCTGCCCGGGACCCACCCCATGACATGTTGCCAGTGTACCATCCCCACCCAACTCAGCTATGAAATTCTCTCAGTCGCGCCCACAGGCTGACCTCTAGGCAGGTCCTCACTGAGCGTCACCTCCAGGGTGGTTCTAGACTGGGTGACATCAGAAGGGTCTGTTTGTTCATCTCTCCTTTCTCACCTGTGCTCTGAGCGGCCCGGCTGGACCGGTAGTTCTGATTGTCTTGTCTCGGATGCCTTGGGGAGAGAGTAGTTCCACTCTGCCCTCTGCCCTCAGAGCCCCGTAGGTAGGGATTGTGAAGGTGATGAGCCTGGGGAATTGCTCTCCCCTAGGGCCGAAGTGAGATCTCCAAGGCATGGAGCTTCAGAGCAGGACAGTGCCTAGGCGGGATGTCTGGGCTGGGTTTCCTTGTTTCCCTGTTGTCCAAGGCTATTCTAAACATGGCTTTCCCTAGCTCTCATGGACTCCAAAAGGTCTGTCTTTCCATGCATCACCTAGAAAGGGGAGCACTGGCGTGCCATCAGAGACTGAACCAAGAGAGATTTTGCCTACTGTAAATATACGATAAACTCAAAAGGTTGCAATTCTTGGTTGTGAAAGGGGAATAAAAATCACTGCCCCGGAAGTGTCCTGGTCTCCTGACAGTCACTCTAAGTAGCAAGGCTGAGTCTGTCACAATTCTAGGCTGCCTAGAAAGAGCTTTAGCCAGCGCTCTTCAACTGGAAGGAGAACTAGATGTGTTTCTACTCTGCGTGTGTATAAATGTAATTGTGTGTCTGTTTCTGTGTGTATATATGTGTATTTGTGTGTGTGTCTCTGTATATATGTGTATTTATGTATGTTTGTGCATGGGTATCTGTGTGTATATATATTTATGTGTGTTCATGTGTCTATGTCTCTGTGTATATGGTTGTGTACATATGTGTCTGCATGTATGTTTGTGTGTATGTATGTGCAGTGTGTGTATGCTTATCTGTGTGTATGTCTGTTTCTGTAGCTGTCTGTGTGTGTGTGTGGGGGGGTGTTGTCTACGTGTAGATCTGCCTGCTTGTTAGCATGGGGCACATATGTGGAGGCCAAAGGTTGAAAATGACTTGTGGGGCTTGGTCCTCCCTCCCAGAGCTGAGCTTGGGTTGTCAAGCTTGGCTACAGGAATCTTTACCTCCTGAGCCAGTTCGCTGGCCCTCAACTAAGTCTCTTACTGTGATTAATGCTTTAACTAGGTTTCATTGATTCTGCTGTACAGGTCTGTCCATTTGTATCCACTTACCCTACTACTGTTTGCCAGATAACATCTTTGTCTCCCTGTGACACTTGACTTAACTCTGCTTTTGTGTTTCCTGTCTAATTTAAAATACAAAACAACCTTTGGCTTCTTATCCTTCTGTTTGCTTCAGGTTACATCAGGAAACCTTGCTGTTGTGTTTGCTTCTTACTGTCTTGTTGTTGCCTCCAGCCAAAGACTGCTTGTGTTCAACCTGAACCCCACTCGTGGGTCGCATTGGGTTTATTTCCACGTGTTAAGAGGAAGGTCACACCTCTGTCGGGGTGCACAGCAGCTAGTTACAATGATGTTGAAAGGTTTAGCTCTGTGTTGGATGCTACGAGGAAGCGCCTGTGACCTTGACTCTCAGCATAGGCCTCCCACACCGCACCTGTGGCTTTGTTGTTTTCTTGTCTCGGCACCAGAGGTTGGCTTGGAACTGGGCTCTGGTGTCCTCTGAGATGGGCATGGCTGTTATCAGTTTTGTTAGGAGGAGTACCACTGTAGTCAGAGATGAAGACAGAGTGTTCAGGGAGACCCCATTTAAGAAGAGTCCAAGCTGGACTGTTGTTACCTGTGTGCATTTTTCTTCAGTGAGGAGAAAGGACCAAACCACCTTTGCAGAGTAGAATGTAAAAAAAGATTTTTGCCAACAAGGGATAAATTGAACAGCCTGCCTAAAGCAAGTGCTTGAAAGAAAAAGGCTGGGCTTTGGGATCTAAAAGTGAGGAAGAAATAAGAAAATAAATGTCAGACTCGGTTTTAAGATTCACCGGTTCTTCTGACAGCATGATGTGATGAGTAGCCCTTGTGTTTCAAAGCCAGCTGTGAGATAGCTAACTCAGTTTACTATGGTTCTTGTAAGGCTACAGGTTGGGGGGTATGATGAAGCATTTGTAGTGGTCATCCATGAGTGAGGCTTTGGGCTTGGTAGCCCCATCTCCCTGTTCCTACCTGACACTCTTAGAATGTTCTAGAAGACCTCACTGAGCCTTTTATTGCTGATGTCTAACTTTCCCCAGAGAGGAGCCTCTTACTGTGGTTTGCAGAGAACATAACAGCTTGACTGTTCAAAACTACTCTGACTCCACTAATCCCAGGGGCCTCCTAAGAAGCAGCCAGGCCAGGGCATATGCAGGGTCCTTGGAAGAGCCCTAATGCTGCTGCTACTGCTAAGTCACCACCTGGCATGTTGACACCTTGGTGCTTAGCCAGCTACGTCAGCCTTAGCTGATGTGTCTGTGGGAGGTCCTGACGGGTCTTCTAGAGGATTCTGTGGGTCTGAAGGAGTAGGGGATCTGTCTTCTGGAAACAGAATGACCTCTCTTGTTGGCATTTTGTACACTTTTAATTCATGACTGTTTGTGTGTCAGCAGTCAGTCTTCACCTTCTACATTGGTTGAAGCCTCTCTTGTTCTGTGCTGAGTTCTACAGCCTTGCTGACCCATTTGCTTCCAGAATATTCTTCTGTTTCTACCTGTAGGAATGCTGCACCATCTCCCCAGCCCAGCATTTTTTAATTCTAAAAAGAATATTTAATTATTTCTCTTTTTTACACCTTTATTTACTTGTGTGTGTGTGTGTGTGTGTGTGTGTGTGTGTGTGTGTGTGTGTATGAGCGCAAGGAGAGTGCATGTCGTGACTTATTTGTGAAGGTCAAAGTCAGCTTTCTAGACTTAGTTCTCTCTCCCACCATGTGGGTCCTAGTGTTGAGTTTATGTCAAGCATGGTGGCAACTGCCTTTACTCAGTGAGCATCTCGCTGGCTGAGATAATTTGGTTTTTCCAAGCTGTCTTCTTACTTAAGACCTTCTGCCTCCCTCCCTCTTCATACGTATTTGTCCTTGTCTGTTGCTGTCAAAATGGACCACATTCTATTATTTAATTGAGCAACTCACTTACTAAATACCACAGTTGTTGGTGCCGGGGAAATAAGTCTGTAATGTTATATACATTTGCAGATGAAGAAAGTGCAGGTTATAGAAGCTCAGTCATTTCTTCATTCCTGTGCAGCTCTAGTATATTCCTGGTTCATGCAGGACCATCTGCCTTTACAGCCTGTCTGTTTAGCCAGCCGGAGGGTCATGGGGGGTGGGGTGGGGGATGTATTTGCCATCTGTAGTTCTTCTGAGCCTGCAGCGACCACGTGCCTCCTCAGGCATGAGCACCTCCGCCTTCTCACTGTATTGGAAAGGATGAGTGCACTAGGTATGGATGAACCACAGAAGTGAGGGAACCTGGTACAGCCTGGGGCTCACACAGCACACGCCTTCTGGCCACTGAAGTTTCTTTCTTTTATCATCATCATCATCATCATCAACAACAACATCATTCTTTTATCATCATCATCATCATCATCATCAACATCATTCTTTTATCATCATCATCATCATCAACATCATTCTTTTATCATCATCACCACCACTATCACCACTGTCGTCATCGTCTGTGTCTGTGTTAGACTCACATGCATGTTCTATGTGTAAAGTCAGAAGACAACCTTATGAAGTTTGGTTTTTTTCCTCTTTTAGTAATCCACAGTATGCACTCCCTTTGCTCCCATCCATATGACAAGCACATACCAGTAAATAAATGGGGATCAAGCTCGGGCTGCTGGACTTGAATGGCGAGGGCGTTTTACCCCTGAGCCACCTTGCTGGCCCGTGGAAGCTATAGACGTTTCTTCTGGGGGTATCCAGTGACTTTTCATGTCACTATAGAGCACATTATAACATTTTCAAATAGTTCTTTCTAAAATATAGCATTTTAGGCAAAAGAGATAGCTTATCCAACTAAGGCACTTGTTACCAAGTCTGAGGATCATGGAGGAAGGAGAAAATGGCTCCCGCAAGTTGTCTCCCAATCTCCATATATGTGTGCGCATGCACACACAAAAGGAGTCAGTATCAGTTCTGAGGTAAAATACAGCATCCCAGCCTGGTGCCGTTTCCTGTGTCCCCTATGTCATCTTATTTCCATGGGGACACGTGCTTATGTCCTCAAGAGCCTTATTTATGGAAGGCATTCTTCTCCCAACTGGTTCAGGAAGGCCCCACTCCTGACCTTTTGAGGACTGTCTCCAGCACCTGGTTTGAGAGCACCTTTGTCTCAGTAGATAATTAGACCTGGGGCTGGTCCAAGCATATACACATGCAAAACTGCAGAGGAAAGAACCCTCCCTCTGGAGAGCTCAGATGCTGAAGCAGCTCAGCGTAGGTTTGCAGGTGGTACATTCCCCCCCCCCCCCACGCACAAATGATGATTTTTGTTTTATATTTTATTTCCTTAAAATACATTATTCTTTAAAAATTTTTATATTTTATTTGACAATATCATACATGTCTATAATGTACCTTGGTCATTTTTACCCCAATTTTCACCTCTCCCATTCCCACAACCCTTCTTCCCAACAAATTCTCCTGATTTTGTATGGTGCTGCTGCTGCTGCTGCTGCTGATGATGATGATGATGATGATGGTGTGTGTGTGTGTGTGTGTGTGTGTGTGTGTGTGTGTGTGTGTGTGTGTGTGTGACTCCCTCCCATTGAGTTTAATTAAGGCTACTTATATAAGCCCAGGTGAGGACTGTTTATTGTAGCATGGGCAGAAGTTACTAGTGGTTACACAATAAAGAATGTGAGTCTCCCTCCCCACAGCAAGCAGCAAGTGCCAGTAGCTCCTTGGGTCACCAGGTGACCTCATGACCTCCTCCCCCTACCCCCAGGATGGAATGTTGGCTTGATCTTACAAGTGTCTTGTGCAGGTAACCACAGCCATCCATGAGGTAGGTCATCACTGTGGTACGCCTGTCCAGCCTGGGAGACTGTCTCAGAGCACCCCCTTGCCCTCCTCTGGCCTGTACCTTCTTTCCCCAGGCCTTCAGTGCACCACAGAGGCCTGCCCCGTTCACATGACAGTGTGAACTGACTGGAAAAGAGTGCCTCTTCAGTTCTGCTACCCACAGGCCTGGCCAGTGTGCGTCCCAGTAGCTCTGCTGCTAGAGCACGTGAGGGAGAGCCTTATGTTGGCTGGCTCCCTTCTGGGCTTCCTGGGAACTCAGCCTTTGTCAGGACCCTTTGCCTGTGCTTACCTCCTTCTTCTTCCTCAAGGTCTTCACTTGGAGGCCTGGCCAACCGTTTTAGTCAGACAGCCTCTTCCCATATTTCTATATTAAATCCTGAGAGACATTCGTCTCGGTGTGACAGGCTCCGGTCATTTATTTTCCTCTCACTCCATTCCTTGTATCCAAGTTGGGATCTGTGATTGGCAGTGCCTCTGTAGACTGGAGATGGTGATTTCCCACAGGAACAGGCTGGTCTCATTAAATTAGCACCTAGAGGCCTTAAGGACATTTATATACTAAATCTGATAGGGTGGGCCCAGAAGAAAAAAATTAATACTTTATGTGCCTACTTGAGGTTCTGTCTTCATGTTATGTAACTGCCCTGGTTTTGTGACTTGGCCACTGTTTCTAGGTTATGTGTAATGGCTTCTAACAATAGTTGTAAAGACAAGGGGATGGCACCATCACACAGACATAAGAACCTGAGTTCAGTTCCTAAAACTCACATAAAAGTGGGTATAGGTATGGTGGGCACATTTGTAATCTCAATGCTGAAGAAGAGAGACCAGAGGATCCCCAGGGCTTGCTGGCCAGACAGACTACCGTAATCAGTGAGCCCTGGGTTCTAATGAGAGACCCTGCTTCACAGGAAAAGAGTGAACAGCTCATGATTGGCATTCAGAGTTGTTCTGTGACTGCTACTCACGGGCATACATGTCTACCCAGACACACACACACACACACACACACACACACTAAAAAGAAACAGAATGTGGATCAGAGAGAGTGGATGGTCAGTCCATGAGGAACACCTCAAAAGGTCACTTACACCCTACTGTATGTCCAGAGGACCGCAGACAACAGTGAGAGACAGGGACATCCTCCTGTAGATGAAACCATGGGTGCCTCTATGTAAGTTGAACTGTCACATACAGGTGAGTGTGTTTCAGGGTTAGCAGCCCTGATTCTCTTGTCTGTTCCTGCTGGCTTCGGTGCTTTGACTTCTCAGGGTGCTTGTCAGGAGTTTTTAAATTACATTTACATGCTAGGAATGTGTGTACACACCGTGGCATACACACATAGGTGACTCACATGGAGGGTAGTAAGACAGCTTACAGAAGTCTGTTCTCTCCTTCCTTCATGTGGGTCAGAGGGATCAAACTCAGGTTGTCAGGCTTGGTGCCAGGCACCATTATCTACTTAGCTACCTGTCCAGCCTGCTTTTGAGTTTTGACTGGATTCACCATATTTCACTAAAAACTTTCTGTGGAAGTTCTTGGAGGCAGAAGGTTTCAGCTCAGTTCTTCCTGGGAGGATCTCGTCTTGTTTCTTGGGCACTGGGGGACACCTCAGCACTAGTCCATTTTAGAGTCCTGACTGGCAGGTGTTTTCTGTTGGGTTTGGGGTTTTGAGACAGAGTCTCATGGAGCACACAGTCTGGCTTCAACTCAGTCTGTATGTGAGGATGATTTGAACGCCTGATCTTCCTGCCTGCACCTCCCAAGTGCTGGGGTTGCAGGTGTGCACACTTGACTCCTGGCTTGCAGTTTTATAGGCATGCAGGGAGCATTATGGATTTAGATGGCAGAACTCCAAGAAGCTAGTCAAATTTTATTGTGTACCTTTTCCTTTACACTAAAGCCAAGGCTAATGTGGAGTCTTTATTGATCAACTGTAAAATCAAAGCTAGACATTACAAGGTTTTGGAAAATACCCTGAAGGAAGTGAGCCGTCGTCTGTGAGGGCACGTGCCTTCTGGAGTCCCACATTCGCTTACATTTTGGCCTTTCGGAATTCTGTCACGTCTTCCTAGCTTATAGCTTTGTTCTAGGAGGAACACTGAGCTATGATTTGTTGTCTGTTTTCTTGGCTTCAATTGGAGGCTCACAAGATGCCGGAAACTGAAGTTCCATTGATGACTGTGGAGTGCTTCCACCCCCATGTAAGGTGGGCTGCAGGGGTCCTCCCGTTCTCATCCTAGAGACTAGATTGTGGTAGAAAGAAACTAGTGGGGAAGGGTGTTCCTAGAAAGTTAGAAGTGGGCTGGTGAGATGGCTCAGCGGGTAAGAGCACTGACTGCTCTTCCGAAGGTCCTGAGTTCAAATCCCAGCAACTACATGGTGGCTCACAACCATCCATAATGAGATCTGACCACCCTCTTCTTGTACATCTGAAGTCAGCTACAGTGAACTTATGTATAGTAATATATAAATCTTTAAAAAATAAAAGTTAGAAGTGGGGATGTAGCTCAGGGGTAGAGCACTTCGCTCACACTGGGTTTGATCTCTAGTGCTGAAAAAACGGGAAACAGAGATGCAAGTTAACACATAGGTAACCTTCAGGGGCTCATTGGATTCTGAAAGGATACCGCTGTAGGAAAAGTAATCATTTCTTATTTCTCTTGGGTGTTTAATATTTTGAACTAGACTGCTGCCATCAAGTGACATTTAAAGCCATCTCCCCTAAGAACAGGTGTCATTTCTGTCTGTCATATTAGAAAACATGGGCTCTGCAGCCGAGCCTGTTAATCCACTCTGTGGTTTTACAGGCACGTTCTTAATCTGCAATTGTTGAACAAAACGAGATCAGCATATTAACCCTTGCTCCTGGTGGGGACACAGGGCATGTTTGTCGATGGTGGGCCTTTTCAGAACAGATGTTGTATTTTATAAACAGACTGTTAAGATACCAGGGACTTAAAATGTTCCCATGGAGGGTTGGCTGTCAAGCCCCATCTTACCAACTTTGCACCATTGCTAAAGGTGCATCTTGGTCCTCTTCAGCCTGCTCTTGTGCTGTAGCTTTCAGTCAGCCAGTGTCAGATGAGCTAGGCTGCTTCACGGGCCTGTTTTCTGCCTTCAGTCTGGGTTCTCCTGGCTGTTAGGAAGATAATTTGGGAGACATAAAAATTTAGATTGTATAATACAAATTATGTTTGAAAAGCAATGAGACTAAGTTAAGAAGACTCTTTACTATAGCTCTAGAATTAACTGCTTTGTTCAAAGGCTTCCCATCTGGACCAGTGGCTTCCTGAAGCGCCACTTCACTTGGACTAGAGCAATGGATCGACATGGAGATAGTACTCACGATCCTGAGTTAGTTAACGTGAAGGAATACTTTATAAGTGAAACTTTAAGAAACTGCAGGAGCTGCAGGGATGGCTCAGTGGGTAAGGTGCTTACCACACAAGCATGAAGACCTGAGTTCAGATCCCCACCGTCCATTTAAAAAGTGGGATGCAGCCACACATATCTGTAATCCCATCCTGAGAAGATGGAGACTGTAAGCTCCTCGGGGGCTGCGTGTATAAGTTCACTTAGCACAGACAGAAAGATTTTGAAAGCCTTTGTTTCTTGGAACATATTGTAATAAAGATAGAACAGATTTGAAAAGACGTAAGGGTTCTTCCTGTGTGCATGCATTTTCTATTTATATGATTCTTAGTGAGAGATTAGAGAAGGAAAATTTTCATTCTTCCTAAAACCCTTAGTGGGCTCTATCAACTTATTTGCTTCCCAAACAATGGGTCAATTGTTGAGTTTCAGGAACTGAGTAGATTACCAAGTGTAATAGTCAAGGTTGTCTAAGGAGCAGAACTCTGTGTGTGTGTATGTATGTGTGTGTGTATATGTGTGTATGTATGTGTGTATATACAGGATTTGTTAGAGTGGTTTATAGGCTACAATGGCTGTCTTCCAGTGGAAAGTCCAAGAATCTAATACTGTTCAGTCTATGAGGATAAATGTCCCAGTTGGTCTTCAACTTACATCAGAATCCTAAAGAAGCAGATTTGAATACCAGTGAAGAAATGCCTTGGCAGCAGGATAAATGAACTTGCCAGCAAGATTGAGGACAATTAGGCAAAAGCTTTCTTTTTCCATGTCCTTTATATAAGCTGCCACCAGAAAGTGTGACCTCCAAATGATCCAATCAAGAGAAACCCCTCACAGGTGTGCTCAGCCACTGGGTTTTAGTTCATTCCAAAGCAAGTTGATAACCAAGACTAGCTGTCACAAGTGAACTAGAAGACCCTTTGGACAAAGAAATATTTCTCAACACATTTAGTTTCAGCACCCCATTTAAAGATTTCCTAAATTTTTCTGAAGACCAAAGAGCTTGTGGATTGATTTGTTTATGGATAATAATCGATGTATTCCATGTCAACATTAGAGCAGTGATGTCACATGTAACATCTAGGGAATTTCACTGCACAGACATGACAAAATGCGTGTGGAGATTGCCTTAGTGTTTATGAGTCCTATAAAAAGAAAGTAAGAGAGCCTCTCCAGGCTCACTCAAATTCAGGTATGGGTGAGGAAAACAAGAGGAGAGACAGAGACAGAGACAGAGACAGAGAGACAGAGCCAGGGAGAGACCAAATAGCTTGAAAAATCCTTTTTCTGAAAATCAAAATATCTACTGGTCTCCTTCAAGAAAGATTCTTTTAAGTAAATATTAGAAATTTGGTTTGGCATAGCTGCATGTGAGCTGCATGTACTAAAAAAGAAACTGAGAAAAAGGCAGTTTTTATTCCAGAGACTCACTATAAAAGCTGTAGATGGGAGGGAGAAGGGTTTTGAGTTTGAGACCAGTTACCTGGGTTACAGAGTGAGATGCGCGCATGCGTGCACACACACACAGACACACACACACACACACACACACACACACACACAGACACACACAGACACACACAGACACACACACACACACACACACACACATGGACGGGCACACAAACAGACAGACAGACAGACAGCTGTGACTCAGTTAGTGGAATGCTTGCTTTTGCTTGGTCTCCAGCACTGCATATACTAAGCATGGTCCTGCACTTTTGTGACCCCAGCACTGGAGGTGGAGGCTGGACGATATCCTCAGCTGCAATGCTAGTTCTAGGGAAGCCTGGGCAAACAGAGCCACACTGTACTGAGGGGCGTAGAGGGGGCAGGGATGGGGAATGAATTATTCCAAACAAAACAGCAGGCTTATGTAATTCTGATAGTGATGGGAAGTGTTCTCGGGCTGTGCCTGTGCTGCTTTGGAGCGCAGGGTCAGGGGTTAGGTTGGATATTAAAATCTCATTCGGAAATGACGTGCAAGCTACAAACAGGGCCAAATTAATCATACTGTTGACGATGGGCCAGTCCAGGCGGGTAAGGTGCGGTGAGTTCATTGTATCTCTGGCTTTGAAGTGATTTGGACTAGGAATGTCTTCCCTCCTGCACTTTTTCTTCTACTGTCAAGTAGTTCAGAAAGAGTTTATCCTTCCCCAGGCTATAGGTTGTACCTTGATGTAGGCAAAATTAATCTTAAAACATTAACTCCAGTTCCAGAAATCCAGCAAGCTGAGTGTCTTAGTGTGGGTCTTATTACATCATTTAAGCCAATCAATATTTCCCCTCACCAGCGTGCCTGGGGCTTGCCTGTTAGGTGATTCCAGAGTCTGCCAACTTGGCAGTGAATACTAACCATCACATGAGCATCTTAGTGGGCGGGGCATTTTCTGAAGTGTTGGGTTGTGATACCTAATGTTTAGTTTCCTTTCTTTTTATTATATGTGCATGTACATGCATGTGCATGAAGGTGCTCTCAGAGCCATCAGAGCTCCCCGAGTAGAAGTTCACAATGGTTGTACGCTGCCAGGAACAATCATGTGCTGGAAACTGAAACAATCATGGTCCTCCAAAAGCAGTGTATAATATACCCTTAACTGCTGGGCTGTCTAGCCGGCCACAAGGGTTTTCTATTTCCTTTCTGTCCTGTCAGCCTACAGTATACAGAATGTTAAGCTTGGCTCTTCACTGTGGCCATACCCAGCACACTATTTCCAAACTCCAGAGTCATTAAACAGCAAGGCAAATTAAAAAAACAAAAAATAAAAAAAACAAACCCTTCGTTATCTCTTAATGGTGTTACATTTGTGGGATTGGCAGAGGTGGGGGAGCATGCATGTGAGTCCGGGGACAACTTTTGGGGTGGGTTCCCTCCCTCCACTCTGCTGGGCCTGAGGGTTGTTGGCAAGCACCTGTACCATGGAGCCATCCCTCTCCAGCCCCTGCCTCCATCTTTGTACGGTTCCTTAGTAGGAGTCAGTACCGGTTAGGAAATGTCAGTCCTTCACCCTGTGACACTGCCCAGGGTTCTCTCCTTTGCTGGCCTCCAGTTCTTAAGTCTGTGTCTGCTTGGCCTTCGAGGCCCCGTCTCATGTGTCCAGCTGTAGACATTTACCACCTGCCTTCTCTGGCAACTTTCTCCTTTTTGGATGAAGCAGGAAATAGTTGAGAGAGTGGCCTGCGGAAGGGGAGAGGTGAGTGGGCAGACTTGCTGCTTATCATAGATACATGCTCAGAAATGACTAGACTTTGCAACTTTATCTTTATAAAACTTTAATAAAAGTGAATCAGTTTATAGCTTTTTCATTTTTCATTACACTGACTTACATTTGGGTGTGAGTCTGCCTGTGTGCACATGTCTATGTTTGCCATCCCATACATGTGGAGATCAGAGGACAGCCTATACCTATAGGAGTCTCCTTCTGCCTAAGTTTTGGGGATCATTAGGTGTGGTGGCAAGTGCTTTCACCCACTCAGCCATCTCTCTAGCTCCAGCTTGTAACTGCACGATTCCAGATGTTCTTATGAAGACACCACTAAGACCCCTGAGTGCCACTCTCAGGACCTTCTGTCGCCTGGATAATTCATCATGATCTTAGCTGGGCAGCCTGCACCCATGCTCTCCCCTGCTCCAACGCACAGGCTGCCTCAGTTTTTGTCAGACTTTTCTTATCTAGATTTTGGTTCTGAGCAGGATATTGTAGATACCCTGGCTGGCTGTGACTGGCTGCTCAGAACCGCCTTGCTTATAGTGAGTAGGGATAGACAACCTGAATAGAAATGAGTTTATTGTCTGCTTTGGGTTTTCCTACAGCAGTCTGAGCTGTCCGCTGAAGAAAGTCCAGAGAAGTTAGGAACCTCCCAGCTGCATCAGCGGAAAGTCATTTCCTTGAATAAGCAGATTCTGCAGAAGAGCAAACATCTGGAAGAGGTGAGTGTCTTTCTACTTCCACTCCAGGTAGTGACTGTTCTTCCAAGAGGGGAGAAGCCAGTCAGGAGATACTGAATGAGAGCCTTGTGGTAAACTGGTCAAAGGAGACTCTGGCGCAGGCATGCTGCAGGCGTCAGTCCATCTAGCTGCATGTACCTTTGTAAATTGTGTGTGTGTGTGTGTGTGTGTGTGTGTGTGTGTGTGTGTGTGTATGGGTGTGGCAGGTATGTGGGGGTATTTGTGTAAGGGTGTACATATGTGAGCCTGATGGATATGTAGATGACAGGCCTTCCGTGATCACTGTCCACTTTATTTACTGAGGCAAGGCCTCTCTGAGCCGTTTTGAGTAGTCTAGCAAGCTGTTGCCCGGGTTATCCCTTGTCTCTGCCTCCTAAGCTCTGGAATTAAAAGTAAGCTGCCGCACTGATACCTAGCTTTTCACATGCTACCTGAACCAGAGATCCAGTCTTCAGTTTTCAGGCTTGCAATGTAGTAGGTGCTTTTCCCCTAAGCTCTCCCCATCCCCGTGAATAAAGTTTCACTGGAACAGCTAAGCACTCATGTACTTGCCTGTTTTTCTGCGATTGTTTTTAAGCTACTGTAGCAGAGTTGAACAGTGCTAACAGAGACCAAATGGCCCACAGACCTATACTAGATACTGCCTGGCTCTTTATAGGAAAGGCTTATTAACCCGGATCACAGAAGTACAGAGCAAGGCAGGAAAGATGGATTAGCCTCCATTGGCTCTTTTTGCACTTACAGAGAACATGTATTCTAACTCCCAGCATGCACACTTGCTGTTCACAGCTGGCTGTAACTTCAGGGGCCTGACCCCCTTTATTGCCTCTGCGGGAACCTGCGTGTGTGCACAAGCATACTAGTGTGAGTGTGCATACACACAGACACACGTGTGAAAATATACAGGACCAGAATAGTATTTCTTTGCTCCTACATAGTGTTATGTGTGTTAAGTGCTAAGCTAAACTACAGGGTTAAGTGAACAGTGGGTCAGGGCCTTGCCTGCCAGGACCCTGAGGTGTAATGGAGACCTGCGGTGAATGAAACAGCCATCACACTGCCACTCAGTTACAGTCGTGGTGACATGGTGACGGCTTGAAGAAGTCTGGGAAGCTGGGACTAATACAGCTAACTGAACCCGAGGTCATGGCTGACTGCATCTGGAGAGATAAATGGGCAGTGGCTGAATGGAAGGCCTCTATGGACGCGGAGGTGTTGAGGAGCCCGGTGGGGATGTATAAAGCAACGTTGGCAAAGGTGAAGAAGGGAGGGAGAGTTGGCCAGTTCCTTTCTGATGGTTGAGGAGTTGAGTAACTGTGCAAGCATCCGGCCCTATGTTCAGCTCCCCAGGTCCAGATGGAAAGCCTTGGCATTGCAGTAGGCACCCATAATCCTCGTGCCAAGGCCGTGCTCCATGCTGGTTTACTGGTATGGCTTATTTTCTCTTTTCTGCAGTCTAAGACACAGCTCACTGGAAGGCTGTTTGTTATGCATGGAGCCCTAGGTTAACTCCCTAGCACCAAAATAAGTAAATGTGGATAAAAATGAAAGTCCTACAGTGTAAGTCTGTTTTAGCCGATCTGGGTTTCCACTTTCTCATTGTAAAAGAGGGGTCCCATTGAAGTCTGTACTGAGGAAAGGACTCCATTCAAGCAGATGTCCTTTTTCTCTCACTCACAGCTGCAAGCGAATCATACCAGCCTCCAAGCCAAGTACAGCGACAGGAAGAAGACACTGACAGAGGTAAGCAGACCCCTCCCCCCCCCCATCAACACACACACACATACTGTGACCTCAGGGCCCTCAGTCACCGCTCGAAGGATAGATCACAGCAGTGACGATAATGTCATGGGCCGTGCCCTGCCGTGAAACTCCCTTCCCTGCTGTGGACTCGAGTCTGGGGACAGAGCCTGTCAGGTGCACACCTCACATGCACACCAGGTGATGTAAGTGGCATTCTGCCAGCAGCGCTGTTCAGACAAAACCACGCTGAGCCCTTGCATGATGCAGACCCAATTTTCATTGCTATGAGTCCTGCCCTTCCAGGATATGGCAGACTCCTATGTGGCAATAGCACATGACACTCATGGAGACAGCCACACAGCCACCCCAGGAAAGCTGAACACACTAGCTGGCTATATCACACACGAGCCTACCAGTCACAACTCAGATTCCCTGGGTGGAAGGGTAATTCCCTTTGAATAAGTACTGTCTTTCCAGATCTCTATGGGCAGCCAATCATTGAATCTAAAGTGTATATTGCTCTGTATGTATTTCTTTAGTCAGAATTCATTTATAAATTGGGTCACTGTTTTTTACCTGTGTTCCATTGTTTGTGTACTCTGGGTTGTATATTCATCTGGTTTAATGTTTCTTCTCACTATCTCTTTATACTCCTGGATATTCTTCACAGTTACTTGGCCTGTTACTGACAGGAAGTAGCTTGAGGAGGGGAGGCTTTCGTTTGGCTGGAAGTTCGAGGATGTAGTCAGTTGTGGTAGAGAAGTTGAGATTACAGGAACTCAAAGCAGCTGGTCACACCTCACCCAGTCAGGTGACAGATGACTGCCAGTGCTCAGCTCAGGTTGTCCTCTTTCTGCAGTCTAGGTCACCAGCCTTGGGGGTGATGCCTCCCGCTTATAGGGTAGGCTTTCCCAGCTCAATGAACCTTGTGAAAAACTCACAGGCTTGCCCAAAGGCTGACCTAGCCTGGCTAATCTATTACACATGTGCCCAGAGCTTGTCTCATGAGTGTTTCTAGATCGTGGCAAGTTGACAGTTCGTATTAGCCATCATGACAGCTTGCCTCCATTGTTTCTGCAGAAGGGTGCTGCCTTCTATGTGGTAGATCAGCTGATGGCAAGAACTACTCAGAGCTGAGAAACTTCCCATTCTCTCTGCTGGTGCCAACAATCTGGGGCTCTCAGATGCTCTCCTCTGGGTAACAGTGTCTTCACTGCTCTGTCAACCCAGCCTCGCTCCCCTAATACAGACTTCAGACCTACCAGCCATTCTTCCAACCTACGCTGGCTAGCAATCCATACCTGACTCCCGTCTGTTCCCTGTGAGTTAATCCGCCTCCAGGTACCAGCATCATAGCCTGGATTATTTGAAGGCTTGGAGCGAGAGGGTTGATGAGACTTCTGGCCGTGCTTCCATTTTCAACTAGGAATTTTTTTAACTTGTGTTTTGTTTGAATGAGTCACATATTCACACAGTTCACAAAAAACCTCACAAAACACAAAAAGCGAACGCCTGTAACCCACCATCTGTCTATACTCACTCCAGGGTAATAAAAGTACAGCCAGTATTTTTTGAATCTTTCAAGAACTGTTTTGGTTGTATAGCAATTATATTCTACATACTTGTGCACATTCCCTTTTTATAATTTTGTATGTTTGTTTACTTATTTAGCATGTGTTGGGGGTGCCGTTAAGTGTGCCACAGCACATGTGTGGCGGTCAGAGGACAACTTGTGGGAGTTGATTCTCTTTCTCCATGTGGATTCTAGGGACTGAAGTCAGAGTATCAGGCTGTTAGTGAGCCGTCTCATCAGCCCATATCTGTGTACTTTATCTGCTTTAGGAGTTTGCCATGGTCATGATTTTAGACTTTGTTCTCTAGATCATTGTAAAAGGTGTACTTTACAATAGAAGGGGTGGGGAGATGGCTCGGGATAAAGTGTGTGCTGCATAAAGACCTACGTTCAGAACCTGATTGTCCAGCTAAGAGCCTGGCACGTTGTGGCACCTGGGACCCCAGCACTGGGGCTCACTAGGCAGCGAGGCTAGCAAAACCATGACTTTATATTTCAGTGAGACATCAGGTCTCAAAAATTTAAAAGCAAAATTAGACTAAGACTTCTCTGCATCAGCCTCTGCCTCCACGTGCACACGAAGCACAGGCAGTTTATCCGTGCACACTCATATACCATACACAAAAGTATATTGCTATGCTTTAACATCTGCATTTTCTTAAAGATTTGTTTCATTAGTGTTTCATTTGTCTTAGTTAGGGTTTCTGTTGCTATGACAACACTGTGATCAAAAAGCAAGTTGGGGAGGAAAGGGTTTATTGATTTTACATTTCCATATTGCCATTCATCAGTGAAGGAAATCGGGACAGGAACTCAACCAGGGCAGGGACCTGGAGGCAGGAGCTGGTGCAGAGGCTGTAGAGGAGGGCTGCTTACTGGCTTGCTCATCATGGCTTGCCCAGTTCACTTTCTTATAGAAGCATCAGGCCAGGGATGGAGCCACCCACAGTGGGCTGGGCCCTCCCTCATTGGTCACTAATTAAGAAAATGCCCTACAGGCCTGTCTACAGCCTGATCTTACGGAGACACATTTTCTCAATTGAGCCTCCTTTCTCTGATGACTCTAGCTTGTGTCAAGTTGACACAAATCAAGCCAGCACACCATTCAAGAGGCTGGGAAGTTTCAGCCCTGCCATACTCTCTCTCTCTCTCTCCCCCACTCTTTCTTCCCCCCCCCCTCTCTCTCCCCTCCGAGTGTGTGTGTGTGTGTGTGTGTGTGTGTGTGTGTGTGTGTGTGTGTTATGTGTGTGTGTGTGTTTATACCCACCCCTTTCCTGCTCCAAGCCATTTGTTTTCCCTCCTCTGTCTGGTACACTGTGAGGTCATCACCAGTGTCTCCAAAGCCGGAGCAGCATTTAGTGGGTTTTGACTCTGACCTCCCTGGCACCTCTCCTCTATCCCATCTGTCTGGCCCATCTCTTTTCTCAGTGCACAATCAAATCCAGCGGGCTCAGTCATCTATCCAAAATGAGCGAGGAAGCCCAGTGGATCATGGAACACACCCTTCTGTTTGCTTTTAAGTCTCCATAGCTAATGGTGACCCTGCTCTCTCTTGCAGTTGAAGGATCATGGTGAGAAACTAGACAAAGAGCAGGCAGCCCTGGAGAAATTAGAAGCCAAAGCCGACCCGAGGTAAGGTACCACCATCTTTTTGAGGAAACTGGCTGCAGTGTCTGATGCTTGCTTTGTCTGATCAAGGGACAGAATAGCCAGAGATCATGGGCTGGTGCTCCATTTCCATTCATTTAATGTCACGTGACCAGCAGGGACCAGTAGTCACCTTGATGGTGACTGAGCTGTTTGGGCTGCACTGAGCCACCGACCTCTCTTTCAGCCCTCCCTGTGATAAGAGCTCTTCTGGTGTTCTGACTTTAAAAACAATGAGACAATGCTGGGGGCTTAGTAGGCAAGGTGCTTGCTTTTTAAGTATGAGAGTCTAAGTTTGAGGTCCCAGATCCAGCCTGCAAATGCTGGGCAAGGTGTCTCTAAGACCCTTTTGACCCTAGAGACAGAGAGGCAAAGGCAAGGCTCCTGACCCTCACTGGCCAGGCAGGCTAAACTACTTGGCATGTTTCAAGCCACTGAGAGCACAGGAGGAACCAGCTTCCGGATGGAGAGGAGTGCTTACTGTGTATGATGTCTGATGAGCTGGGTTCACTCCCACAAGTTGTCCTCAGACTTCCACACACGCTGCATGAGCACGCTCACTCACACACAAAATAAACAAATAGATGTAAAAACAGGTTTTAGTTAAAAAGAAAATCAGAGGCTTGCACCTGAAGAACAACAGTTGAGACTATCCTCTAGCCTACACGCATGCACATGCACAGACACATGCAATTGCATGAGCGTGCATGGACGCACATGCGCACATGAACACACACATACACACACAAACACACTTTTTTGGTACCATGTTTACTCTGAGTACTATTAAATAAGTGATAAATGAATACCATCAAAGTTCCTTGATATTTCCAGAATTGACATTCTCACTCTAGAATCCTGTGAGCTGTGTGTGTGTGTGTGTGTGTGTGTGTGTGTGCGCGTGTCTGTGTTTCTGTGTGTGTGGTTTGTCTCCTGGGCTTGAGGGCCCAAGTGCATAGTCAGAAATATAAAGTGTGACCATTTGTCATGGAAATGAAGAAGGAGCTCTGTGTATTCTTACTGTGGCTTCAGCAGTGATTCATGAAGCCACATCCTAACGGTCCGCCCTGCGCCCTTGTCTGGTCTCCCCTCAGCATGCTGCAGAACCTGAGAGCCCTTGTAGCCATGAATGAAAGTCTGAAAAGCCAGGAGCAGGAGTTTAAAGCACACTGCCGGGTAAGTGCTGGGTGGTACTGGTGACAGGCAAAAGGGTTCTTGGTTTCCCTCCCCTGTGATGCTGGGACACACTAGCCAGTGCAGTGTCAAAGGTTGATGTGGGCTCTGGAGATGACTCTGTAGGTAAAGTGATTTCCACTCTTGCAAGCCTGGGAGAGTTCTTTTCCAGAAAGGGACAAACTTGCTAGTGAGAGCTTTTGTCTTAGCGCAAACTAATGAGAGAAATGTCTGCACTGAATAGTTAAATTGGACAGGCAAGAGGGCTCAGCAGGTAATAGTGCTTGCCACCAAGGCTAGCAGCCTGATTCAGTCTCTGGGATGCACACAGTAGAAAGAAAAGAACTGAATCCATAGGTTTTCCTCTGACCCCTACACATATTCTAAGGTGTGCAATATGAGCATTAGCACACTCACGTGCACACAGACATAAATGTAAAAACAAGCCTCTGTGGCTTAAACAGTTACCCTCCAGTTGGTGGCTCTCCTGAGCTTTGTAAAGGTTCACCTTGTTTTTGCAGGAGGAGATGGCTCGGCTACAACAGGAAATTGAGACCCTGAAAGCTGAGAGAGCACCAGGCGAGAAGGTAAAGCCTTAAATTAGCCCTCAGAGCCATCAGCCGCTTTCTGGATGGTGTGTGGGAGGAACCTCCATTCACTCCAGGTAGAGAGGGCACTGCCAGGTCAAAGGAAGGGTTCTAAATCTGGTGAACCAGCACAATACACTTATTGGGGTCAGTTACAGGGGCTTCGGTGGCTCACAGGCAACTCCAAAGGGAGTCCCTGGTGACTTAAGGGCAGCTGTGCCATGGAGAGCCCCACTTTAGTAAGTGGTTGACCTCTTACATAACTTGGGGAGTGGGAGGGTCTCATGTTCCTTGTCTTAGTCAGGATTTCTATTCCTGCACAAACATCATGACCAAGAAGCAAGTTGGGGAGGAAAGGGTTTATTCAGCTTACACTTCCATATTGCTGTTCATCACCAAGGAAGTCAGGACTGGAACTCAAGCAGGTCAGGGAGCAGGAGCTGATGCAGAGACCATGGAGGGATGTTCTACTGGCTTCCTTCCCCAGGCTTGCTCAGCCTGCTCTCTTATAGAACCCAAGACTACCAGCCCAGAGATGGTCCCACCCACAAGGGGCCTTTCCCCTTGATCACTAATTGAGAAAATGCCCCACAGCTGGATCTCATGGAGTCATTTCCCCAACTGAAGCTCCTTATTCTGTAATAACTCCAGCTTGTGTCAAGTTGACACAAAACTAGCCAGTACAGTCCGTATCTAAGCTACTCTATTTAAAGATAGCAACAGCTAAGGCAAGCCTGGAGTAAATAGCTCCCAGCACCAACCATTAATCCTTTTCCAAAAAACACTGCCACTTTACTGGAACTGGGCCTATAAATGTGTATTCCCCAGGGTTGGAGGGATGGCTCACTGGGTGGGAGCATTTGCTGCACAAGCATGATCACCTGAGTTCGAATCCCCTGCACCTGTTTAAAAAGCCGAGCTGGAGGTGCTGGAGAGATGGCTTCATAATTAACAGCACCTACTGTATCTCTCTGTTCCCATTACCGAGGAAAGGTGCTAACCTCATTTCCTTCCTTTCAGATCATCTCCAGTGGAGAGCTGCAGGGTACCCAGACCTCCACCATGACTCACAATGTAAGTATCTCCTTATCCTTGAGACTGGCATTGTCTCAAGAGAATGTGTCAGCCTCCTTTCTGTTCTTACAAAGCTTTCTGCTCTGCTGCCCCTCTGTATATCTGTACTGCTTCCTCCGTATAGTCTGTACTGCCTCCTCTGTATAGTCTGTGTTGCTGCCTCCTCTGTATAGTCTGTGCTGCTGCCTCCTCTGTATAGTCTGTGCTGCTGCCTCCTCTGTATAGTCTGTGCTGCTGCCTCCTCTGTATAGTCTGCTCTGCTGCCTCCTCTGTATAGTCTGCTCTGCTGCCTCCTCTGTATAGTCTGTGCTGCTGCCTCCTCTGTATAGTCTGCTCTGCTGCCTCCTCTGTATAGTCTGTACTGCCTCCTCTGTATAGTCTGCTCTGCTGCCTCCTCTGTATAGTCTGCTCTGCTGTCTCCTCTGTATAGTCTGTGCAGCTGCTGCTTCTTCTGCTTGGTTCCATTTTAGACACTTCACTCCTCAACTAGAAGACACCTGTGTTGACCACATGAGCCTCAAAGGGCAAAAGAGTGATATAGAGGGAAAACTGCCTTCATTGCTATATAGAAATAGGCAAAGGGTCAGATGTGGCTCAAAGGCTGTAGGCTTTCCATGGCATATTCTAGTTTGCTGAACCCTGTTATGAGTTAAAACAGTACTTATCACATGTAAAGAGAAAGGAAGAGGATCGGTTAAGCAGGGGGCACCAAGCAGGGCCTTCTTTAAGGGTAGTCTTCATAACCTGTTAGGAGACTGGACAAGGGATTTAGGTGTTATCTGTTAGATGTCACCTATAGCTGAGTCCTGTGTAGTAACCTGTATGCATGTGCTCTGTGTGTTCTCATGCATGCACATGCATGTCCCTTCTGTAATTTTCTCTGAGACAACAGACTGTCCAGCCATTTTTCTCGTGCCTTGGTCTGGTGAAGAGGCACACCTGTACATTAGCTCTGCCCCCAAGAGACTTTCTGTAGTGATAAAAATGCTTGCATAAGGATCTTCCCACGCATATTGCATGGCTATTGAAATTGAAAAACTGGTTTCTTTTCCTTATTTTACTTGATGCAAGTTTAAATGACACAAAGGTTAACAGTTATAATTTTGGATATGTCGGGTCCAGTCAGAAACATAAACAGAAACCAGTGTTAGCTGAAACCACAGAAATGGAGAGCAGACTCTTACGGTAGAGTTGTCTCCCTTTTGTTGTAGGGTTTTCCAAGATATGGGGGCTGCAGGAGCCCAGAGGAGCTACTCACTTAAGAACATTGCATTTAGGGGCTGGTGAGGTGGCTCAGCAGGTTGAGTACTTGTCCTGCAAACCTGGCAACATGAGTTCAATCCCCAGAACCCACATAAGATAGAAGGAGAGAACCAACTTTACAAGGTGGTCCTCTCCTCTCCACAATTCCTTCTGTGGCACATATATGCTCCCCCTCAGTAATAATAGATCATTGGTTTCTTCTGGAAAGAAGATTGGATTCAGCCAGGATCGCAATAAAGGGAGAGGTATTAGGATGCAATGTGGAATTATCTCTCAGGTGTGAAGTCCTAAAGTCGGTCATTTGAGAGAAGGAACTCAAGCTGAGAGAATATGGTTAGATGTTCTCAACTTTCAAAGACTCCGTCAGAGAATGAAAGTTCCAGTCTAGATAACTCTGGCCTGTTCTCACTTTTAGGAGGACCTGGACAGACGGTACAACATGGAAAAAGAGAAGCTGTACAAGATCCGATTACTACAGGTGAGTATCCACAAGGACCAGGGCCATATAGATATGCCTGGCTGGTATGCATGTCCTGTGACTGATGGAGGCATAGGTGTATGAGAGCTAGCGTGGCCAGGACCTGCTCACTGCCCACATTGCAACCAGACATGCTGTAAGGACTTGCTGGCAGCAACACAAGTGTCTGTTACTTTCAGCATTGCTAGTTGGAGTTGAACTTTACCCTGCATTCAGAGTAAGTATGATTGGCATCACGATTATAGTAGTTCTACGTGTTCCAAGTTCTGTTCCCAGAACTCACGTCAGTTGCCTCACGGCCCCTGTACCTGTCCATCTGCAGGGCATGTGACACCATCTTCTGAACTCCACGGGTACCCACGTTCAGGCATACATGCCCTCACACAAACACACACAAATACAGATCATTAAAAAGGTAAATACATTTTGGTGGAAGCTTAAGAGATGGCTCAGCAGTTAGGAGCACTGGCTGCTCCTCTACGTAACCCAGGTTCGATTCTCAGTACCCATGTGGCAGCTCACAGCTATCAGTCCCAGTTCTGGGGGTGTCCAGCACCCTCTTCCGCCTTCCAGGGGCACTAGGCTCCCACAGACATACATATACATGTAAGCAAAACCCCCATACAACATAAAGTGATAAAAATAACTTTCAGTAGGTTAGCTATTTCTCCAAAGGCAAGCCTCGGGTAGGTTCCAGAAGCAGGATTGAAGTTCAGGTCTACTTGCTAACTAGAGAGTTGAGAGCACAGCTTCACAAACGGAGTGGGGAGATGGTAAAGCCAGCTCCAAGCCTAAGCACAGCCAGTACTGCGTTTCTGAGTCTTGTATTGCCAGTGCCTGGCTCATGGAGATTCAAACCCACAAATGACCCTTGGCCTTGGATTACATGTCGGTTTGGGCCACTTTCTTTTCCTTTACCTGTGTTCCTGGGAAGCCAAGCTTTGGTAGGAATGGTCAGAGGGCTCCATGGGCCTATGAGAGGTTATTATCATCTTTCTGGCTCTTAATTATTTTGTGAGATATTCATATCATATTCAGATGAGTCAAATATGTCCTTAATATAAGAAAACCATTCTTACTTTTAGTGTTTTGAGCTCAAGCTGGCTTCAAACTGTATGTGTAGCTTGGGCTGGCCTTGAACTTCTGATAATCCTGCCTCCCTCTCCCAAGTGCTGGGATTATAGATATGCACCACCATGCATGACTACCCTTCAAATATTTAAAGATGGCTTCTCAGCCTTCAGCAAAACCAAGTGCAAATATTTAAAGGTACATAGAATTAATACAATCTGGGCCCTACTGCTGTTTGGAGACCCTGACTGGCTACTTCTTACATATTCAACAATGTATCGGGTTCCAGTAACAGGAACTAGAAGACTTGTCTTCTGAGACCTGGTTATTTGAGGACCAAGATCTGCCCATATATGCCAAACTACAAGGCTGTTTATGTGGGGACTGCCACTACTAGGGAGAGGCTGAGGCCAAGCCAGAAGATACAAGGAAGCCAATGGCTTGCTAAGGACCTGGCCTGGGGAGAGAGAGGCAGCAGGATCTGTGAGTAGAGCTGGCAGGGGAAAGTGAGGGCTGCATCTCATGGAATTTGGTGACGCTGGATGAGAGGAAGAGGGAGATCAAGGTTGATGTGGAGGTCACTGGGAAGCCGGCAGGGACATGAGTGGCAGTATGAAGAAAGTGTATGTAAGTAAAAGCTCTGCTGGTCTGGAAGACAGTTCAGCAGTTTTCAAAACATATGCCTTGCAAGTGTGAGGACCAGACATCACATCCTTGAAGCCTCATAAATTCCAAGTGTACATAGTGGCCCCACCTGGAATTCTACCCTCAGGGAGACAAGAAGCTCTCCAGAGCAAGCTGGCTAGCAGGAGCACTACTAGTCCTGTCTGAGCTCCAGTTGTGACTGAGAGAGAGACAGACCCTGCCATCAACTTTAGGCCTTCATGTGTACATGTGTATGTATACACAAGTCCCCACACACATATGAACACCACATTGCATACATGGAAAACTTGAGGGGGCAGTAACCATTAGGTAGCATTGTGGAAAGAATGATTGGTGTCCGCTCCAACTCAAGAGTTTGGGCTGGAGAACAGTCTGTAGAGGGGATGGTAACTAAGGCTGTGGGCTAAACCCTAGTGAGCGTTCAAGCAAGAATGAGAAAGAGAGAGAGAGAGAGAGAGAGAGAGAGAGAGAGATGGGAGAGGAGCCGAGGGTTGCTCACAGGCTAAGCAGATAGTTTGAGCTGCCGTCAACATCAGTATGATAGTTTTTGCTTTATTGTATTTATTTTCATCAGGATTGGTTTTACCTCTTAGAAGCCTGTTCTTTTGTAATGAGGGAGAGAAAGGGAGTGAATCTAGGGGGGAGAGGGAATAATCAATCGGGATGGATTATTTAAGAAAATAATCTGTTTCCAATACGGCAAGTGGTTGAGGACTGAAGGAGCTAGAAGTTCAGATTCTACTGTTCACCATGCCCCAGAAAGCATCCGGAGTGAGACTTTTCCTGTCAAAGACACGAGAAGCACACTCCTGGTGACTGCAGTTAGGGAACCCAGGGCAATCAAAGTCCTTGGTGAAGCAGTGAGTTCTTACTGCAGTTACTTCTGACCCGACCTTTGGTGAGGGCTGACTTAACACGGTGCAGGGCTAAGTCACCAAAAAGCCCTCTGTAACACAAGTAACAACTCATGAAAGTGCAACCCTGGAGCCCCTGCACCATTTGCAGGCCTCTAGACAGGTGACAGTCTCCTTGACATGGTTGCTAGGCAGCATTGTGGCTGGTCAGTGTTCCCCCCCCCACACACACACACCCAGCAGTTGTTTGCTGCTTCCTTGGGGAGGGACCTAGTGAGCCTCGTAAATTTCAGCTTTCCCAGAACATGGTTTGTTTTCTTCCTGAGTCTCCTGAGCCCACAGCCTACCCAATTCTTCCTGGCAGGAATCTTCCAACTGGGAGGGAGCTGGGATACAGCATTTGTCAAGCGGAGGGAGAGGCTTGAAGGGCAGAGACACTAAGCAGGCCTGGCTGTCAGGACAAAAGGCTGGAGGCTGAATGGTGGGGGTACAGCTCAGCAAAGACTTGAGCAAATCTAAGTGCTGACGAACAGCCAGTGTATCCACAAGCACCCTCACACATGCAGAACATTCTAGAAACAAAGACACAGTCACAGAGTATAGCGTGAGTGCTGGTGTGAGACAGCCCCCAGGGTAAAGATGTGTGCTGTGCAGGGCACAAGACCAGGTTCACTCCCTCTACCCATTAAAGAAATAGAAGGCAGGAAAGGAAGGTCACTAGAAGTCTCTGGGAGTCCGACAGAGCCATCATATGATGCTAGGGAAATGGAGTCTCCCCGTGGGGTACTTGGCTTCATTAATAAAAGAAAGTATGAACAGGCTCAAGGACAATTTATTAATTAGAGTTTAAAAGGAAAACCCCAAGGCAGGCAGGCTGTGAATCAGAGTTGCCCAGGAGGAGAGTTAAAATAAACGTGAAATAGCACACAGTAGGGAGGGGAGCTCAGAAAACTAAGGGCCAAGGGCATTCGTTTGCGATTTGAAAAGTGTAGTCAGGCTCTTGCCAGCATTAGAAAGCAAAGGACAAAGAAAAGAAAACTGAGTAGTTAACACTCTTCTGAGCCTGGACTCAGGAAGGCAGGCAGTCCCTGGCCTGGTCCCTGTTCTGTCCTGCAGGACTAACCCTTAAGGGAGCAGACAAAGGCATGTCTCCACCTAGAGGCGGGTTCCATCCTTTACAGCCAAGCTTGATTCCGGACCCACGTGGTGGGAGGGGAGAACGTCCACATATTGATTGTCCTCTGAGTTCTACCACCCATCGAGGCATATGCCAGGAAGTAAGCAAGCAAGCAAGCAAGCACCTATAACTGTACACACTTTAAACATCAAATGACTACCTTAAGATTCCCATGAAGAAACTCGAGGTCAGCCCCGCCACTCAGAAGGAGAGATAGGAGAGAGAAGCTGCTAAAAGAGAAGCAGGACCCCAGACTGGTGCGGCACAGACAGGAGGAACGAAGGCTCAAGGGAATGGCAGTGCTCAGCCCAGGTCCTGAGATCTGCATATACCCACATGGAAGCTAAGTGGTGTGGTCCTCATGAAACAGCGTGCTGCCTCCTGTGCTGCCTCCTGTACACCTGACAGGACAGTCTGGTCTCCCTGTGAAAGGCTCTGAGAAGCTAGTTGTAGGCTTCCAAGTAGAGGAATTCAGAATACCTTTTGGATAGGCAGTGGGATGGTACCTGTCATCTGGGACTCCTCCCATGTGAGGACCTTAGGCCAGTAGAGGAAAGTGTATTTTTGTGGCTGGCTCAGCTGTGAGGAGCAGACAAATATAGCCTTTGACCAAGTGTTCTCTCCCTGTCCCTTTGCATTTAGGCACGAAGAAATCGAGAAATAGCAATTTTGCATCGCAAGATTGACGAAGTGCCCAGTCGAGCAGAGCTGATACAGTATCAGAAGCGATTTATTGAACTCTACCGTCAGAGTAGGTGCATTGATCAAACACACAGACTTGGGCTTGGTGAGGGATGGGAGGGAAGCGGCTTCATGCAGTTTAGTGCAATGTAGCGTTCGTCAGAGCACAGTCCCCAAGTGCCACGTTGGAAAGGACCTTACTTCATCTCTGGACCTGCTGAACAGCCCTGGGAGATGACTCCTGGTCTCTGTTTGCTCTGTAGATGGGCTCAGGACCTTGAGGGCCAGCATTGGCCAGCTCTCACGGTGGTTAGCCAGCTCTCACGGTGGTTAGCCAGCTCTCACAGTGGTTAGCCAGCTCTCACGGTGGTTAGCTGCACGCAGTCGCCTGAGCCTCCCTCTTCTTTCTAGCTTCTTGTGAAGCATCCCCACCCCAGCATCTCCAGATGGCCCGAGGTCAGGCTCCACAGAGTCTCACATCATATTCTCTCCACAATCCAGGACCTGCCTCACCTCAGCCTACTGCACAGTTACTGCATCATGTCAGGCTCAAAGCTGCAAAAAAATACATATTAATATTCTGTATATATTAATTAATGCTGGAAATTAATACAGTGGCAGTACAGAGACCTTTTAATATTTCTTAGCTAGGCAGACTCTCAATTAGCTCATTTAAGTTAACCTGACCACCTAGCCACATCCAGGCACATAGCTAGCTATACCTTTCAGGCCTGTAGGCACATGTGACTTTGTTCTTCACAGAATTTTTCCCTCCCAAGAACTCCCGCCTTCCTCTCTCTCTACTGCCCAGTCACAGGCTTTAGCCTTTTATTGGCCAATTAACCTAGGGAGCAAGGTTTGCACAACAAAAGCTGGTATACATGAGAAATCTTGGGGCAGCCATATCTTGGGGTACAGAAATTAGCACCAGACCAACCCTAACACAAAGCCACCCTCAGGGTTAAGGAAGATGGTCCCACTAATTAAAGTACTGCTTGACAGGACTGAGGCCCTGAATTTGATCTCAATCATAAGGTGCATATTGTTGTTTGTCTATTTTTAAAGGCTGGCAATATGGCTCAGTTGTTTAGTGTATGTGTTTGCAGAGGACCCAGGTTAAATTCCTAGCAGCCACATGACAGCTCACAGTTGCCCATAACTCCAGTTCCAGGAGATCCAAAACCCTCCATGGGTCCCAGGCACATATGTTGTGCATATACATTCATGAAGACAAAACATCTATACATGTTTTTTAATAGGCCAGGTGTAGGTACACACATTGGAGACAGCTAGATCCCTGAGGCGCACTGAACACCCATACTAGCTTAGTAAGTGAGCTCTGGATTCACTGAAAGAGCTTGTCTCAAAAAATAAGGTGAAGCCGGGCATGGTGGCGCATGCCTTTAATCCCAGCACTTGGAAGGCAGAGGCAGGCGGATTTCTGAGTTCGAGGCCAGCCTGGTCTACAGAGTAAGTTCCAGGACAGCCAAGGCTATACAGAGAAACCCTGTCTCGAAACCCCCCCCCCCAAAAAAAAGGTGAAGAGGGATTGAGAAAGATAGCCAGTACCTACATCTGACCTCTGAATGCACATGTATACACATACAAACACATATGCACAGAGACACAGACTTCTGTGATGACTAAGTGTGCCTAAGGCCCTGGGCACATACCACATGGGGTTGCGATGCTGTGGTCTCCAGCCCTGGGCACATGCCACACGGGGTTGCGATGCTGTGTTTCACTGATGCTCTGGCACGAGGATGCTGATCTCTTTGTCCTGGCAGTTTCCGCAGTGCACAAGGAAACCAAGCAGTTCTTCACTTTGTACAATACCCTGGATGACAAAAAGGTTTATCTGGAGAAGGAGGTAAGAACCTTTGTCTGCTTATTGCTTTCTTTTCTTATTCCATTGTAAATTTTATTGTGGAGGGGAGGCATTGTACATACGTGGAGGTCAGAGGACAGCTAGTGGGAGTTGGTTCTCTCCTTATACCATGTTAGCTCCAGGAACAGGTCTCAGGTCTTCAGGCTTAGTGGCCAGTACTTAAGACTTCACACTGACCCTAGTAAGGGCCTTTATAGACAGAAGATGACTGAGAAGAGCCACTGACAGCATGGTAGCTCCAGAAGACTCAGATGGACCTAGAGCCTGAGACAACGGAGTGTCTAGTGGAAGTAGAGAGTGACTGCTTTCCTGTGCCAAGCAGTGGGGACTGTCACTGCAAAGCAGTGGGAGCTCTCTGCAGTGAACTAAAGCTGGTGTTTACCCATTCTGTAGTATCATGTGAGAAATGCCAGCTTGATGGCTCAGTACGTAAAGTGCTTGCCTTCCAGACACGAGGGCCTGAGTTCAATCGCCAGAACCCACATTAAAAAACAAAACACAACCCCACCAAAACCTGGCATGGTACTCTGCTTGTAATGCCAGGACTGGGTAGGCAGAGACAGATAGACCACTGGGGACCGCTGCCCCAACCCCAGCCTAGCCTCCTGGATGAGCTTGGGCCCTGCCTTAAACAGCAAAGTGGACAGCCTTATGAGGAATGACAGCTGAGGTTGTCTTCTGGCCTCCTCGCGCAAGTGCACATTCAAACGCAAAGTCCAGGGATAGTATCTGCTTACAGATGAGCCAACTGGTTACACGGCGCACAGCCAGAGGACCCCCAGACAGAGCCCTTCCTGACATGTCTCACAAGGTCAGATGGATGCTCTAGCTCTGAGGGCAGGGACAGTTTCCATGGGAACAGGACCATGAAGGTTGTGTTTTATCAGAAACTCTCAGGACCACTCAGCAGCTGGCCGTTGGTGGCCTTGGTGACTCTGTGGGAGTGGAGCAGTGGAGGACAGGCACTATCTTCTCTGTCTTCACCCTACTGGCCCACCCTGGACTGATAGCCTCAAAAGAGAGTGATATTTGGGAAGGCCAATTGATCCCTGCTGGCAGTTTGTCCAAAAAGCCCTGCCACTAGAGCCCCCTTTAAAAAGCCATCTTTCCACATTCTCGTGGTCATGCATTCTAGAGAAAATGATTTCCTTTAAGTAGATGAGGTCGATTCTGTGAGGAAAACTATGCAGGGAAGAACATGCTGTTCTTTCCTTTGTTCTGTTGAGTGTCACTTTGACCTGCTCCACAAGATGTGTCTCCCCTTTAGTGGCCTTGCCCCAGCCCGAGGCAAGCTCTCCAGCAAGGATCGGGATAGTGCGGGGACCTTTTAGCTTTCTACTTACATGGTTCTTTTTCACTCCCCCAGATTAGCCTGCTGAACTCTATTCACGAGAACTTCTCACAGTAAGTACTGGCTGCCCTCCTCCCCAGCTCCCCTCCTGGTCTGGCTGAGGAGTGACTAAGAATGTGGTGTGCACACAAGGTCTGCCACTGGGACATGAGTCTCATTTTCCCTATCCACGAAGGGTAGACATGCGTTATGGAAGGCTCTGCAAATTGCAGTGCTGTGGGTAAAGAGCCTGACTTGCTCCATCCCAGAACTCTCAGAAGGAAAATCAAGTGTAGTGCCATGATTGTAGTCCCAGAGCTGGGGGATTGGAGACAGGCGGATCCCTAGGGTTCAGGGTCCAGCCAACCTATTCTATTTGGTAACTTCCAGGCTATCGAGATAGCCTAGGAGAGACTTGAGGCCCCAGGGAGTAGGGAGGTCTGAGGGGGAGGGGGGATATCCTCTGGGAGATAGGGAAGGAGGTATGGGATGAGGAACAGTCAGAAGGCAGACCAGGAGGGGGATAAAGGCAGGACTGTGAAAAAGGATTAAAGGGGGGAAAAGGTATCTTCTACCTTCCTGAGGAAGAATTCTTTAAGGTCTATTTTGTAAATTAACGTACATCCTCCAAACTGGGGATTTAGCTCAGAGGTGAGTACTTGTGTAGACTCATGAAGCCCTGGGCCTGGGCTCGGTTCCCCAGCACTGCATAAACTGACTTCTTGGTGTATGCCTGGAATTCCAGCACTTGGGAGGGAAGATAGGAGAATCAAGAATTGTTTAAGGCCAGTTTGACTACAAAGGCTACATGAGATTCTACCCTAAAATAAATTGTATAGGAAGGCCATATGTATAAACCATTTAGCAAGGGAACCAAGTAATACTAGCTCTGGAGTGTGTTCATAATAAGCTAGCCTACCCACCTTGCTGGCAGCCTAAGGCTTGCTCCTAGCGTGCTTCCTTTTGCTAGAACAAGCCCCTGCTAGCCCCTGACAGCTGACTAGAAACATTTTAAAGCCAAGTTCATGGGCTCTAGACTTTCTACATTTTTTTTTTAAAGATTTATTTTATTTTATTATATGTAAGTACACTGTAGCTGTCCTCAGACACTCCAGAAGAGGGAGCCAGATCTCGTTATGGATGGTTGTTAGCCACCATGTGGTTGCTGGGATTTGAACTTATCACCTTCAGAAGAGCAGTCGGGTGATCTTACCTGCTGAGCCATCTCACCAGCCCCCCCCCTTTTTTTTTAAACACAGCAGGGCTGAGCCATTCTCCATTGAGCCTGAACCTGAATTCAATCTGCAGGACCCATGGTTCACACGCATACAAACACACAGGGGCAGACAGAAGACAGACAGACAGACAGACAGAGACACACACACACATACACACAATGTTTGTAAAACAAAATTCCAAAGGTTTGATTTTACCAAATGAAGACTCATGGTGAAAGCCTGCTACCTCAGAGAGGCAGAGAAAGCACCCAGCTGACCTTCCTCCTCAACTGACAGACCGGAAGGAAAAAACCTGTTCTCCTCCACACTGTGTTAAAAAACACTTCCAACTGCATGTCCCTCCTTTCTACTTCCTGTGTGTCTATCCATCCTCCTGACTTCCTTTCACTCTCTGTGTTTTTTTCCTTTGTTTACTCCCTGTTTGCTTGCTCTGTCTGTCCACCTATGGTTGACTTTATACAGCCTCATTTACAGTAAACAGCTCTTGGATTAAAGGTATGTGCTAGGGCTGAGCCACACCACAACTAGACATAGGTCTTTCCAGTATACAGTCTCAGGGTTCTCAGTATGATCAGATATGCTGCAACAAACATAACACACATACACACACACACACACACACACACATACACACTCTGGGAGGTTCAGGGGTGGCACCTGCCTTTGTGTCCTGTTGCCCTTCTCAGACTGGAGGGCTGAATTCCTGATAACCATAGCAGAGTTCTGCTCTGACAGCCCACTCTCTAAAGAGTTTTCTACCTGTGAGTGCCAAGCTCTGAGCCTTCTGGCTCCAGTCCCTCTGCAAGACTGGATATGGGTAGGAAGGTATAGCAGGCACACCAGGAAATCTACCCCTTCTACTGCCTCCAGAAAAGTTCCAGGTTCTCAGCTCAGATCCGGGAGTACTCAGAACACGTGCTCTAATTCCAGGCGATGTTCCCCTGTCCTCAGAGTCTTAAAAAAACAAAACTGAATTAATTTCTTAAGCAGTACATGCCATAATTTGTGGCAAATGGCATTTGTATTCTTTTTATTCACATTTTATGTTGAGGAAATATAGTTTGGTTGAAAGTTTCAAGGAAGAAGCTAAGCGATCCTCGGAAGGCAGCACTTTGAAGTTGCCACTGCTGAAAGAGTACACATGCCTGTCAAGATTAGAGGAGCAGCGTATTCTCACCTGTGTAGCTTTCCTCAGAATCCCTTTCCATCTAGTCAGCGATGTCCCTTACGCAGCCCATTGCCACAGGAACACAGGGAGAATGGGGAACAAGGTTCACATTAGGTTATCTGATCAGAGGTTTGGAATCCTGACTGCTTGGTATTCTTGGTGGCTCCCTCAGCCCACTGTGCCCTGCAAAGGTCTAGTTGACTGTTGGGGCACATTCTAGGTACAGGGCTGACTCCTTGGTGTCCCCCACCCCCTCCCTAACTGTGCCACATGCTGGACCTACCTCTGCTGATTTTTCTTTCAGAGCCATGGCCTCCCCTGCTGCCCGGGACCAGTTTTTAAGGCAGATGGAGCAGATCGTCGAAGGCATTAAACAAAGCAGGATGAAGGTCAGCGGGCTTCCTTTACAGCAATACAGAGTGTGTGGTGTAAGGAGGTCGTGGGCAGAGGCTCTCCATCCAGAGTGCATCCTGCATTGCCACACCAGCCATGAGACTCTGGTGGGGTAGGCCTCCACATTGCTATTGGTCATAGCTCCCAGGCACCAAACACTGCTCTGCATCAGATACTGTGCTGTTCCCCCATATTAATTGAGCGGTACTTCTCCTTCCCTGCCTTACAGATAAAGAACTGTTCCTCCCAGCAGCCCTCCGCTCTTGTCTAGCCACCTCTTCCTGGGCATTTATCTCATGACATTTCACAGGGTGTGGGGAGAGAACCTGGGGCTTAGTGACCAGCCAGCCTAACTTGCTTACCCAGTTCTAGGCCAGATAGAGACCCAGTCTCAAAAAACCAAGGTGAGGAATAACAGCCAAGTCTATCCCCTGGCCTCACGTACACACGCGCACATAGACACATGTACATATATATACATGCAGACCGAACCTGCTCTATACATGAGTATTTTCTTCCTTCATCTCCTGGCTGGCTGACCCGACATTTAGCTTCAGAAAATACCTGCACATAGCACCTGGTTCTATGAGTTGCCCCTCCTCTCAGCCCTCTGCATCACAGAGTCCACATGCCTTCACCATCTCCAACTCCATTCTGTTTTCCTCAACACTGATGTTGCTGATCTCTGTAATGTGCATTTGCTCACTTGTCAGATGGTTGATTGGTTGGTTGGTTGGTTGGTTGGTTGGTTGGTTGGTTGGCTGGTTGGTTGGCTGATTGGTTGGCTGATTGGTTGATTGGTTGATTGGTTGATTGGTTGATTGGTTGGTTGGTCTGTTTTGGTACCAATCTCCAGGATGGGCCCTGTGAGAACAAAGACTTTACTTATTCACTGCTAACCTTAGGTGTCTCTGTAGGTGTTCCATTACTCTTTACCATGTGTGCAAAGGACCCGAGCTTAGTCCCTAGAGCCCTGAGAAAATACATAGTGTAGTGCTAGTGCATGCTTGTATTCCCTGTTCTGAGGACTGGAACACAGAAACATCCCTGAAGCTTGATGGCCAGCCAATCTGGGTATATCTGGCAAGTTTCAGGCCAGTGAGAACCCCTGTCTCTCTAACAGGGTGGGCAACTAGGTGGCTTACTGGGTACAGGCACATGACAGAAAGAGAAAACCAGCTCCCACAGGGCATCCTCTAGCCTCCACTTGCAACCTCCTCCAGCTTGCGGCTACCATAGAAAATCCCTTTAAGTCAACATTTAGTGTCTGTGTATGAATCCTGGAAACACTCTTTAACAGTTTAGATAGCTGTAGATAGCTTACACTATGACACAGTTAGTAAATGAAAGGTAGTAAGCTATGTTATTATAAACACAATTATATACAACAGGGCTACTCACACAGTTGACATCCTGGGCTAGATAACCCTTTGCCTTATGGCCGTCCTGAACCCTTTAGCGTAGAGCAGCATCTCCTTGACAGTGACACCAACAACTCTCCTTTGGAGTGTGACACTCCAAACCGCTTGCAGATACTCACAAGCACCCTCTGGAGACAAAGTAGTCCACAGTCAAGAATCCCCCCAAAATGCATGCTGTTCATCTTGTAAATAGCGAACTGCTGAGTAGATTATAGAGCCTGCAGATGATTTCATTCGGAAAGGAAACAGGACAACCTGAGGAAATGTGTTTAGAAGAAACCGATACAAGTGTTAATCATGGCTGCCTGCTGTGGCCCTGTCAGAATGCCTCTTCCTCCACCACCATTTCTTAAAATGTGGTGGCGCACGCCTTTAGTCCCAGCACTTGGGAGGCAGAGGCAGGCAGATTTCTGAGTTCGAGGTCAGTCTGGTCTACAGAGTGAGTTCCAGGACAGCCAGGGCTACACAGAGAAACCCTGTCTCGAAAAAAAAAAAATGTTTCCAACAGATGGAAAAGAAGAAGCAGGAGAACAAGATGCGGAGGGACCAGTTGAATGATCAGTACTTGGAGCTCCTGGAAAAGCAGAGGCTCTACTTCAAGACTGTGAAAGAGTTCAAAGAGGTGAGAGGGCGTGGGCCAAAATCAATTGTACATTCAGCTCACCTCAATGTGCCCTTAATCCTGGAGCTGGGTCTGCTGAGATGGCTGTGTCAGGAAGGTGCGTGCTGTAAAAGCAGGAGTACTTGAGTTTGATCCTCAGAACTACCAAGAGGAAAAAAACCAAAACACAACAGGATGGTGCCCACTTGAGTCCCATCACTGGGGAGGACGGGGAAGCTGGAGGGCCTCTGGTCTTGTTGGCCATCCCACCCAGCCTACTACACCGTGAGCAAGATGGCTTAGCCAGTAAAGGTGCTTTCTACCAAGCTTGATGACTTGGGTCCAGTACCCACATGGTAGAAAGGAAGACCAAAGCCCCACATGTTCCCCCATATGTGTGCATAAGCATACACACACACACACATACATGAATAGATAAAAAGAGAAAGTCCCATGCCAATGGTTTTGTTCTGATTTATTTTTGAAGATTATGCTGTCTTCTACCTTCTCTGGCTGCTCTGCCCTCTGTTTTATGATCTAACATTTGACAGCCATATGCATTCCTACAAGCACGGCATCAAATCTCATCTTTTCAAATGTTCTCCCAGCTCTGACTGCCTGTGGCGTAAACCAGGTTGTAGAACAGACCTGGTCTCTGTCCTTAAGGAGCTTCACTGTGGTGAAGGAGACAGATGAGAAGCTAAGAACAAATGAACAAGAGACCCAGTGGAAAGGAAATTTAAAAAAATTAATAGTTTCAAACTTTATGTGTAGAGGCAGATGTTGTTGTAAGAGCAACACGAGTGAGCCAGGCTCTGCTATGGGGAGAGCAAGAACACATCAGAGAGCAACCGAGGCCCCGAGACACGGGAAGAGCCCAGCAACTGATGTGGAGTCCATATGTAATATACACGTGTGTGTAAGTGCATGCCCATGAGTGCCTGTGCAGAGACCAGAGGAGGATACTGGTGTCTGCTCTGTCATTCCTCGGCTGTATGCTCTTGAGACATGATCTCACTGGTGCTAGGCTGGCAGCCAGAAAGTCCCACCAACCCTTCTGCCTCTGTACATACAACACCAAGGTTACAGGCATGTGCAGAATCATGCTAAGCTTTTTATGTGGGTGATGGGGATTCAAACTCAGGTCCTCATACTTGCTCAGTGGGCACCTTTACCCGCTGAGCCACCTCCCGTGCCTCTCAGCTGTCTTTTGGTTAGAGACATTAAGATGCTTTGGGAAAGGCCTGGGACTGTTGGAGGTTTGCTAATAGACGCATTGTGAGCTGTCAGGTGAATAGGTCTAGAGTTTGCCACAGGAATGGAATACAGAAAGGTAACTGGTATCTCAGGACGCTGGGCACCATTGGCAGGGAGTGGGCCCAGTAACATCCTTCAGTGATAGCCCTCAACATGTTTAGTCCCAGAGCTCATATAACTCATAATTGGAGAAGGAGGTACCCTTCATAAACACTTCTCATTGCGTCTTCTTAAGCCTAAGACTACTTGTCATCTTCGCTGTTAGAACTTCTCAATGTGTTGTCTGCTGTGTGTACACTAGGACTGCCTTGCTCGCATCCTAGGGTACAGTCTCCAAGGCCCCTTCTCGCTTGCCCTCCCAAGCAGACTGGCAGATATGTATCTGCTTTCTGCTTCTGTCCCCTTGGAGAATTTAGAAAGTTCTGTCTGTAGGAAAGACAGTACCTGGTCTCCTGCCTTTAGTCCAGAGGTTTCCTCACACCTGTCAACACAGAAGGTCAGTAGGTCACTGTGCCGGTTGCTTCGTGACTTGTCAGAAATCAACTAGGAGGGAGCAGATGTATGTCCGTTGGTGGAGTGCTTGCCTGGCAAGCCAGATCATTGCATCTGATCCCTAGCACATTGGAATTCTCATACTTACTCAGGAGGTGGAGGCAGGAGGATCAGATTCAGGGTCATGTGTGGCTTTTTAGCCAAGTCAAAAAAAAAAAAAAAAGGCATAAAAAGCAAAAAAATAAATAAAATAAAATAAAACAAACCAACCAAAACAAAAAGCAGTTACCAAGACTTGGGGAAGGCTGGGCCTTCGGAGACCCCCACGTGAGTACCAGTGTCTAACCATCTCTGCTTCTCTCTTACTCTGCTTTTCTAGGAGGGCCGAAAGAATGAGCTATTACTATCTAAGATCAAAGCCAAGGCGTCCTGAAAACTCCATCTCCATTTCTGGATGTCCCTGATATTTTTTTAATGACATGTATAGACTACAGGATCTTGACATGGTTCTGCCGGTGATGGCAGAGAGATCCAGGAAGATTCATTTCAATTCTCTAGACGGATGTTTTCTTTCTCCTACTTGTTTCATTTCGTCTCTCCTGGCTGCAGCTGATGGACTCGGAGCCCTACAAAGAACGGTGGGCAGTGCGGATGACACTCAGAGCCCCATGGGCAGTGCCCACACACTCTGACCATTCAACTTCCATTTCTTCAGTGACACTGCGTTTATGAAGGTACCCAGATGTGTGCCCACGGGGCCCTGAGAATAAAGAGCATTATGTTCAGCAAGTTTTGAGCAACTACTAAGAAATAAGCCCTGAGGTAAATGTAGCTGAACACAGTCCCTGCCCTTCTGGCATCTTGCAGGGGCTCAGAGAACAACCCTCTTGCTCCCCACCCCCAAAGCTTGTCCCCTGAAATGTTTCAGAAGGCTGCTGGATGAGCAGCCAGCCCATTCACCTACCGTTGTGCCTTTTGTTCTGGCTTGTCACAGTACGTAAGGACTCTAGGCTAGGTTGGGGTGCAGAGCAGTTAGCCCAGAGGTATAAAGACAGAAGCAGGTGAGGTTCAGGTTTACTAGAGTCCACCCAGTTGTGTTGTGAAGACTGATACCAAGTACCCACGATGGGCTTTGGAAACGGAAACCCCTGGTCTGGAGCTATGCTTCTCAGGCATCTGCTCTGGTGTGACTGTAGGTGTGTCCTGCCCTCAGGCTGCATGTGGTCAAGGACAGCTGTGAGGGTGCTGGAAGCATATCCCATGTTCTTGCACTGTCAGGGTTTCAGTGAAGATAAGATGTATAGACTGTTGAGTACTATCAGGTCAGACAAGGGGAAAGACTTTGGGTACTGTGCATGGAGGAAAAGATGGTAGTAACAGGGGCAGGAAGACTCCACGGAGCAAACAGCACTTGGGCCAGAGCTGAAAGGAGTAGGATGTTAGCTGAGATGGGCAGGAGGGCCTCTAATAATCCCTAAAGGGTTGGCTTTAGCCTCTGGACATGAGAAGACCAAAGCAATCACAGAGCAACCCCAGATCCCCAGGTATCGGGAACCTAGCAACTGGGTCATGCTAGGTGAACCCCAGTGTGAACTTTGTGCTCCCTTCTGTATAAACATAGCATACACATGAACAGCAGGTTGGGACCATTAAGCAGAAGCAGGTGGGGGCATTGGGCAGTCACAGAAGAAGCGCTTCTCAACTTTAGTTTCCTAATGTATGATTAAGAGGCATGAGGCATGCATACTGATAGGAAAGAAGAGGTGCTGGGGCTCAGCGGGTAGGGTGCTTGCCTAGGTCCCATCCCTAACTTCACATAAATAGACATGGTGGCACACACTTGTGACAGAGGCAGGAGGATCCGGACATCAAGTGTATCCTAGGATAGAGTTTCTTCTTTTGGTGTGGTTGTAGGCATGATCAACTACAGGCTGCCTGTAGCCGAGGATAGCTGTGAATGTGGCCCAACATGAAATTGTAAAGTAATTTAGAACACAGATTATTTTTCATCCCTTCTCTTAAAACTCCATTACACTGTGTACTCCATAAACTTTGTAGATGGCAGGGTCATGTTGTAAAAGCATAAGGGTGATCTCTCCTGGTAGAGAGAGATTGGGTTGGTAACTCTTGGTAGAGAGAGGTTGGTGGATACTGTGTCCCATTTCTTAATCCAGAAGGCTTAATAGAGATGAGAGGTTCCTGTTACTCGCTCTTCAGTACCAGGTACGACTGCCCTCCTGAGGAGCAGGCAACAGATCTAAACAGAATAAGGTGGTTGACCTATGCCTCTATTACTCCAGTGCTCTTGTCTTGCATGGCAGATTGGTAGTACAGTCTGCAAGTCCATAGCTGGGTAAGACTGTTGCTGACACTGTTACCCCAGCTGTCTGTGCAGCGACATCTGACACTGGGAAAGCTAGCCAACAGAGGAGAGGCCTCGAGCTCAGATCTATCTTGATTTCTCTCTCCAACAATCAAAGTATGTGGTCTCTAAAGCAGTAATGTCTGACTATCTGGTTCTGGTAAGCAACAATGAGCAGTAGCTGACCTGTATTGTTTTAGAGCTTTGAGGGTAGACTCTGTTATTCTTTGAATACTGAACCCTACATTTGCATCAGACGTCCTAAAACAGATAGATAGCACCTTCGTGAGTTATTCCAGCATGAAGTAGGCTGCTCAGTCTGACATTATTATTGGCTGAGGAGATTCCCTGAGATCCCTGGTCATTTCAGAATCCCCCTGGAGGCTGGTGGAAGGGAAGGGCCTCTCAGGGCAGTGTCTTCTGTACCCAGACATGGCTGTACCCAGACACAGTATAGCATTGTGTTTGGAGCCTACTGGCGTTTACCAGAATTGTAAGATGGTGGGGAAACCTCTGTAGGTGACTCTTTTTTTGCTTGCTTGTTTGTTTGTTTGTTTGTTTGTTTGTTTCAGTGTGTACTCTAAGAGAAGCCAGGTTCAGAGCCGAGAGCTTGTTCACAGGGCTGGCTCCCAGTGCCATGCATTCCTAGGACCAGCCTCTAAGTCAGGAGCTACCTTCCCTCCCACATGCTTTTCATGAAGTTCCTGAGGATGCTTGGGTTGAGACCAAGCTCAGAGCAGCTGTGAGCAGAGTGAGACTAATGGTGGAAGGTCTGGGAGGATGTAGGGATGTTCTGCTCTTCTCCATGTTCAGTGGCTAGTCAGCCAGCACTGCAGGGGCAGTGGTGAGTACTATAGAATATCTGCCAACCTGCATCCAAAGGTGCTTCTGTAATGAAGCAGAGGCCATAGTGGGCATAAGCTCCTGTTAGGCTGATCTTCTGGATCAGGGTCTGGTTTGTAGCACTTGATTCAAGAACAGTGAAGACACAGGCTTATGGTGGAACCAAGCCGGCATTGGTCTCCAGGAAAGGCTTTCCTTCTCCAGACTGTTTCTACAGGACCCCTCAGGACCTGAACAAAGCATGGGGCAGGCCTTCCAACAGCTTTCTTAATACCTCCCAAGGTGCCATTCCTATCCTTTGTCACTGTGGCAGACTCCTGTCTTTTCTATCTTGAATACTGTAGTCACTACCTGAAGGGGTATCTGAGAGATACCCCCAGCCTGACCTGCAACCTCTATAATGCATCCCTTCTGCATCCCTTCTGCCTCCTCCATGGTTCTGTCTTGCCTGCTCCTCAGGTAATGTATGGTCAGTTTAAAGGAGCTGGGCATCCTAGCAATAACTTCCTTCAGGGACTTTGGCTTGGGAAGGTTCAGGCAGTTGAACTGAATTATGCTCTGAGAAGTACTGTAAGGAAGGGTTTTATGATGTGTTCATTGCCAGTGTTGGTGGCTAAGACAAAGAAGACCTTAATACAGAGCAGTATAATGAAGAGCAACATGGTGGTATTGGGTGTAACATGGGTGGTATTGTCTGTTGCAGCTGAGCGTGGCTAGAGGAAGAGTCAATGCCTTCTGAGATGCATCTTAGAGTTTTCCATGCGCTTCCTTGTAGCAGCAGGTGGCATTGGGCCGAAATGGTGTGTAAAAGGTAACAGAGGGCCGAGGAGATGTCCCAGTCAGTAAAGCATGAGGACCTGAGTTAGGATCTCCAGCATCAAAGCCATGCATAGCAGTGTTCTCTTGTATTCCTAGCCCTAGAGAGGAAGAGACAAAAGGATCCCTGGGGCTCACTGACCAGCCAGACTAGCTGAGTTAGTAAGCTTCAATTCAGTGAGAAAACCTGTCTCATAAAATTAGGTGGAGAGCAATGAAGATGGCATCTGAGTTGACCTCTGACCTTCACATGCACAGGCATATACATATACATGCACACACATCCCCATACACATAAAGGAACATGCATATACAAAAAAAAAATGCATGTTTTCCTTCTCAGAATAACTATGTATAAGATCATGAGCAGGATTTTAGTGCCTCATCGGCAATGTTTGACACCAAGGGGAGTCGCAGCTCCTGTGTCCTCATCGGCCACGCTCACCCTCCATTGATACTCTCCTCATGTGTCTGTCCTCACCACGATTTTGGATGATGTCATCACACTAGCCTCCTGGTCATATCACAGTCCACTCATCACATTCCTGTTGTCTGTCTTAATGACACATGTCACTGCTTAAGGTTCCTGATCCTTCAATAGGTCTAAATGTTCCTTCTTTGGAATGTGTAAGGGCAGCAGACGCAGGTACCCTACCCACCTCGCTGTGGTTCATCAGACTGTCAGAACACTCCACTTAGTTAAGTTGGCTCCCCAAACTGTTATCTTTGCATCCTATAGTAGCAAAATATAGATCTAACCTAACCTATGCTCAGGTTTAAACAGGCTGCCAGTTCTAGTCGGCAGCACTAGAGAAGCCCTCTAAGGCATGTGTTCATTAGTCGCTAACCTTGAAGGATGGAATGGAAAAAGAGTTTCCCAGAAGTTTCCAGGCTTTAACTACAAGGTCACCTTTTGGAGATGTGCAGTATTGCGGCAGGGAAGGCACATTGATGTTGAATAGGATCAATAGTGTGCTCTTCCTTCAGATGTGGTGGACGGAGCTTAGCTGTGCGATTGAAAACAGGTGTTGCTGTAGAGCATTATGCCATGCAGTAAATGGCAGAGCTCCGAGCCTACTTACAGCCGCCTTGGAGGACAATTGAATAGCATCACAATCCAATTGTACCGCCTTCTCAACCAGCAGTGCCACATGTAGGAACTTTTCTTATGTACAGAAACTTTTATTAAAGTAACGTTTGTAATAACAAAAGGTTAGAAAGTACCATTAATTCAGAACGGAGGTGAAAAAGAATCCTGTCCCATCTCTACAATGGGGCATTTTGCAGACACTTAAAAGAATAGACCTGCTCTGTGTCAAGGAATGTTCAAGGCATCTTGGAGCCACATGGTTAAGTGGGGGAAGAAAACATGCATGAACATGCATGAAATGCTAGTGTTTGGAATAGAGATAAATCCATGTAGGTGTGTGGATGCATATGTGTGCGTGCATATGCTCACACATAAGCTTGTGATACGTCTGCTTGCCTGTTCCCTGACTGTCTGAGAAGCGACACAGCAGCCTGGCAGCCTCAGTTGCCGCCGGGAAGAGGTGGAAATGACTTCACCGTTTGCCTTTTGTATTCTGGAATTTTGTACCGTGTACATGAGTTATCTACTCAAAAATAAATAGTTTTTGAAGTTTAATTTGGTTTCATTTAAGAACAATCATGGGAGAAAATTTCACTTCCACTGGTCCCTTTTCTTTCTTTTGTTATTTTGGGGGAGGGGGTGGTGGATACATGGTATTGAAACTCTGAAGGATTGGCCTCATTGGTGGAAAAACTTTGAGGGAATTGTGGAGGCTGATTCTGTTTTTTCATATATGTTACAGGAAATGAGCTGAAGCTGCTCTAGGGTTGTCTGTACCTCATAAGAATCACATTACAGCCTCCCTGCTACACTTGGGGTACGGAAGATAGGAACAGTAGCTCTAAGCAATTAGCATCCTCTAACAGCTGTGCCTATTTCACCTGGAACTTTCTGTGTGTTGTCTCTCCCAACCCCCTACCTTGCCAGCTCCTCTTGTTAGTTTTTATTGTCCAACTTGACACAAACATAGTCACCTGGAAAGAGGAAGCTTCAGATAAGAGAATTGTCTCAGATTGGCCTAAGGCTCTTGATCTGGGAGGGCCTGGCCAACTATGGGTAGCACCATCCCTAGGCCAGTGTCTCTGGTCTGTATATAAAGCTAGCTAAACATAAGCCAAAGAGGAACCAGTAAGCAATGTTCCTCTATGGTTTCTGACTCAGCTCCTGCCCTGACTTCCCTCAGAAATGTATGTTACCAAGTATAAGCTGAATTACCAAGTGAAAACTGAACTCTGCTTCGTCCGTCCAACTGCAGTGCATTAGTAATTTTTCTTGGAGCTGTGATTACACATCTGACAAAAGCAACTTTGGGAAGGAAGGGTTGATTTTGTCTCACAGCTCCAAGGGATACAGTCCATCGTGGTGGGAAAGCATGGCAGCGGGAGCTTTAGAAGTGTCTGGTCATCCTGAACCCACTGCCAGGAAGCATAGAAAGAGGGACCCTAGCTCATGAAATGATGCTGTCCATACTCAGGGTGGGTTTCCCCACCTCAGTTAAACTAATCTAGAAACTCCCTCAGGCCGGACATGGTGGCACACGACTTTAATCCCAGCACACTCAAGAGGCAGAGGCAGGCGGATTTCAGAGTTTGAGGCCAGCCTGGTCTACAAAGTGAGTTCCAGGACAGCCAAGGCTACACAGAGAAACCCTGTCTTGAAAAACGAAAAAAAAAAAAAAAAAAGGAGAAACTCCCTCGGTTAAAATTCCTAGAGTTGTATTTCCATGGTGATTCTGAATCCTATCAAGCTGACAAGCTCAGGAGTTAAAGGCACTTACTCCTCATGCTGAGGACCAGAGTTCAGTTCCCAGGATCCCAAGGGACATCTTAGAACTCTAGCTCTAGGGACTCTGACACCCTCTTCTGGTCCCCTGCAGACACCACACACACACACACACACA
Source organism: Mus minutoides (assembly GCA_902729485.2). Taxonomy (NCBI): domain Eukaryota; kingdom Metazoa; phylum Chordata; class Mammalia; order Rodentia; family Muridae; genus Mus; species Mus minutoides. The sequence goes on from LR750141.1 coordinate 794,669, forward strand.
AATACACACACATACACACACACCAGTAAAAAGAAAAATAAATCGTAAAAAAAAAAAAAAAACCCAAAACTTTAAGGAGTAACATAAGCACCTAGGAGTATCTCATAGGAGTATCTCATGTGGACTAAAATGGTTTAAAAACAAAAACAAAACAGCATGATAATATGTTCACCGTTAATCACAGCACTTGAGAGGCAGAAGCAGACAGATCTGTGTTATTTAGAGGCCAGCCTGGTCTACATGATGAGTCCCAGCCCAGCTAGAGCTACAAAGGAGACCCTGTCTCCAAAAAATAACAACAAAAACAAAACAGAAAAACCATGAAGATGTTTCAATACTAGACCATCAAACCTCTTTGAGAGTCAGATCTAGTCAGTATGAATTACTGAACACTGTTTTTCTATTTTCAAATATGTCTTGTTTATTATTTTGTGTGCACATGGGGGTGAGGGCTGTTGGCACATATCTGGAGGTTAAAGACAACTTGCAACAGTTAGTTTTCTTTCTTTCCTTCCATTGTGTGTGTCTTCATCAAAAGTAGACCACCAGGCTCAGGGGCAGGTGCCTTCGTCTACTGAGCCATCTTGAAGACACCTGCGTGGAACACTTTTTATCAAAGCTTCAGGTGAGGCCCATCTGTTTCTAAGCTGAGAATCATTGTTCTGTGGAGGTTCTGTAGGAGACTAAGAAAGGGAAACTCCTCTGATGGGTAAGGGATAGAAGAGAAGTTATGTCAAGGAGACAGTCTCAGGAAACCCCTGAGAGACCCTCACTGAGGTACACAGTACTAAATAATGGAAAAACAAATCAACTTTGTCACAGGTCAGGTCTAACAAATGATCAGCAATACCTAAAATATATCCTGAAAGTGTTTGGCAGGGTTTCTGCCTAGTGCAGAATTGTAGCACAATTCACTAGTAATGTCTGTCACGTCCTTCCGTAGAAGGTATGGGTGTGTTTGCCAAGCAGTTGTCAACCTCCATGAGAACTCTTCGACGTTCCAGGCCCAATGGTATGACTTTTGGAGTGTCATCATCGGGCTGTGGGTGGTGGGGAGAAGCCCTAGGGTCTCTGGTGAAATGAGGATTATAGATCCCCTTTCTCTTCCCAGGTCTTTTCCCTTTTATCTCCCCAGCCCTTCTTATCTCTGCTTAGTAAAGAGGTTCTTGAAGGCATTGTTGTAATTCTTATTAAAGGCAGTGTAAATCAAGGGGTTGAAGAACGAATTTGAATATCCAAGCCACAGGAATATGCTTTTCCAGATGGGTGGCAGGCTGCAGGCGCAGAGCGGGCTGATGAGCTCTGTCAGGAAGAAGGGGATCCAACAAAGTACAAACACGCCGATCAAGATCCCGACCATCATGGCTGCCCGCTTCTCCTTCTGTTCCCGCCACGAGTCTCCGCTCGTCTGGAAGGTCACTGTTGCTCTGCGACGCGCCGTGAACACCACCTCCGACTCCTGAGGTGCTTCCTTTGCCTTGGAACAAAGGAAATACAGAATTAAAGTCACAGAGCAGGGGGATAAGCTGAACTGAAAAAAGAGTCAGCGATTCTCAGTTCTGTCAGAGAATTGAGGTCACGAGGCTCAGGTGCTGTTTAAACGATAGAACACCATGAATCCAGAGACTCGAAGCTGAGGGGAACAGGCAGCCACAAGCAGGAACCAGTGCACAAGAGCAAGAAATTGTAAATATGACTGGCAAGGTGCCAGCAGCTCAGTGTGGCCATATCTAGATGCTAAAATCTCCAGATGTGGCCATGCATTTAATAATGTGTTTGCTATGCAAGATGAGGAACAGAGTTGAATCCCCAGAACCCACCTGAAAATCTCGGATATGGTGACATATGCTTGTAATGGGGAGTGCAAGGGAAGTGGAGACACGAGGATCTCTGTGGCTCAATTATCCATCTAGTCTAACCAAACTGGTGAGTTCCAGGGTCACTGAGAGACCCTGTTTAAAAAAAAAAAAATCAAGGTGAAGAGGGCTGGGGAAGTGGCTCAGCAGTTCAGATGTTGGCTCAGCAGTACAATCCTGAAGATTGTAGTTTAGATCCCAGCATCCTTCCTGTGCCTGCAACATCAGATCTGAGGGGGTGGAGACAAAAGGATTGCTGATCCTGCTGGCTTCCAGCTTAGCTGAGAAAATGAGGCCCAGGTTCAGGCAGAGACCCTGCCTTAAAGGAACAGATGTAATAGAGGATGCCTGATACCTTCATCTTGTATCTACACACAGGCATGGGTACACATACTCTCACACAGACATATACACATCCATTATATTAAGACACAAGGTGGAAAGTGACTATGGAAGATACCTAACCTCAACCTTTGGCCTCCACATATACATAGGCACACATACAAACAAACCAGACCACTACAGGAAGAAGGAAGGGAAGGACGTGGGGAGTGGAATGCACACTTCTATAAGTTTGCACCGACAGGAATTCTGCCCTGTGCTGGAAGCAAACAGAGTGATGGGATCAGTTTGTGCTTCCTGCAGGTGAATGGAAGATCTGTTTTGAAACCCATCAGATCAGTTTATTGTTCCTGACAAAGCTTAGCCTCAGGAAAAACTTAATATATCTTGGAGAAAATAAACATTAAACTCAAACATCTTTTAACCTTACAGTCCCACATGAGGAGAGGCGAGACGCATAGTAAGCGTGAGTGAAGTTTACAGTCCAGGACATTGACCCCCAAATAGTTTGATGTGGCATCTGGAGCTTGAACTCAGATGCTCAACCTTGCGCAGTGTCCCAGTTTGCTTTTCTGTTGCTGTGAACAAACATTCTCACGAAAAGCAACTTGAGGAGGAAAGGATTTAATTAGCTTACACCTCCATGTTAACTGTCAATCCCTAAGTCAGGGCAGGAACAAAAGGGGAACTGAAGAGAGACCATGGAGGAAGGAGGCTTACCTAGGGATGGTGTGGCCCACAGTGGTTTGGGACCTCTAACATCAATCACCAATCAAGAGTTTCTCACAGGGATGACCACAGACCAGTGATACTAAGGCATTTTTTTATATGAGGTTCCCTCTTCCTTGGTGACTCTAGGTTTGCGTCTAGTTGACACAGGGTATCCAGAATGTACAGCAAACATTTGCCCACTTAGCTGTCTCCCCAGGTTCTGCTTATCTTTAATGACCATGGGATCTATAATGATCTTTTTCATTTCTGAAATTACTGACTTTTTTTTTCCTTAGCCTTTCTCAAATTTTACTTTGTAATGGATCGCTCTTTAAAAATAGCTTTAGGATCTATTGATTTTTCTCCATTGATTTTTAGCTTTTTAAATTTCTATTCTGACTCTTCCTTTAGAATTTCCTCTTCCCATCTTGCTTCCTAAGGTAGAAATCTACATAGGCAGTATTGAAGGAGAACCACAAACTTGAGGGAATTAGCATTATTACTCCACCTCAAAATATACTAACAAAGGGGCTGGATCTATGGCTCAGTGGTTAAGAGAACATACTGCTCTTCCAGAGATCTGGGGTTCAGTTACCAGCACTGTGCCAAGCAGCTCATAACTACCTGTTGCTTCAGTTACAGGGGATGTGATGCCCTGTTCTGGCCTTTGTGCATACCTGCAGATACATACACATAGTTACACAGAGACATGTCATACACAAAAATAAAAATAAATCTTTTGCTGTGTGGTGGTGGCCCACACCTTTAGTCCCAGCACTTGGGAGGCAGAGGCAGGCGGATTTCTGGGTTCAAGGCCAGCCTGGTCGACAGAGTGAGTTCCAGGACAGCCAGGGCTATACAGAGAAACCCTGTCTCGAAAAACCAAAAAAAAAAAAAAAATCTTTTAAAAAACATACTAAAGCTTTAGTAACCAAGAGTATGTTATGTTGGCAGAAGAACATTGAAGTACAATATCCAGATTTAGTTTCCATTTCCCATATCAGGTGGTTCCAGGAAATCCATCACCCTCTGCTGGCCTCCATGGGCACTGCACACACATGTGTATACCTAACACTTATGATTTAAAATAATAATAATAATAATAATAATAATAATAATAGGATGAGCCAAAATCTGAGCTGAGTTCATTGGGAGACCCTATCTCAATATATAGGGTGGAGAAAGAGAAAGATACCCTATGTCGGGCATGGTGGCGCACGCCTTTAATCCCAGCACTTGGGAGGCAGAGGCAGGCGGATTTCTGAGTTCGAGGCCAGCCTGGTCTACAAAGCGAGTTCCAGGACACCCAGTGCTATACAGAGAAACCCTTTCTCGAAAATCAAAACAAAACAAAAACAAAAACAAAAACAAAAAAAAGAAAGATACCGAATGTCAACTTCATTTGCACCTACATAAACATTTTTGCCCACATACATGCAAATATACATACACACATGCAAAAAAAGAATATAAAACAACCTATTTTAAAATAGGAAAAGAAACTTTTAACAGATACATCACACACACACACACACACACACACACACACGCATATATATATATATATATATATATATATATATATATACATATCATGGGCTGACAAAATGGCACAGTAGGTAAAGATACTTGATGTCAAACCCGAATGTGGTGGTTTAAATTAAAATGGCTCCTGTAGGCCCATAGGGAGTGGCATTATTGGAGGTGTGGCCTTGTTGGAGGAAAAGTGTCTAGGAGTGGGCTTTGAGGTTTCAGAAGCTCAAGCCAGGCCCAGTGCCACTCTCCCTCTTCCTGCTGCCTACTGATCCAGATGCAGAACTCTCAGCTCCCTCTCCAGCACCATGTCTGCCTGAACACCACCTTGTTTCATGCCATGATGATAATGGACTAATCTCTGAACCTGTAAACCAGACCCAATTAAATGTTTTCCTTTATAAAAATTCCCGTGGTCTTTGTGTCTTTTCACAGCAATAGAAACCCTTCTGAGCCTGCACTAAGCGCTTCGGTTCTGTTCCAGCACCATACAATCCAGGCCTGCAGCACACACCTGGGATCCCAGAAGTCAGGAGATAGAGGCTAAAGGATCATTTATCCTCAACTACATCGTGAATCTGAGGTCTCCCTGAGATACTTGAAACCCTGTCTCAAAGACTGAGATAACAGAGCACAAAAGGTAGGGACCAGAGAAGTGTGGACCACATCCCTCATCAAAGAAACTTCTTTTTACAGCAGCAGGAGATCATTACTGGAAACTACAACTACTCAAAATGCAAATAGCAATGGACCATGTGATTCTCACTCCAATTGCTAGGTCTATAACACAGCTCCTGTACCTAAGGCTCAGGGAACATTGAAGAAAAAAGAAGGTAGAAAGATTGGAAGAGCCAGAGGCCCAGGAAGTCTGCTGTAAGTCTATGCCTTCTTGCTATGACAGGGAAGCTTTCCCACAGAATGTCAACAAGATATCTGCCTGAACAATCCCGACAACAGTTGGTATGCCAGCATGGGCCGAGGAAACCCATGGGTCCCATTCCTAGATGATGAGCCACAAGCAGTTAACAGTGCTGAGAGAGGAGGAAGCAGTCTTACCCAGGAATGAGCCTCTGATTGGTTACCTAGTCGCAAGTGGTCAGCCCTAGAAACTTACACACAGTCAACAATGAATGGACTCAGTTGGTTGAATTTATATATTTATTTGTTTACATGTAAATGTAACAACAAGAGTTAAGGAAGAAGAGGCCCCCATAAATTTGGAAGAGGGGGACATGGGAAGATTAGGAGGAGGGAGGGACAGAAAGGGAAATGATACGATTATATTTTCATTAAATTTTTTTAATTTAAGAATTAAAAATAAACTGTGTGGAAGTTCTCACCAATTTTGATGAAAAATTAAAACTGTCCTTTAAGAGGGTTTATCAATTAAAAATACATAATAGAGCGCAGGGCGCAAGGCCTGAGGGCCGTGCACCCACCCAGGTTTCCAGCTCTCCCAGCGATCTCCGGACCACCGGTAAGAGGAACACACATCTGCTCCAGTCCAAACTCTTGGGACTTGAATCTGCAGCGGGAGATAGGCGGAGGGCGGAGAGCAGACCCCTTCCCTTCCGGCCCACACCGCTCCGCTCCAGCGCAGGGCGCAAGGCCTGGGGGCCGTGCACCCACCCAGG
>LR750141.1:804291-856772 GCA_902729485.2 Mus minutoides
TTTCTGGATAACATGTGAAATGTAAATGAAGAAAATATCTAATAAAGAGAGGAAAAAAATACATAATAAAACATAATACCTTACGGTTTTTCTTTTGAGACAGGGTGTCATTTTGCCAGGCTGGCCTCAAATTCACTATTTATCTGAAGATGACCTTGAATTCTTGTCCTTCCTGCCCCTACCTCCTTCTAGAATTACAAGCATGCACCACCGTGGCCAAGTGTATTTGGTGCTGGGGATCACACCCAGGAACTCATAGGCAAGCACACTACCAACTGAGGTACATCCCCTAATACCATATGATTAAGGCAACACAAGACTATTCTGGACTTACCAAATACTTCTCCAGTTATATTTAAGGAACCTATCATATTCCTTAAAAAATGGTGAAAAATCTATGAAAACATTGATTAAGGTAAAGTCTAAAGATTCTTTTTTTTAATTGCCTCAGTTTGTGTTTTCTTTATTGCTTTTATTTCCATTTTCAGGCCTTAAACAGATCTATTCATTTCTGTCTCCTGTTTGACTGCATTTTCCTGTATTTTTTTTTAATGTGTATTCACTTTTTCTTTAAGGGCCTCTACCAGTTTGATTGTATTTTCCTGTATTTAAGGGTGTCTTAGTTAGGGTTTTACTGCTGTGAATGGACACCATGATCAGGGTAACTCTTATAAAGGACTATTTTTTAGTTGGGGCTTGCTTACAGGTTCCGGGGTTCAGTCCATTATCAAGACGGGAGTATGGCAGCACCCAGGCAGGCAGGGTGCAGAAAATAAAGGCTTAACGACAACAACAAAAGCTTTCGTGGCAAACCCGAGGTTGAGACTGGGCAAGCTCCTCTGTCTCTTCTAGCCTGGTAGCCCACCTGGGAATCAGGCTGATGAAAGTCTGCTGCTTCACCAAGGCTTCAAGGAAGATGAGCATTGGATACATGTTCCATGTCTAGAGAAGCCCTCGGCTGCACATTCATTCACCCATCCCCTATTCATGGTGGAGACTGGGACTGGAATTGCCGCCACCACTGGAGCAGACACAGTCCTGGCCCTTACAAAGTCTGCTCTAGAGGGACAGACAGTCTGTCTACATTAACATTGCAATATATTGTATAATTGCTATGGTAAATGGATTCCTTATAAATAATGTAATGATTCTGCTTTGCCTAGATTAAAAAACAAACTCTAAATGCCTTTGTATCATAAATTAGTTACTAGATGAGGGAGATGACTCAGTGGATAAAGCACTTGCCACATAAGTACAGATTCCTAGCACCCATGTAAACACTGGCCAGGCATGACAACCCATCTGTCATCCTAGCAAGGGAGATGGAGAAAGCGGATCCCTTGAGCAAGCTGGCTAGCTAGACTGACTAAATCAGCAAGCTCTAGGTTCAAATGAAAGACCCTGTCTCGCTATATATGGTAGAGAGTAATCAACCAAGACACCCAACATCAACTCCTGGCTTCCACATTCACAAGCACACATGCACATACATCCACACTTAGAAACTAGCAAATACATATCCACACATATACATATATACAGGCAAAATAACAATTAGCTACCATTTCTGCATATTCTCTCTATATATCTGTCTGTCTGTCTGTCTGTCTGTCTGTCTCTCTCTCTCTCTCTCTCTCTCTCTCTCTCTCACACACACACACACACACACACACACACTCTTCTGTTTGCCTAAGTTACTAATCCTCAAAGAACTCTCCCATGATCCTCTGAACTCATCCATGACTCCCTGAATTAAGACTTTACTTTCCCCCTTTATAGCTAGCATTTTGGATGGTTATGTGTGTGCTGTCTGAAATAGAGGAAGAAACTATATCTTAATACAGGAGCTACCTTGTTTTCAGCACCTGTTCCCTGGCAGTACCCAGGAAATAGCTGCTTAATCAATGGCTTGGTGCCATAGCACAATGGCTTGCGCCTGCCTCTCCTTTTTGGAAGATGCAGAGGTGACAGGCTGCCAAGCAATAACTGTTTCCAGTTCTTCTCCCAGAACCAACTGGGAAAAACTATCAGGACCACCACAGGACTGAGGGCACTGGACTCTGTTCTCAACATGTCTACTTGTCCGTCCTCTCTCCCATGGAGTACACCCCTAAAGACAAGCACGAAAGGGTTTCCAGGCAGCCTGGCTTTGCAGTCAGAATTTATCTCAGCTCCTTCAGATGTTACCTCCTGCTCCCTCTTCCCTACCTCCGTTTGTCTAGAACAATCACTAAATCAGCCTGAACATAGATGCATGAAAATCTGGCCAAAGAAGAGGCTTTTCCCTTTGGCAGTGACACCTCAGCAGCCACTCCACACGTCACCAGAAGAGAGACTTTATAAAGGGGCAAATAATTCCAGCAGTAAAACAGTCTCCAGGATGCTTGGGAGACAGTTCAGCTGGGAAAGTGCTTGCCTTGCCAGTGAGAGGACCCGAGTCCATCCAAGCCTCTAAATTCACCTCTTAAAAGAAAAAGAAAGGAGAGGAAAGAAAGGAGAGGAAAGAAGGGAGGGAGGGAGGGAGGGAGGGAGGGAGGGAGGGAGGAAGGAAGGAAGGAAGGAAGGAAGGAAGGAAGGAAGGAAGGAAGGAAGGAAGGGGCCCATAAGCAAATAGCTTATACTTACAATCCTAGTGATAGGGAGGAGGAGACAGGTGGATCCAAAAAGACCTTGTCTCAAAGCATCTAAGAAATATTCCTCCCACCCCAACCCCCACGCGGGGGGAGTCTCTTTCTTCTGGGACTGCAAACACATATATTCTGAAGAGCCAACTGAGAGACATCCCATCTTTAAGGAGCTGTTCCAACTTTTCCCGGTGTCTAGCAGAGGGACGCATGTCAGCCTTCTCTTTAGAAAAGACACGTTGGCTGTGATGGCACCTTCCTTTACTCCCAGCACGTGAGAGACAGTGGCAGGTGGATCTCTGTGGGTTTGAGGACAGCCTGGTCTACATAGAGTTCTAGGCCAGGCAGAGCTACACTGTGAAACCCTGTTGGGGGAGGGGAACTTGCCTAAGAAGCCGAAGGACTGAAGATGGCACCGAAAGCGAAGGAAGCTCCTGCCCCTCCAAAAGCCAAAGTGAAGGCCTTGAAAGCTAAGAAAGCGGTGCTGAAAGGTGTCCACAGCCACAAAAAGAAGATCCAAACGTCACCCACTTCCGGTGGCCCAAGACCCTGCGGCTCCAGAAGCAGCCAAAATATCCTCGAAGGAGTGCGCTCAGGAGAAACAAGCTTTACCACTATGCTATCATCAAATTCCCACTGACCACTGAGTCAGCCATGAAGAAAATAGAGGATAACAACACTCTTGTGTTCATTGTGGATGTCAAGGCCAACAAGCATCAGATCAAACAGGCCAACAAGAAACTCTAAGACATTGATGTGGCCAAAGTCAATACCCTGATAAGGCCGGACGGAGAGAAGAAGGCATACATTCGCCTGATTATGATGCCCTAGATGTTGCCAACAAGATTGGGATCATCTAAACTGAGTCCACAAGGCTAATTCTAAATATACATTTTTTTCTTCACCATAAAAAAAAAAAAAAAGGCTAGGGGTGGTGGCGCAAGCCTTTAATCCCAGCACTTGGGAGGCAGAGGCAGGTGGATTTCTGAGTTGGAGGCCAGCCTGGTCTACAGAGTGAGTTCCAGGACAGCCAGGGCTACACAGAGAAATCTTGTCTCAAAAAAACCAAAAAAAAAAAAAAAAAAGCTCAAGACCTGTACTCACTCCTTGGCTTGCAGGGCAGGGGACAAAATTATAAAAAGGACCAAAATGAAAATCTAGGAGAGACAGGACAAGACTGGTCCATGGCATAGCACAGACCAACATCAGGCACCACAAAGGTCTATGGGATATGCAGCTGTATCCTGAAATCCCACCAGGAATGCTTAGCCATCTCTTTAGAGAGGGACAGCATGCATGGAGGAAGAAAGTGGCTGCCCTCTCCCTCCTCCTCCTCCCACTCAGGAAGTGCTTATTAGTGGGCACTTTCCCAAACATCTTTCTTCCCTTATAGAGAACCTTGAGGCTTCAGTCTGTCCACTGTAGAATCAAAAGTGTAAGAAATGGATGGGGTGAGTTAAGTTCAAAGAGATCCGGAGGGAAGAGAAGTAGAAAACGCAAGTCTACTGATTAAATCCATTCATTTAAAACAGACCAGCTCCACCAGGGAAGCAGTGAGCCCAGTCGTCCCTTGCCCTATCAAAATGTGTGTTCAGAAGCTCAGTCCACAGCTTTCCCTCTGAGCACAGCACTCCCCACACAGAGGGGGCTGGAAGGGAAAGAAATCCTGGAAGCAACCTCAAAGAAAATAGGACGAGCTGGCGTTTTAACTCAGTGGTAAAGTTAGATGGCATACAGAAGGCTCTAGGTTCAGTGGTCATTAAGGAAAGAAAGGGAGGTAGGAAGGGATGGAGAGAGAGAGAGAAGGAGAAGGACACAGGGAGAGAAAGAGAGGGAGAGAGGCATCAATTCAGATAATTCATTTTGACTTTTTCAGTTCAAAATATTAATGCCCATCAACAACCAGAAAGATAAAGGGGGTGGGGATGGTCGTGAATTCCTGTGGTTCGGCTGGCTAGCCAGTCTAACCTTTATTTGGTGATGGAGATGCTGTGGCAAACACTAACCACTTGAACAAAACACCACTAGCTCATCCTCACATGATCACAAGATCAACCCTGGGTGTTCTTACAGGACCAGAAACTACTGCAAAACCAACCAACCAAACAAACAAAATCCAAAATGCCCCAAGTCTAAAACTTCTTGAACATCCATCAACAAGACACCAGCAGCAGAAAGGGTCACTCCTGACTGTAGACAGGCTAAACATGATTCATAAATGAGGTTCTAGCTACATCACGTTCTTTTTGTGGGTTTTTGCAAGGACCTGGAGCTAGCCAAGTAGCTAGGCTGGCCAGTGAGCTCCAGGGATCCACCCATCTCGTCTCCATCTCCATCTCCATGGGATTACAAGTGAGCACAGCTACCCTCAGCCATTTTTCGTGATTGTGGGGACCCAACTCAGGTCCTGTTCTCCCAGTGAAGGCTGTTTATTGACTGGGCTATTTTCCTAACCTCTGGAAAATAAGCAAACCTCTATTAGCTCTCTTCCTAACCTCTATTTCTAACCAGAGATGCCAGACCAAGGCATGGAACACCCAAGGCTTTGTTTGCTCTGCAACTGCTAAACTCCAAACTTCATCCCAAAATATCACCCTCCATAGCACAGAGGATGTCTGTCATATCTGACAACCTAAAAGAGGAAAGTTTCTCAACATTTCCTAATGTGTAGAAGAAATCGTGCAAATAAGGACATTTTCTTGTAAAAATAAAAGCAGAACACAGTTGGCTTGATACAAATAAGTCATCCTGTAAGTGTGGTAAAATATACACACATACACACACACCACATGTACACATACACACACAACACATGAACACACTTATATTCACACACACACATGTATACATGTGCACACACACAAATATACAGTTTGGCTAAACTCTTGGGCAAGGTACACTTGTTACAATTCTAACGTTTAGGTGGATTTTGTTGTTGAGGCTGAGAGTTTGGTAGCTCTGCAAAGCTAAAGACCACTGAGGTCAATGCTTAGAAGAGAAAAGTGGAAGCAAATACACTCATTGAGGTTGGATTACATTAATGGATGAGGGGAGATATTACTAGTTTGGTCAGTAAGGTACTAGGATCCTGTGGATCCTGTTTTCATTTCTGTTAGGATAAAATGCCCTCATGCATTCGAGGGCAAAGAGAGATAAATGCATGCAGGCTCGCTCGCTCACTTTCCTCTCTTACACAGTTTAGGACTCCTGACTAGGGAATGGGGCCTGCAAACATGACCTGGATCTTCTGACATCAACTAACTTTAGACAATCCCTAGAAGACATACCATGGGCTGACCTGATCTAAACAATTTCTTAATTAAGACTCTCTTTCCATGTTATTCTAAGTCATTTCAAAGTTGACAATGAAAAACTAACCACCAGCTACATGTGGTGGTGCACGCCTTTTATCTCAGCTCTTGGCAGGCAGAGACAGGCAGATCTCTGTGAGTTCAAGGCCAACCTGGTCTATATAGAATTCCAGGACAACCATTGCTTCATAGAGAGACCCTGTCTCAAAATAGATAGATAGATAGATAGATAGATAGATAGATAGATAGATAGATAGACTATCATGTGTTATTTTTCTGGTTTCTCTGACCAAATATCTCACAAGATCATCCAAAGGGAGAAAGGGCTTATTTTTGCTTATGATTCTCAGACACAGTCTGTCATGGTAGAAAACTGACACTAAGAGTAGGCGGTGCCTGGTCTCACTGCATCCTCTGCCAGGAAGCAGAATGTGGGAGAAGAGAAGAGCTGGGAGATCAGAGGTCATTTCATGTGACCCGCTTCTTCTAGGTAGGCTCTGCCTCTTCACAACTTTCCCCAACAGCATCCCCAGCTGGGAGCCAAGTGCTCAAACACATGAGCCTGCCTATTGGAGACATTTTACTTCCAAACCACGAAGAAGATAATGCCCTGCATTTTAGAAGTTGAGACCCAGAGTGGAGGAAAGTTTTCCGCAGGCCCTAACACTAAAGAGTAACTCAGCACAGTGCTAGACCTGCCGGCTGGAGTTCCCTCTCCCACAGGCTACTTCTGATTAGCCAGCCAGCTGACCTTCCATCTCTTCATATCCGCTGTGTAAACGGGCCGTCTGAAGCGAATGGTAAGGGTTGGGGATGACACTGAGTGCTTGCCTGGCATGTACAGGGTCCTGGGTTTGATCCACAGCAATGCAAAACCAAACCTAAAAATAGTAATAATTGATAATAATAAAGACTGCTTCTTCTACCAAAAATGAGGAGTAAAGTCAGGCTTGGCAAGCCTTCTGGGCATCCATTCCACTGTGATTTTCCTAGGTGCATAACTAGATTGATGTAGCTATTAAAAGTCAGGCTACCCCTGCAATCAGACAGAGACGCTATAATCACCCCAGGCATTTCCGAGGGACCTTTCAAAGAACATCATTAATTCTGAATAAAGCTCTCCTTTCTAGCACTTTCCAATTATAGACTTGACATTCCTGTTTTGTGTTTAAAAAAAAAATTCCTCTGCCATTTAATTAAACTGAAATGAATCTACTTTTAAAAGCTCATATACTTGTCTGGTAGCCTAGTGTCTGAGCTGACTTGGAAAAGTAAGACAAACGACAGCCTTTCCTAGCTTGTTCATTTTGACCCCTTTGTATTTGTGTGTGTGTGTGTGTGTGTGTGTGTGTGTGTGTGTGCACATGGGTATGTTCACTCTCTATCATAGTTCTTGAGGCAGGGTCTCTCTTTAAACCTGCAGCTCCTTGATTCAGCTAGACTGGTGGTCTGTTGCGACCTTTCCTCAGGTGCTCATCATGACCAGGACAATGTAGATATCTTTGTGTTCTTCAGTTGGTGGGGTCTTCCTCAGGGGAAGACTGGGGGTGTGACTCAGTTGGTAGAATGCTTGCCCAGCATGCATAAAGCTGTAGGTTTCATTCCCAGAACCACACAAAGCAGGTATGGTGGTACTGCCTCTGATTTCCACACTTTTGGAGGTGAAGGAGGAAGGATCAGAAGTTCAAGGTCATCCTTAGTCACTCAGGAAGTTCCATGCCAGTTTGCAATACCTGAGACCCTGCCTTAAGAAAATTAAATTATTAAAAGTAGTAACCAATGTGTTTAAAGATGAGAAAAAGGAGATACACAAGTATTAATGGATGTCTGGGATGGGAACTACAACCCAGGTTCTCTCCCAAATCTTCAGGAGACATCTCTGGGATTTGGATAGGTAAACAAAGGGGGAATGAGTGAAAATAAAGGTTTTGCTTCACACAAACACACACACACACACACTGGGGGGGGGGCATTGGGAAGTGGCTTGTAGAGTTTTAGAATCTGGTCACTCTGACATAGAATCTGGAGTCAATGACAATAAAGAGTGACAGCTATAGGAATTTCTTTACTTATATTAACATAATTTACATTCCATGGCTGTCCAAGACAGTCTAGTCTAGCCAGGATCAAGAAGTTGGCAGCTCCAGACCTGATATGGACAGAGCCACTCCAACTAGCTAACTAGATAGGACTTGGTCACTATCAAGAAAGACAGGTTGGGGATGTAGCTGAGTTGGTAAAGAGTTGCCTGAGTTGGTAGAGAGTTGCTTCCCCCCTTCCTCTCCCCCCCCACCCCCGCATTCAAGGAGATTGGTAATGCCTGTCTGTAATCCTCCACTTGGTTGGTAGAGGCCAGGGGATTAGAAGTCCAAGGTTATACTTTCCCATAAAAAGTTGGAGGAGCTAGAGAAAGTACCCAAGGAGCTGAAGGGGTCTCCAACCCTATAGGTGGAAGAACAATATGAACTAACTAGTACTCCCAGAGCTCGTGTCTCTAGCTGCATATATAGCAGAAGATGGCCTAGTCGGCCATCATTGGGAAGAGAGGCCCCTTGGTCATGCAAATTTTATATGCCCCAGTACAGGGGAACGCCAGGGCCAAGATGTGGGAGTGGGTGGGTAGGGAAGCAGGGCGGGGGATGGGGGAGGGTTTAGGGGACTTTCGGGATAACATTTGAAATGTAAATGAAGAAAATAGCTAATAAAAATTGGGAAAAAAAGAAAATGAAAAAAAAAAGTTGGAGTCCAATCTGGGCCTCATGAGACTCCGTCTCAACCCGCCCCCCCCCCAGGAGGTTTGAAGGCTCCAGCGCTAGTTCTCATGTACAAGTTTAGAAAATCATTTTCACAGGTGCACATCCGCAGGTGGTTCTCTAGAAATACAAGCGATAAGCCACCCCACGAGCTCAAGAGCAGATGGCCTTCTCCCGCGCTCCAGATGCGACATTTCCCCTCCTCTCTTACGCTCCAATATCCAAACTCCGTTCTACTCTTCCATTTTCTATTTTTATTTCTTTCCAGGACCCTTCCCCCGCACCCCCACCCACCCACATCCACACCTAGAAATCCACAAACAGTCCCTGTTACCTGCGTGGTGGCAGGAAGCGGTACCACCGCCCGCCGTCTGCGGCCGAATCGAAACTTGGCGGCTTTGTATATTTTCCAGTAGACGAAGAGCACCACCGCTAGAGGCAGGTAGAAGGCTCCGCAGGTGGAGAAGACAGCATAGGAGGGCTCCTGGCTCACCTGGCAACGCTGCAGCCGAGCATCGTAGGCTTCGCCCCAGCCAAAAAGCAGCGGGGCGAGCGCAATGAGCGCCGACAGTGCCCAGGTGATCGCGATCATGAGCGCAGAAGCGCGGCTCCGGGTGCGCAGCGTGTACTGCAGGTGGCGCGTGATAGTCCAGTAGCGATCTAGGGCGATGGCCGCCACGTTCCAGATGCTGGCGGTGCAGCACAACACGTCGAAGGAGATCCACACGTGGCACAGACTCCTGCCTAGCTGCCAACGTCGCCCAGCGGACAACTCGCTCACCAGGCTCAGTGGCATCACCAGAGCCGCCACCAGGACGTCCGAGACGGCTGTCGAGGCCACCAAGTTATGTGGCACGCGGTGGAAGGCGCGGACGCGCAGGATAGTCACCAGAACTAGCAGATTCCATAAGAAAGTGGCAGCGATCAGCAACACCAGTAGAGTCACCACAAGCACGGTGAAGGCAGAGAAGGGAGGCTCGCGGCCGGGCAAGATGAGCCCACCTGGGGTGGATCCCACGCTCCTGCCGGAACTTGGGCTATCACTGCAGCTCTCGGGTCCCGGAGGAAAGGCAAGACCGGGAGTGGAGCCTGAGAGGTTAGAACCTTCCATTATTCAGGGACTTGGGCTCTCGGGCAGGAGAGTGCCCGTGGTTGAATGAACTGTGGATAGGTGGCGAAGCAGGAGGGGCACTCCGCGCGCCCAGCAACACAAAAAGACGTCTAATCCCCGCCACCCTTGTCCTTTTTTCAAACTGCAGCCTCCTTTGGGCGCTTCTTTGGGCGGTTTTCGTGGACCTCCTTTCCAGACAAGACTCCTTAGTCCAGCTTTGCCCAGCGCATCAATCTCTCAGTCCCTTTGTGGTCTTCAGGGTAACTGGCTGCAGAGGATTGGGGACTGGCGCCTGGGCTCAATAGAGACCTTCCCTGAATGGTTGCTGGAACCAGGGGCTCCTCGTGTGGGCTGAAGTGGGCGGAGGAGTTTTGGAGCCGCCACCAATAGAAGCGGTAGCTGTAGCGCCGTACCAGCGGTCTCCCGCCTCCGAGGGGCGGAGAGAAAGCTAGCAGCGGTCGCCTCAGGGAAAAGTTGTTAACATCCTGTTGGAATTCCATAGCTACCACCCCCCCGCATATCCCTCATGTGGACTTGTTGGTTCTGTTAGACACTGAAGTCACTGGGCTACCAGCCAAAGGCATTGCGGTTTCCTGGAGCCCCGATTCTACCTGTATCCAGAGCAAGAGTCCCAAATATTGGAGTGCATGAAACAGAAAGTTCTGCGCTAGGTGCTAGATGCTCCGCTCCGTCCCAGATGCTTGGTGCCCTGCTCATAGGGAGGGTTTCTTGGACCTTGAAGTTTATCTCCTAGCTTTATGTTAACAGCTCCAGGCTGAAGCTGTTGGACAGAGATCTAGAAGAGGGACAGTTTCCAACCTGCTTGCCACGTCTAACTTCAGGTGTTCCCCTCCCCCTTTTGGTTTCTAATAGTTCTACTATCCTCTTCCAGTTTAAACCTGAGGTTTTGTTGTTGCAACTTTGTTTCTTGTGGTGCTGGGGATGAATCCAGGGGCCTTGCCCAGGATAGGCAGGCACCCCACCCTGCAGCTCCTCTCATTTACCCTTGGGTAAAGGAAAGAGCCACTTAGGCGAAATTCTCTTCGCACTCCTCCAACATCCCCTTCGCGTTTTCAATCTCATTCTTTAAATTACTTTTACATTTTGAAGTGTGTGTGTGTGAGAGAGACAGAGAGAGAGAGAGACGGAGACAGAGACAGAGAGAGAGACAGAGAGACAGAGAGATGAGGAGGAGGTCAGAGAAAAACTAAAGGAAGTCAGTTGTTCCTGTCCACCGTGTGGATTCCAGGATGGGACTCAGAGCTATGGAATTCAGATCTTCAGGCTTGGTGCCAACTGTTTTTACCCAGTGAACCATCTTGCAGGCCCCACTCTCATATGTTAAAAAAAGCATATCAAGCTGGATGTGGTAGCATACACCTTTAATCTCAGCACTCAGGAAGCAGAGGCAGGTGGATCTCTATGAGTTTGAAGCCAGCCTGGTCTACACAGCTCCAAGACAGCTGGGACCACAGAAAAACCCTGCCTAAGAAATAATCAAACAAATAAATAATAAAAAGTATATCAAAATATGTTGTATGAAAAAGTCTTAAGTAAAATAATTGACTATTTTAAAAGGATAATGCGATTACTCTAAAGCTGTGGCTGTGGTGGGAGTCAAACAGAAGCATCCTTACGGTTGGAACAAAGGTCAGATGGTTGAGGGTTCACCTAGCATATCAGCCTGGTATGCTGGTGTTTATATGGTTGCAGTCCCAGGGGTTGGTCGGGGGTGGGGGTGGAGATAGTTGGATCAGAAATTCAAAGCTGTCCTCTAATGTACATAGCTATACATAGTAATATATAGTAGCTATACCTAGTAAGTAAGGTCAAAGCCAGATGAGCATGACTCTTTTTCGGGTTTTCTTTCTGTTGCTGTGATAAATACCCTAACAAAAGCAAGCTCAAGGGGTAAAGGATTTATTTGGCTTATAAATGCAGGCTGTGGTCCATCATTGCCAAGCAGTGATCCTGCAGGATCCTGCAGGAGCTTGGGATGAGCAGGGAGAAATGAATACAGGGATGGAGAGCGTCCAGGTAGCTTTTCCTTCTTTGATACAGTCCAAGTCCTTTTTTTGTTTGTTTGTTTGTTTTTTGTTGTTGTTGTTTTTTGTTTTTGTTTTTCGAGACAGGGTTTCTCTGTGTAGCCCTGGCTGTCCTGGAACTCACTCTGTAGACCAGGCTGGCCTCGAACTCAGAAATCCGCCTGCCTCTGCCTCCCAAGTGCTGGGATTAAAAGCATGCGCCACCACGCCCGGCAATACAGTCCAAGTCCTAAACCCAGGATGGATTAATGCTGTCCTCTTTCAAGCTGTGACTTCCTACACCACTTGAAATAGTCAAGAAAATCCCCTATAGACATGCCTGTAGGTCAAGCTGATGTAGAAAATTCCTCACAGAGGCTCTCTTCCTAGGTAATTTTACATTTCGCCATTTTTTCCAATTGAACCTGGTCATCAAGAGCCTATCACAAAACAAACAATAACAAAACTCAGTGTCTATACCTCCCTTTTCCTAGTCACAGCACCATGGCATGTTACTGATCTCTTAGGGACAAAGGAGAACAAGCTGGGTGTTGGAAGAGTTACTGGGCTCTGCACCCTGTCAGTGAGCTCCCAAGATGATGACCCAGAAAGGCCTTCCAGGCTAGAGCAGGTAAAGGGCCTTCCCTGAGCTCCTCATTCCTGTTGTGTGTGGTGTGGTGTGTGGTGTGGTGTGGTGTGGTGTGGTAGTATGGTGTGGTGGTGTGGATGCTCAAGTATGCATGTTTACATGTGTGTGTGTGCGCGCACGTGAAGGGCCACAGTTGGCATCAGCAATGATCTTCAATCTCCTTTCTACCTTATTTACTGAGGCAAGGTCTCTCATAATATGGCTATTCTCTGATGCCAGCTTTCTCTGCCAGCTCTGTCTCTGCTATCTGAGGCTAGAATTATAGGTCACTACACCCAACCTGCATTTACACAGGCTCTGAGGAATCCAAATTCCAGTCCTCACAACTGTGTGACTAATGCTTTAATTGCTGAGACATTTCCCCAGCCCCAGTTTGAAAAGAAAATGAACGTTTTTCTCTGATTCTTCCAGAAGTTCCATCTCTGGTTCCTGGGCTGCCTGCAGGTATGTGATAAAAAGATTTTGTGTCAGGACACATTCATAGCTATCCTGGGCCACACATAACCTATAACTGCAGGTTGGACATTGGGCTATTTTGTGGAATTGAGAAGAATTCTTTAAGAGAAATATTGTTGCAGTGATACCCTAACCATCCTACTGAACAAAGAGTGAGAATTTTAAAAGGTAGAAAAATTCACCTTGCACCAAATCCATGACATTCTTAGCCTTTGCTCCTCTCTCCGCATACATTTTTCATGCGCCAAATCAATTTTTTATTTCGCTCATTCCCTTAACATTTTTCATGTTACTATATATTCTCTTTGTAGTTTTTTAATGTCATACCATTTATCACTTGAAAGACACTGAACGACTTAGGCTTCCTGAGACAGTCTTCTTATCTTTAAGGGGATAATTGGGGCTGGAAAGAAGGCTCAGTTATTATGAGCGCTTGTTGTTTCATAGAGGATCTGAGTTCACTTCCCATCACCCACATAAGACCACTTACAGCCACCTGTAAGTGCAGCTCCAGGGGACCTATCACCCTCTTTTGGCCTCTTTAGGCATCTGGACATGGGAACACATGTGCACACACACACACACTCTCTCTCTCTCTCTCTCTCTCTCTCTCTCTCTAAGTTTAATGGAGATTATTATGCTTCCTGTGAGATTGTGATGGAAATAGAGTCAGATGAAGCTGGCAGCTCACAGTGTGCAAGCAGCTCGCAGCGTGCAAGCATCCCCTAAGTGCTGACGACCCCTGCTCTTTACAGCTCTCTGCCTAGTCATCATAATCAATTCTTCTCCGATCTTCAGTGTGGTCATGTTTTTATATATGTTTTTGCCTGTCGAGTATTTGTAATGACAGCACACTTTATTCCACGTGCTTTTTAGTTGATCTTACTGGTGTATTAGTGACTTTTCTGTTGCTGGCCAGTGTCTTGGTTGCTTTTTTGTCGTTGCTGTAATAAAATACCTGCTAAGACCCCCCTGAAGGACAGAAGGGTTTATTTTGGCTCATGGTTTGAGGATATGATCCATCATAGCAGGACAGGCAGGAACATGATTCAGGATGCCAGAGAGAAATGAATGCTGGTTCTTAGCTCTCTTTCTCTTTTTAATTCAGTACAGAATCCCAGCCCACCAAATGCTATAGTCCACTTCCACAGTGGTTTAATTAATCTATGAAGTCTCGGGTATGCCCAGAGGTTCTATTCTCAGGTGATTGATTGTAGGTTCTGTCAAGGTGACAGTCAGTATAAGCCATCACAGCTAGCAGTCTTCTAAGGCACAGCTAACCATTCGCAAATGAGAAAATGGAGAGAGATTTGTCAACTTGCTGTGACTGAATTGTGACGTTGCCCCCTCCCTATTATTAAATCCTATCCCTCACTCCCAACACACATATGATTAAGTTCTACCCCCTAATGTGACTGTGGTTTTAACACAAGGACTTAGAGAAAGTAAAAGGTTAGCCAGGCAGTGGTGCTGCCTTTAATCCAAGGCGAATCTCTAGATTCATGGTCTACAGAGTGAGTTCCAGCAAAGCCAGGGTTGCACAGAGAAACCCTGTCTCAAAAAAAAAAAAAAAAAAAAAAAAAAAAAAAAAAAAAGAAGAAGAAGAAGAAAAAGGAGGAGGAGGAGGAGGATCTGAGCTTGCGTCCTGAAAGCCTGTAATCCCACCACTGAAAAGGCAGAGACAGAAGGATACCTGGGGCTTACTGGCTAAAGAGACTCATGTCACTCTCTTAAATATAACCCCTTATGAGATCAGAATAAACACACAGATCCTGTACCTCCAACATAAAACATCACAAATTATACATAACCAGTCAAAGGGGAGGAAAGGAGCATAGTGAGGAATACTGGACCAAATCAAGACCGAAACGAGCTGGGTAGACTCCAAACTCTGCACCTCCATGTCTGATGTCGAAGTGCTCATCAGATCTCCAACTCCTTTCAGCTCTGTGACTGCAACACCCCATATGGGGATCATATAACTGAATACTGGGGTTGCGAAAAATTGGTTGGTATTAAAGGGGCTCTGAACATGTGGCAAACAAAAATTAATTAAAAACCAAGCACATAGTAAGCGAAGTGGTTTGTGGCTGTTCTCACCTGAGCTACATTGGGCATCTTTACTGCAGCCTGAGATCTGAACTCATGGCATGCACTCTCTGTGCTGCAGCCTGAGATCTGAACTCACGGCATGCACTCTCTGCGCTGCAGCCTGAGATCTGAACTCACGGTATGCACACTCTGTGCTGTGCATGCCATCACACCGCGGCAGCACCCATACGGTACCTATGTGGTCTGGGTCTTTCATATCAGTTAACTTAGTTAACACACAACAGAAACCGGCATAAACAAGCAAGAAGCTTTCGTTCTGAGTAATAAAGTCCTTCATCCCTCACCCAGAAGACTCATCATGTCTTCAACCATCATACTGGAAACAGGAGGAGAACTGCTGTTCAGCCTTCAGCTGGACAAAATCTTAAATGTTAAGCAGGACCTGACAGGCGTTAGGCAGTCAGATTATTGATTTTAACATTACAATTCAAGTTTTCCCTTTGGGGATTATTTCTTTGATATATTTTCTTCCAAATTTAATAACTGACTTAAAATGTAGAAACAGTGTGACTATTTCCTTGGTTTTATATTTCTATATTATAGAGATATATAATGAGTGGCTGTTCCCTTAGTTGTGGTCTTTGAAGAAAGGGGGACTGCATTTTTCACATGCATACATTATATATGTATTCTTTTATAGAAATCATCTGCTTTTAGAAATTCAGTTGTGTGCTTGTGTGTATGCATAATACATATATATATATGTATATGTGTGTGTGCATGTGTCTGTGTGTATGTCTGTGTATGTATGTGGTATGTGTGTGTGTGTGTATGTATGTATTTGTGCCCGTGTGTGTGTGTGTGTGTGTGTGTGTGTGTGTGTGTGAGTGTGGTGTATGTATGCATGGTATGCATCTGTGTATGTCTGTGCGCGTGCACTTGTGTGCCATGGCACATATGGAGGTCAGAGGACAACTTTCAGAAGTTTGTTCTCTCCTTTCATTACGTGTGTTCTGGAGATTAAACTCAAGTCATAAGGCTCCTGTGCTAAGTCCTTTTACTAGCTGAGACATCTTGAGGACCCAGAAATTATCCTCTTTCTTTCTTTCTTTCTTTCTTTCTTTCTTTCTTTCTTTCTTTCTTTTTTTTTTTTTTTTTTTTTTTTTTTTTTTTTTTTTTTTTTTTTTTTTTTTTTTTTTTTTTTTTTTTTTTTTTTTTTTTTTTTTTTTTTTTTTTTTTTTTTTTTTTTTTTTTTTTTTTTTTGGTTTTTCAAGACAGGGTTTTTCTTTTAGCCCTGGCTGTCCTGGAACTCACTCTGAAGACCAGGCTGGCCTTTGTGTGAGTGTATATTAGTTTAACTTCCTTGTACATCCTAGGCTACCTAGCCAAGGAACAGGGCTGCCCATACTGAGTGGAGCTGGATTGTCCTACATCAACTAACTATGGAGATAGTCCTCCACAGAGAGACTCAGGCCAATGTGATCAGGAGAATTCCTCAAATGGCTCTCTCTTCTCTGGTGATTTCTAGATTGTGTCAAGTTGGCAGTTAATTAGGACAAGAACTTTCCATCTGCCGAAGACCAGATCCATTTACAGAGTGACCAGGTTGCAGTGACATGTGCTGACCAATTTAGAGACACCACCAAAGACTGCTGCTTTCTGGAAAGGAAGCTCTCCTTCACTGAGGAGGGCCAGAGCATGCCTCTTGGGGGGAAAGCATGCTTCTACCTTGGACATTAAATATGTGGATTTCGCTGAGAAAGTGGAGGGAGAGGAAGTGAGAGCCTTGCCTGGCAGGAGAAAGAGGGTGAACAAAGAGTTACTGGCAAAAGCAGACTCATATAAAACCAAACCATTAGCAAAAATGGCTATGTAGCACCCTACAGAGAGTGAATATTTGATTTGAGAGAAAATTTAAAGTATGGAAGTATCTAAGCAATACAAGTAAACAGAGAGATGGCTCAGAGGGTAAAGGTGCTTACTGCTAAACCTCACAACTGACGTTCCCTCACTGGGCCACACAAGGAGGAAGAAGAGACCCAACTCCTGCAAGCTGTCCTCAGACCGCCACATAAGCCCTGTGGCACCCTCTAAAATGCATGGATAAATACATATAATACATTTGTATCAATAATTTAAAAATAGAGCATCTCTAGGACCTAGCTCTACCATTTCTGAGTCCCCAAAGGACTCTGTGTCCCACTGCTGGGATGCATGCTTCTTGCAATAAGCATCCATCTTTGTTGCAGATTATTCACAGCAGTGATTAACAGAACTAGACTTGATGACCGTATTAGCTGCTTTTCTCGTGCAGTGATAAAATATCATGACCAGAAGCAACTTATGGAGCAGTCTTATTTTAACTTACGGTTCTACAGGGTCTAGATGTCCATAATGGTAGGGAAGGCAGAGTGGTACTGGTCAATAAGCTAGAACTCACATCTCAACAGCACACTGGAAGCAGAGAAACTAGAAATAGGGTAAAGCTGTAAACCCCCAATACCTACCTCCAGGTGATGGACATCTTCCATCAAGGCTCTACCTACTGAAGATGCTATAACCTCCCAAACAGCATCACTAACTGGGGACCAAGGGTTTGACTACCTGAGCCTAGGAAGGACATTTCTCACTCAAACCGCGGCAGTGGTATCTGTCAACAGATACACAACGGACTTTAATTCAACTGTGAAGGAAAATGAAATTTGCAGGAAAACGGATGGCTCTGGAGAGTATTATATCAAGTGAGATGACTCAGACTAAGAAAGACAAATGTAGCATGTTCTCTCTCACATACAGAGCCTAGCTTTCAATATTTATATGTATGTGTATGAGAGAGTGACTGTAGGCTAGGAGACTGGAGAGACAACCACAAGAAGGGAGAAAGAGGTATTGAGAAAGAGAGATAAGGGAACAGCTGAAGAGGGGGTGCTGAGAGTGGGAGGGTATGAGGGGCACAGGACCACTGGGGAAACAAAGGGAAAAAAAGACAAACAGATTTTGTTGAACATACCATAATGAAACCTAGTACTTTGTTCAAGGTGTGTGTGTGTGTGTGTGTGTGTGTGTGTGTGTGTGTGTGTGTGTATTAACATAGGTATGTAGGTACCTGCAGAAGCCAGAAGAGGGTATTGGATACCCTGGAGTTAAAGTTCGAGTTATAGGCATCTGTGAGCCACCAAACAGGGTTCCAGGAACTGAACTCTGGCCCTCTGCAACAGTGGCAAATACTCTTAACCACTGAGCCTCTCTGCAGCCCTAAAACCTAATACTTTGTACACTAATAAAAATTAATAAAAAGGGAAACAAAGAAACTGTACATAGAACACGTCTACCACTTTTATTCAGTAGGGCCTTTCATCTCCCCAGACCTTCCATGTCTTCCGTGATGGTCTTTCATGCTTTATTAAAAACCATTCATTGTTTGGTATCATTGCTCTTGTGTGTTCTTCCAGTTGATTCTTAATATTATTTTATCAGGCTGGTTTTCTGTTTCATCGGCTCTCAGACATCAGCCACTTGAATAAGGTGCCCCTGAGATGTGCTTCTTTCTGCCCCGGGCCCAGCTCTCTCGGGGCCTCAGGATGTTGCAGGAGCGGAAAAACTGAGATGAAGGGCAGGGGAGGACACAGGGCACAGGGCAGAAGGGCAGAGGGAGTGGGGGGAGGGGAGGAGGGAGAGGGGCAGGTGGGATGGGACTGGGTAACTGTTTATGCCTCCCCACTAGAGGGTAAGCTCCCAGTGGATGTGACCAGGGCTCTCCATGTTGCTGCCCACTGGAGGCTTGACTAACACTAAGCAAACCAGAAAAATAACAGTAGAGAGGGAGGGGGACAGGGAGAGAAAGAAAGGGAAGGAAGGCAGGAAGGCAGGCAGGCAGGCAGGCAGGCAGGCAGGAAAGAAGGAAGGAAGGAGGAAGGAAGGAAGAAGGAGGGAGGGAGGGCGGGAGGGAGGGAGGAAGGAAGGAAGGAAGAAAGAAAGAAAGAAGGAAGGGACTTGATACCAGTTCACAGAGACTATTTCTGGTGTTCTGGAGTTCAAGGTCATCCTCAGCTACACAGTGAGTTCAAAGCCAGACTGGGATACATGAGACTTTGTCTTGGGGAGGAAGATATAAAAGATGAGAGAAATGCTTTTCATTTCTTATTTTATCTTAACATTTATTGTGAAACGAGACTCTTGACAGGGCTGGGAATCACTTCTGTGATTCGGCTGACACAGTACCTCCCCAGGATTCACTCACTGGGTCTCCAACTTGAGCACATCAGTTACCTGGAGCAGTAACTAAAAGACAGATGTCTGAACTGCCCCAAGTGTTAGCTCTGTGGTGGGGGCAGAGAAGCATGCAGAGGCTGTTAGTATCTGCTCTAGGGTAGTGTTCCGAGTCCCTTCCTTTCTGCTTCATATACAATTTAATTCGCCCTCACTGGACGATTCCATGTCAATCACTGCACTAGGTAGTTCTCTGTGTAAAACATTCTGAAGCATCCTGTAAAACACTGGGTTATGCATTCTGTGTCTGTCACTGTGTGAAGTATTTCATGGAAGTCGTCATCGTCGTGCAAAGTAGCCCAGGTAAATAATTTAGTTTTTCACACCTTTATGTGGTATCTATATCTTTTTAGAAATTAACTTTGACTAAATTTGTTCTTGACAGTTTCAGACATATAGTCCTGTGGTGCTTTGACTATGCTTGGCCCAGGGACTAGCGCTATTTGGAGGTGTGGCCTTGTTGGAGGAAGTGTGTCACTGTGGGTGTGGGCTGTAAGACCCTAGTCCTAGCTTCCTGGAAGCCAGCCTTCTGTTAGTCTTCACCCCACTGATAGTCTTCACCCCACTATCAGTCTATTCCCTATTACTCTTCCTTCCTTAGGAGTCTCTTTCCCATATTTACATTGTTATGCTTCTGTGACACACTGTGCTTAACAGGGGCTATCTCTGTGACCAAGGGTTTGGATTTGTATGCGTGATGCTGGTGATCTTAGTGGTGACTATGCAGTTGAAGAGAAAGGATGGCTGACCCTCTCCAAGAGCACATCAGTAGCCAATAATATTTCAGCAGTGCCTGCTGAGACCCTTCCCCATCCATGATTGACTGTTGACAGGCCCAGTAGAGTCACAGCTGCTGTCAGGTCACATCTGCCCTGGGTGTATCATTCCCAGAAGACAGCATTACATAGCCCTTCTCTGAGTCTTCCAGCTTTCACATTCTTTCTGCCCTCTCTTTTGTGATATTCCCCGAGCCTTAGGGGGTGGTAGAAATGTCTTGTTTAGCACTCAGAGGCTGAAGAGATAGCTCAGCGGTTAAGAGCACTGACTGCTCTTCCAAAGGTTCTGAGTTCAAATTCCAGCAACCATTTGGTAGCTCACAACCATCTTTAATGGGTTTCAATGCCCTCTTCTGGCATGTCTGAAGAGAGTGACAGTGTCTTCACAGACATAAAATAAATAACTCTAGAGCCAAGCCCTCAGTGGTCACCTAGTCTCAGCCTTGTGCCCCCATCAGAAACAAAGAATCCTCTTGCTTTGGTTCCTCCTCACTCTAGACAATACTTAAGCTTCCAGATACATACATTTTTATCCTGAAATCAGGGTTATTAAATCCAACATTGACATGGAGAGTAAAGCTTCAAATTAAAGAACATGAATCACATTATAGCTTCTTCTCTCATCTTTGTTTAGTCTCCCAAGCCATCTTGGCAGTCCCTGCCTGTGGCTTTAAGATAGCCACCCCCCTTCATAAACCTCACCTGGTCTTTGAAACAAGGTTTCAAAACTGTACATGAAAACTATAAATAATAACTATGCCCACACAGAAAAACTAGACATGTTCACTGTTGCACCATTACTTGTGGTTCCCTGAGTGTCAAAGTTTGAAGATGACTTCAAATAGTCTACCTTAGCCAGACACCTCCACCTCCATCAGAACTATATTAGAGATAAATGTCGGATTGGTTCTGAAAATGTTTATATTTACTCTCTGTCTCTTTCTACACACACACACACACACACACACACGGCATATGTGATCAGAAGAAAGCTAACTTCTAAGTGTCAGTTCTTTCCTTCATCCATGTAGGTTCTCTGGTCCTCCCTTCTCACTGCCCACAAGGACAAAGGGAACTCAGTTGAAGAACAGAGTTTGGAAGCCCTTTGAATACTTCCAGGATCTGCTTCAGAGAGGCAGCTCAACTTTATTTGGAGTTAAGCAAGGGCTATATATAGATTCTGGGAAGGGATAAGGATTTCCAGGGTATCTTTGGGCAGAGTTTAGGGTAGTGAAGAATGCCTCATTTGCATGGATTTCAGGAACTCTGAGTGTGTGCTGGACAGGATTACAGGAAGCTAAACCTGTAATCTCAGCGAGGCTATGTGAAATTCCACAGATAGACAAAAAGGATGGTTCAGGTTTCCCAGACAAGGCCAGAGAAGGGGAAGCCCTGCTGGTAAAGGGAGTCCTCCATCTTGTGCTGATCTCAAAGGAGCTATCTGGACATGGTAGACCACAACCTTAATTATCAGAGGTTCCCAGCAAGGTCCCAAGAATTGAACTTAGGTTATCAAAGTGGATGGTAAGTGCCCAGACCTATTGAGCCATCTTACCAGCCCTTAAATGTAATTTGCATCCTCTGTTCATGGACATATGCCATAGTTTCATCTGCTTTTATGTAACTATTGTAAACATATTCATTCTTTTTTTCCTGTAAAAAATTTAACTATTTTAAAATACTCTCCTCCTCTGTGGATAAATAACTGCTACGGATGCTCAACCTTCCAGAAGCTTTTTCTCTGTCTAAGGAAACAGCTCTTGGTGTGGTACAGGGTCCCAACCTCCTCACTGCCGTGGTTTTGGCTTAGTTGAAGGGTAGGAGGAAATCATTCATGCAGATAAGCACCAGCCTACCTCCAACCCACTATCAATGTGATGCTGATGATGCTGATGATCAGATGGAAAGCTCAAACAGTTCGAGGGAAACGTCTCAGCATAATTACCATTTGTTTTGCCTACCCAAGTGGGTGTTGAAGTTAATTTGTTTGCGGGACTGTGGGGAGAGATAGTGCCTTAGAGTAATTGTTCCTCCTCCTCCTCCCCATCCTGTCTCCCAGCTTTAATTAGCAGAAGAGCTCCTTTCCCTCCATCTCCCCAGCTGCCTTGTTTTATATATCCAAAGGTCATTTTTAAAAATTCCTATATATTCAAATGTAGCTTTTAAATATGCCTGTTTCTCACCATGAGCAACGATAGCCAAGAGATGCAGATTTTCCAGAATTGATGGTAAGAGCACCCACTTGCTATAAGAACCCAGTCCACGCAGGTCACTATGACACACATGGCCTCTCCAATCTCTTCCCCATCCTGCTGGGCAGGCAGCAATTTCCTCTAAGACAAAACTAACTAACTTTCTTTCTTTCTTTCTTTCTTTCTTTCTTTCTTTCTTTCTTTCTTTCTCTTTTTCTCTCTCTCTCTTTTTTTTTTCGAGGCAGGGTTTCTCTGTATAACCCTGGCTGTCCTGGAACTCACTCTGTAGACCAAGCTGGCCTCGAACTCAGAAATCCTCCTGCCTCTGCCTCCTGAGTGCTGGGATTAAAGGCGTGTGCCACCACTGCCCGGTAAGACAAAACTTTCAACGTGGAACGAAACGCCTTAAGACACAGGGAAACTATTGAAAATTCAGGAAGCAAACGACTCAATAGAGTCAAGGAAGTCCCTGAAACTGGTCAGATTCACTATACCCTCCCTCCCCAAGCAGTTGTAGGGGTCTGTGCAAACTCCGAAACTAGCAGAGTAGAGGTCAGCAGTAGACAAGAAGAAAGTCGGATTGAATGTGACTCAGTAGCTAGTGTTGGTTCAAACCTCTAGAGTCCGACGCCTGATGGTTTATTTTAGACATATTTAAGTACAGTGCTATTTGGGGGGAAGTTTCCTTATGCAACACAATCCCACATGCAGAAGGAGGCATAATTACGTCAAAACTCTTCTCAAAGTACATGTCACTTCTTCCATGAAGATGGGTTCTATAGGCAGTCTAATGTGTTATCTTAAGGGCTTAGATCTAGTATAGTCTCAGTTATACAGATAGCACAGAGGTCATCTAGACTGTTAGCTACCTCCAGTCTTGGTTGTGGAAGTTTGAGGGGAACCAGGTGTGGCCAGGTCCTACATATAGCAAGAGGGCTACCTGGGTAGGCTATTAGGCACCTCCATTCCTACCCTTCTGAGTGAAAAACAAGTTACACGGATTTTCATTTGAAAAGACAAACCTGCATGTTTAACATTCCTGGTTGCCCTAGTGCTATCTGTAAGACTGAAGACCTTGGTGCTCCCAATAAGCAGTAAGGACAGCTGAGAAATGCACAAGATGCTCAGACCAACTTAGCTTCCCGAAAGAGGCAGAGAGCTGGGAAGAGGATCAGACAAACCAACGCAGGAAAGAGACTTTCCAGCCTGTTGAGTTGCCTACAGATTCTGCAGTAAGCACTGGGTTCCCAGCACTCATGAGCTGTCACCCTTGCTGGGGTAGCCTTTTGATAACACAATCTTTGAATTGTTTCTGCTCCTGTAAGTAACCCCAATGACAGATCTTATCACCGGTGATGTCATTTTGTTTCAGTCCACCAAAGTGTTGCTAACAAAATGAAGGGCTTGATTCCTCCTCTGGACATGCCCCTCCCAGGAAAAAGTAACCTATCTTCTTCTGAATTCACAGTTTTGGACCATGCTGCATTAGACAATGTGTTCCCATGCCCTTATTTTGAAACTGTTCAGGCTGCAGCCATTCAGTGCCTGACCAACTTACTGCAAGCTTGTTTCTATTCTACCCTGTAAAGCTTACTTCTGCAACATCCCGTGGGCTGCACTTTCTTGCCATCCTGAGTTCAGTCTGGTGGATTTAATAAAAATCTATCAGCACCTGGTTAGCTCCTTCTGGTGTATTTTCTGTCATATACCAAGTTTGACTTTGGTAATATCCTTACTTTGGTCTGTTGTTGTAGTACCAGGGAAGTGTTAGTGAATGTTCTGGCTGGGTTTGTATATCAACTTAACATGGGCTGGAGTTATCACAGAGAAAAGAGCCTCTCTTGAGGAAACGCCTCTATGAGATCCAGCTGTAAGGCATTAGTGATCAAGGGGTGGGGGAGGGCCTATTGTGGGTGGTGCCATCCCTGGGCTGGTAGTCTTGGGTTCCATAAGAAAGCAAGCTGAGGGCTGGTGAGATGGCTCAGCGGGTAAGAGCACCCGACTGCTCTTCCAAAGGTGATAAGTTCAAATCCCAGCATCCACATGGTGGCTCACAACCATCCTTAACGAGAACAAGATCTGGCACCCTCTTCTGGAGTGTCTGAAGACAGCTACAGTGTACTTACATATAAAATAAATCTTAAAAAAAAAGAAAGAAAGCTGAGCAAGCCAGGGGAAGCAAGCCAATAAGCAGCATCCCTGCATCCCTCCATGGCCTCGGTATCAGCTCCTGCCTCTAAATTCCTGCCCTGTCGTTATTTGAGCTTGCTTGGGCCCCTCAGCCTACCACCAACATGCAGGATGGTTTTGGTGGAAAGGAGCCCTGAACATCTACCAGGGTGAGGCTTTCTAGAAAGCCACAAGTTGGGATATGAGCTGGGGCAGTGAGAGGTGAGTGTTTCTAGCCTGGCAAGCATCTAATTGGAAAGCTACGATGGCCATTAACATAATTGGCTGGTGCTGGGAGTCAAACCATAAACTTTTTTTTGGTTTTTTGAGACAGGGTTTCTCTGTATAGTCCCTGCTGTCCTGGAACTCACTTTGTAGACCAGGCTGGCCTCAAACTCAGAAATCCACCTGCCTCTGCCTCCCAAGTGCTGGGATTAAAGGCGTGTGCCACCACTGCCTGGCCAAACCATAAACTTAATTTCAGCTTCCCTCTGCATTAGTGGTCATTAGGCGGGGCTTTGTCTTGTTAGCAATTAACTTGGAAACGCTGGATTTGTTGGGGTTAGCCTTGAAACTGGAGCTAGGCTCCGGTTTTGTTGATGAGTAAGCTGGAGATGCTGGTCTTGTTAGGGGATAACTTGGAAACTAATGCTAGGTACCAGCCTGTTAGTTTACCTGAATGTAAATTCTCTAAGATTGAGTTTGAACTCCATTTGGTCTCTTATTGTCAGTTCCATGTCTGGGGTGAGCAGATGTTTGTCCATGTTTCTCCAATAATAGTGTCACCCCTCCTCCCACATCACCTGAACTGACTAAATAAATAAAAGTCAATAAAGAATAGTGTGGAGAATGACTTGAGAAAAATCCAGCATCCAACCATGGCCTCCACATGCATATGCGCATGCACATGAAAATGCACATATAACATACCCACAAGTCAGGATGGGTGAGGGACTAGAAGACAGCGTTTGCCTTTTCTGCACTTTAAGCAGTTCACAGAAAGCAAAGTTAGGAAAGAAGGCTGGAATGGAGCCTGAGAAGGTTCTCCATTCCCCTGGCATGTACATCCTGGACCCTCAGTTCATCAGTAAGGACCAGAGACTCTAGCCCTACATCTTGTCATGGAATCCTTAGCCCCAGGAAACCAACAGATTCTATTTCTAGCTTCAAAAAACAGACAAGGCACTTAGGTGACAGCATGAATCAAAGAACTCCAAGGTTTACAATTGAAAATGGCCATTCTTAAATTCCTGAGCTTCCTCTTTTGGGTTCTTAGTTCCATTAAAAAAAGAAGTTAGAAATAGACTCTGAAGGGAGTCAAGGACAATTGTATTAGGGTTTAAGGAAGAATAATGGAGCAGACAAACTGTGAGACTTGGCGGCTGCTGGGGACAGGGATGAACAGAAGAGAGAAGCCACTTGTAAACAGCTACATGGTGGACAAGTGACTTCATGGTGAACAGATGGATGGGGAGGGCTTTGGGGAAAGAACAGGAATGTTGTAAGTACTAGGAAAGTGTGCCCTGAGATTGGCCAGTGTCTCCGCTGGAAGACTAGTCCAGTATCTGTTCTAGTTAGCATTAACTATCAACCTAGCACATCCCAGAATCCCCTGAACAAGGAGTCTCAGTTGAGTAATTTTCTCTATCAGGTTGGTCTGTGTACATGCCTGTGAAGGGTTGTCTTGACTGTCTTCATTGATGTGGGAGGGCCCAGCCCACTGTTCATGGTGCCATTCTGAGCAGGTTTCCTGGGCTATACATAAGAAAGCTAGCTCCTGCAGGCAGTGGTGGCACACACCTTTAATCCCAGAACTGAGGACACAGAGGTAAGCAGAGCTTTGTGAGTTTGAGGCCAGCCTGATCTACAGAGAAAGTTCCAGGAGAGCCAGGGCTTCACAGAGAAACCCTTTCTCTAACAACAACAACAACAAAACAAACAAACAAAGCATAAGCCAGTGAACCAGCAAGCATCAGAGTGTTCGATCAGTGCAACAGAAGGAAACATGAACAGCATCCTATCAAAAGAATGGTTACTTCTCCCACCTCTCAGGTGAGTCAGCTTTCCTGGTATCTGACTCCAGGTCAGGTGATTGACAGGCCCAACTGGATAAACTCTTAAGGGAGGAGAAAACAGTGCGGTGTTCTAACTTCAGAATGGCACATCTCCAGGCCAGAGGGATTCTGTTCTTTGAAGTAGGAGGTTTAATAAAGAGAGTCGAGGCTGACATTTACCTTTCTAGAGAACCAGGGAAACAGAAAGGTCCAAAGCTGACCCTGGGGGAGGAAGCCATCCTCACTGGCATCTAAGGCTTCGATCAGCACTAACTATAGTTAGGAAAATAGAAAAAGCAAAATAATGTTGGATAAGTTTTATGGACAGATGTGTAGCTTTCCAAAATGCCACTTGTTGATCAGTGATGACTGTATAAAGTCTTTTTTTTTTTAAAGATTTACTTTTATTTATTATATGTAAGTACACTGTAGCTGTCTTCAGACACTCCAGAAGAGGGCACCAGATCTCATTACGGATGGTTGTGAGCCACCATGTGGATGCTGGGATTTGAACTTATCACCTTCGGAAGAGCAGTCGGGTGCTCTTACCCGCTGAGCCATCTCACCAGCCTGACTGTATAAAGTCTTAAAGAAATGCATAAAGTGCTTTTTCAAGATATATTTTTTATTTCGCATGCCTAAGTTTTGTGCCTTTGTGTCTGTAAGCATGCTGTGTGTGCACACACACACTCACAGAGACACATACAAGCACACACACAGTCACACACACAGACAAACACAAACACAACTAAAACAAATCTAACTTGAAAATGAAAACCTTGCTATTCTACCCCCCACTCCATGATGAATGGCCACCTGTTGCTTCCTCTGCCCTCCTAACACCAGTTCTATCCAAGATCCCTGGGGCAGAAGACATTCTAATTTCTGAGAGCCCTAGATTTTTGTCCTTCTCCCAACTTGAGACCTGCAGAGAGTCCCATTTCCTTGGCGTGCTGTAAGCTGAGCAGAGAGAACAACGCTCTCCAGTCTTATGGGTCACCTGCCCAGACATGTGACTCTTAGTTGATCAGAACATGACACTCAAATACTGTAGAATATATCTTTCCCTAAGCAGCCCACAAATCTCTAAAACAGATCAGATATGGACATAATATATGACAAGATCTAGAGTCGCCTAGGAGACATACCTCAGAGCATGCCTGTGATTGGGTTAGCCGGGGTGTGGAGACCTAACCTGTGACTGGCATGAGTCCATGGGCAGAGGTCCCTGGCTGAATAAAAAGGAGAAAGTGAGCCGGGCATGGTGGCGCATGCCTTTAATCCTAGCACTCGGGAGGCAGAGGCAGGTGGATTTCTGAGTTCGAGGCCAGCCTGGTCTACAAAGTGAGTTCCAGGACAGCCAGGGCTATAAAGAGAAACCCTGTCTTGAAAAACCAAAAAAAAAAAAAAAAAAAAAAAAAAAAAAAAAGGAGAAAGTGAGCTGAGCACCAGCATCCATTTCTCTGTTTCCTGACGGAAAGTACAGTGTGACCAGACGCCTCACACTCCTACTGCCCCTTCTAAGGAGGGATGGGCTAGGTCTGTGAGGTCTAGGCTAGAGGCTACTCACACTATGCTGACCTGCAGCAGCCTCTTCCTCTCTCCATCCTCATGGCTGGCTGGGTAATTCCCACCCCTATAGGGAGGTGGCAGGGACCCTACTGAGTGTCTGCCTGTGAACCTGTAATCCTCTCTTCTTCCTCTGGGGAAATGTACAAACTCTAGGCTACCCAAGGCCCTAAGTAATAGGGTCTACAGGTGGTACATCTCAAATGGCGGATACACAGTAACTAAAGTCTCTTCCAGCGCTGCATGGGAATCATTCAGTCTTGCTATAAGCAAGTAGCACAGGCTACTCACCAGCCATATGTCCCTGGACCTCTGCTGTCTCTCGAACATGTGATGGGGAATCCCTGCTTCGCCTCATGGGCCTGGATTCTCCACAGAGCTCTTGCCATGCTGCTGTCTGTGTGTTGTGATATTCACCTTTCTCCTAATAAATCTCTTATTGAAAAGGACAATCCACTTCAATGTCACATTGAGCCCCTTGTCTGAGACCTTATAGCATCTTCAAACTGTGATCCTGGAAGCCCTTCTTCCTTGAGTAGTTTTGCCTTGCATCTTGTCACAGCAAAGAGGAAGTAACATGTCATGAAGTGTCATGAAAGTCTGGGGCGTCTGAGTCCTTTTCTCCAGAATGGGCACTCACTAGGTAGCCCAGGCTAGCCTTAACTCACAGGTCTGCGTCATCCTCCAGAGTAACTGAAATTTCAGGTTGTAGCCACCACAGATTTATCTGTCTGTTGTGTGTGTGTGTGTGTGTGTGTGTGTGTGTGTGTCTGGATTATCTTCCGGCCTGGCTACAATTAGCCTCCAAGAGCTCCATCAGGATGACTCTGTAAAGCATCCTTTTTTTGCTCTGAGTTGCAAGTGCTTCCCCCACAGTTTGCATTAATCAGCTTGGATAGAAGACTGGAGATGGGTAGGTGGACACTTGAGAATGGGTGTCGTTTCCCACAGTGACTTTTATTTGAGCTGGTGACATCAGCACTTCCTGATGGTCTGCAGAACCCATCCATCTTACGTCTGCAGCTTTAATTCTACTCACAGAGACATTCTTAGATTACTGGTATTATCTCCTAGGCACCTTCAAAAGGGCAGTTAAGTTCACCCACTGCTCAGATCACGTTACCATGGTAATTAACTTCACCACACAAAACAGATTCATAGAGTTGAACAGAAAGAAATTGGGATAAAACTCTGAGTACTCCTAACTCTTATCACCAAAAGGCATTGGAAGGAAGAATATTTTCCATCCCAGGCCAGTGAGATGGCTCAGCTGGTGAAATCTGTACATTGGAGTTTGATCTCTGGAACCCACACAAAGGTAGAAAGAGAGAATAGACTCTTCTGATCTCTATGGCTATGCCTTGGTACACATAGCATGCACACACATAATTATAATAAAGTAATAAAAATTAAAACCAATATTTTCATTGCAAAGAAATAAGAACAATTTGAGGTGATGGAAATGCTAATTATTTTTATTCAATCATTACATAATGTATATAAGTATAGAAAAACAAACACAGGGGCTGGGATGATAGCTCAGTGGATAGGAGCCTTTGCTGTATACACATGCTCATATACATATGATGTATACACATGAATTCAAATACTAGCAGTCACAGGAAAATCAAACATGACAGCACGTGCCTGTAACCCCCATGCTGTAGAGACAGGAGGATCACTGAGCTTTGCTGACTATGAGCTTAACTCTAAGTTTACTGAAAGACCCCATCTCAAGGCAATAAGGCAAAGAAAGACAGCCAACCAAAACCAAGGCTGATAACCTTCATTTAGTTTTTTCCACATGATAGGAGATGGCTGACTTCCTCTAGTTGTCCTCTGACTCCTTCATTGATGGATGGTACACACACACACACACACACACACACACACAGCACCGCTACCTCCACACAGCCGTACAGAGTCAGAGGATCTAAGCTTGCAGGGGTGTTAACAGAGCCTGCTTCCTTGCCTTCTCCAGCTCTAGAGCACACAAGGTATGGCTTGTGTGTCCATCTACCTATTCAAAGCCAGCTGTGCTATCTCTTCAAATCTCTCTGGTGCCATATCTCGTATTCTAATTCTGGTTTAAAAAAATCTATTTATATACTCTGTGTGTGTGTGTGTGTGTGTGGTAGGTAGTATATGTGTGGAGAGGTCAGAAGACAATTTATGGGCTGGTTCTCTCCTTCCTCCATGTGAGGAAATTCTGGTGGTCAGGTTTGGCAAAGTGCCTTTATCCAGACACCTGGCTGCACCTTTACTCTGACCCTTTAGACTCCTAAAGCTACTGAGAATGCAGTGTGTCCATGTGAATAGTTCAAGATCATCAATAATAGTGGTTCTGTAACTCACTATATAGACCAGGCTGGTCTTGAACTTGTGATGCCCCTGTACCCGATTCTTCTCAGATGCTCAAATACATGCTATGAGGATGAGGTCAAGGGCACTGCTCCTGTGGCGTCTGGTCTACTATGATCTATGTAGCACCAGGCTTGAGGCTAAGCCTTTGGTTTTTGCTCTCACACATTTGGACTCCAGTTCTTGCTCCTGCCTGTGTCTTTGGATATACAACCATTATTCATTTGCAGGAAGAATGAACTACCTCAGTGTGATGGTTTGTATATGCCCAGGGAGTGGCACTATTAGAAGGTGTGGCCCTGTTGGAGTAGGTGTGGTCTTATTGGAGGGTGTGGGTGTGGGCTTTAAGACCCTCACCCTAGCTCCCTGGAAGTCAGTCTTCCACTAGATGAAGATGTAGAACTCTCAGCTCTGCCTGCACCATGTCTGCCTGGATGCTGCCATGCTCCCACCTTGGTGATAATGGACTGAACCTCTGAACCTGTAAGCCAGCCCCAATTAAATATTGTCCTTTCTAAGACTTGACTTGGTCATGGTATCTGTTCACAGCAGTAAAACTCTAAGTTATTCAGCTAGCTTTAATCAGGGAGGAAAAGTCTCAGCTCTGGGGTGGACTCAGGCCAGGACAGTTATTACCTGCTATAGCCTCTTCTGATTTGTATTATATCCTTATTACCACTAGGATGACACCGTGCTTT
This sequence comes from Mus minutoides, assembly GCA_902729485.2. Lineage (NCBI taxonomy): Eukaryota > Metazoa > Chordata > Mammalia > Rodentia > Muridae > Mus > Mus minutoides. The sequence goes on from LR750141.1 coordinate 835,360, forward strand.
TCATGGCTGCTCAGATGCTTGGAGAAGGTACAGCACAGGAAGTGCTTAGGTCAAGAAAACCAGGTGTGGCTGTATATCCCGAAAACCAGGTGTGGCTGTATATCCCGAGAGATGCAAGTTCAGAGAAGCTCAAGGTATTAAACTTAGCTTAGAGCCCGATTGACATGGTGTCAGATCCATCTCTCCCAGCAAGGTGTGGCAATGTCACTCAGGTCTTCCCTTGCTTAATGCTTCCCCACAAGCACAATGGAAAGCTCCACTGCTCCAGGCCCAAGTTGCTTCTGACAACTCAGCAGGTGCTGCTGAGGTAGCTGTCCTCTTTGGCTTGGGCCTTATCTTGGAGGCCCTCTGCTGGCCACAAGGCAGAATCATGGAAAACTGTATGCACAAGTGCTTGCAGTGTTGAGATCAGAGGAAAACTGAAGGAGTTGGCTCTCTCTTTCCACTTTGTGGGTTCCGGGGTTCAAACTCCAGTCATGAAGCTTGGATACATTTGTCTTTTCCCACTGAGCCATCCTCATCCCCTCACCCCCATGAAGGCTCCTTTTAAGCAGCTTGTTGGCCTAAAACACCCTAAAACCTCCTTGATGGGGAGGTGGGTGTGTGTGTGTGTGGGGGGGGGGGTTCTGTTTGACAGCTTTGCTCTGTGAGCTTCCTGGCTTGTGATCCTTGGAGCTATTGTCCCTTCCTCCTTATGAATGAGGAAACAGGGCCTAGAGGGGGCAAGTTACTTCCTCAGTGTCTCATTGTAAGCTCTCACAAGATCCAGAAACTCCTGGAGGATGATACTCTCTGGTCTGCTCTTCTCCAGATGACAATCCCCATGGAGGCAGAGCAAGGGCAAAAGTCCCACTCCCTAATGCCTTTGAAGCTCCCAGATCCAGAGCAGGCTCTTCCAGGCTGAGCTTGCCTCCTCTTCTTTCTTTGATATGTACTTGTCCTAGATGTTCCCAAACCTGACTACTTGAAAATAACTCCTTTCTCTGAGCTCCAGAGCAGGGAGCTGTGGCCCCAGAGAGCGGGGATGCAGTGAGCTGCCTGGCCAGTTCACAAACAGCAGAGGTGAAGACAGAGAACAAAGCATAAAAGCTGCATATTTGGCTTCTTAGAATGGATGAAGAAGCCAGAATGATTTAAAAAAAAAAAAAAAAAAAAAAGTACCCTGGGACTTTGGATGTGGCTCAGTGGGTAGAGTCCTTGCCTGGCATACACAAAGCCTTGAGTTCATTTGCCAGCACTGTAACAGATGTGGGGTGAATGTAATTCCAATGTTGATTCCAGAAATGGAGGCAAGGGGACCAGAAGTTTAAGATTATCCATGACTACAGGGTTTGGGGTCAGCACATACAACGTGGGATCCTTTTTAAAATTAAAAAAAAAAATCAGAGAATTATTCATATTATCTTAAATATTATTTTGAAATTCTCAGATTGCCCAAGCTGGCCTCAAACTTGCTGCATAGCAGATGGCCCTGAACTCCTGATCCACCTGCTCTACTTCCTCAGTGCTGGGATTACAGATGTGTGTCACTTTGATAAATGCCATTAAGAGGACCAATCCAGAAAATACTAAGGAGAAAAGGTAGGTGGGGATGTCTCCTGCACCGTGATATCAAGTGCAGCTGCCACCTAGATGCTCAGCAGGAACCTCCTGATCCCAATGCAGCCGTCTCAGAACCAGAGAAGGGGGTTGTCCTGTTTCCACTCCTTCAACCTGTGTCTGATTCAGTCTGAGCAGATGTATCTGGCCAACTCAGACCCAGTCCTAGGTGGCTTGCTTTCCTAATGGGAACTGTATTAGTTACTTTTCTCTCTGGTGTGACAAAATACCTGGGAGGAAGAAGTAAAGGAAGGAAGTGTTTACTGTAGCTCACAGTGGGATGGCACGGTCCATTATGGTAGGCAGTCAAGAGGGAGCTGGTTACACTGCATCAGTCAGAAGGCAGAGATGTGAATGGTGGTGCCCTGTGGACCCTGGTCTATAGACCACTGATGTCACATCCAGGGGGTCTTCCCTCTTCAGTTAGGCCTTTCTGGAGACATTTCTGAGGCATGCCTCAGTGATCTTACGTTCCTTCAAGTTGACTCTCACTACTAACCATCAATGAAGTGATCTCAGTAGCCCCCGGGACTTGGAAACATGGTTTCCAAACAGGAAGTCTACAGGCTGCACAGCAACTGAAAAACAAAAAGCTTTCCTTCCTCCACACAGACAGGCATAGATGCTAAACCCAGAGGGGAAGACTTCCTTCCAAAGGGCATGCGGCCAAGGTTTTATCTCCTGTGTGGCTACCAACCCACAGACTGAATGGGGCACTACTGAGCAATCCTAGGCTGCCTATAGCATGCTTCCCACACACAGCATCAACAATGGCACAGCTGCTCCCCTCGGGCAAGCCTGAGCATCTGCCTCCTGAGGATCCTGATCGTTTGTGGATGACTGCATGTATTAACATCATTTCCGGTGCTGGCCTTTCAACTGGCCAAGGTTACAGCAGAATGGCAAGTACTCATGCCCGTGAATGGAGCACACAGGAGGCAGATGCCAGTGTGAAGCTACCCTGCTCGACAAAGCGAGCACCGAGCAGAGCTACACAGTGACTGTCAACCATGATCAGAGTAGACAAGGTTCAACAGGAGGCTTACATATGGCGGGCGATTCAATACTAAATAAATGCAACTACATAAGAACCACTCAATCAGGTTCCTTGCCCAATCAGTAGTTGGCTAAACCTACCAGGGATGAGACCACCTCAGTGCCTCATCTGCAGTCTGTAAGAAGGCAACCCGTACTTGCACACATACACAGAAAAGATCTCTGCAGACATAAATTACTAAATGCCAGGTGTTAGAAACCCAAGAAGCGATCAAGTTTAGTTGCATCTGGCAATCTTGGATTTCACTTTATAATTAGATGCGGAGAACATTCTAGGATGTAAGGGCTCCTCTACGATTTGACTGTTAAATTTGACTTGTTCACCATCAGACATCATTGCAATGAGCTTTGTTTACAGGGCTCAAAGGAAGTCAGCTCAGACCAAATGCCGACCATTGTCCAGGATAAAGTCTCAGCCTGCTGTGACACTGGATGGAGCCCCACCCCAAGTTGTGCTGCTAAGGATCTAAATGAGCATCATCACCTTTCTGCTTTCTCATTTTCACTTGTACATATGGGAACAGGTCTGAGGTTGACAGTTGCTGTAGAGTGCTTCCACCTAACTGACACAGGGTCTTTCAAACCCAGACGGCATCAATGCCACAGGTGGGCCACCATGTCCACCTGGCACTTATGAGCTTCAGGGACCCTAACTCTGCCGTGGAAAGTGCTCTACACGTGTTGTTTGTATCCCTTTAGTTCTGAAACAAACAATGGCTTTCTGTCCAGACAAGGTGACGTATGCTTCCGTAGCATTCTTAGGAGGCAAAGACAGTAGAGTCTCTGAATTTAAGACTAGCCTGTTCCACACAGTAAAACTCTATCCAGGAAAGTTTTTGTAGTTACTCAGTGGTTCTTCACTACTCTGGCTGTTAGGGTCTAAGCTTTCCTTCTCTAAGTGTTAAGACTCCCAGGCACTTCTTTCAAACGTTTCTTGTTCCCGCAGAGCTGATCTTTGTCTTCCATCTTGTTAAATGCAGTATCTAGTTGTGACAGGGCGAGACAGTGCAGAGGATCCTCCATCCTGTATCCTTGCTGAGGTCGTTTCAGGGTTAACTAGAATCTGATTTTCTTGATGGAGAGAGAATCTCATGGAAAATTACTCAACTCTATCCTAGAACTGAGGTCAAGGTGTCCCAGGAAATTTATCTTAGCTTCTGTTAAACTGCCTGCTTGTGGTATATGACCACAGAGGTACTATTATCAGCACACACTTTTGCCTTTAAAAGCTTCTTGCTCTCAATGCTTAGGCCTATACTTGGGTCTAAAATCCCAGCTTGTCGGATGTGCTCTCCTAAACGTAGTCGGTTTTGGTCACCCAAGGATTCACTTCTTCGCCTCCCATCCTGCTGTAGGGATGCTGAGGTTGTACAGGCCCTCCCTACTATGCCTGTGTTTTAAGTAGTTTTTGAGGGTTTGAACTCAGACTCTTCATCTCCACAGCCCAACTACTTGTTCTTGAAAACAACCAACTATCCAACCCAAACAAGCCCACTGTAAAAGTCAGGAATACACCAAGAGGAAAAGGTATAAAAACCATTAAAACAGTGATAAAATTTGTTTTATGGAAGTATTTAAAAATAAAATATTATCATCATAGTAAAGACAAAAAGATCCTAAAGGTGATAAAGTTCCTTTTTAAAGGGTACTGGGGAAGGGGGAAGTTGGGCAAAGTCAGTCCAGGCTGAAGGCAGATTGCCTCAGTGTGAAAATTGCCTGCGGTCTGCTGGCTTCTTACTGATGTGTTTAAAGATCTTGGCTTTCTCTACCTTCTTTGTCTTCTGGTAGCCGAATCCCCCGCCACCACCTCTTTTCTTAAGCTTGCCATCATGGCTGCTCACATCTACAGGTAAGTGTTAAGGAAGCTAAGCAACAGAGTACAAGCTGTGTAGGAGGAAACCCCGACCTGCCCAGCACTGCCCCTCTGCCACACCCCCTAGACCAAGGGAGCCTTGGGGCCGGAAGCTGTGCAATGAATCTGCGTGAGACTAGGAGAGATAAGAGGCTTGTGCGCCAAAATGAACACCAATGCCTCGGAAGTCAGCTGTGGTCGCTTCAATCAGCACACTATAATCATGACAGCATGACAGAGTACAGCAAAGACACGTCACTGCGCATGCCTTTCAGGTCTGCTGAGAGCAGTCAGAGTGGCTCACGAGCTACGCAGTGATTCTTTCTCATACAACCCAACTCTCACTATAGCAGACTGCCACGGGCTCTCTCTCGGGTGGAGAAGCTCATCTATCTGACCCTGCAATCCCCTTAGCAGTTACTAATATGGTCGATACTCAAGCACATCCCTGCACACATCTGTGCACCACACTGCAATGGAAGCAACTGGAAGGTCCCCTTGTCCCTCCCCAGATCAGGTTAGGTTTCTGTGGTCAGCCTTGCCATTTTTGTGTAGGTAACCCTTTGGTAGCTACACGGGGCCAGAACTCTGAAAGCTCTCACCTCTCTTCAGCTACTTTCCACCTCTCTGTGTCTCTAACCCAAAGACACAACTACCTGCCTTTCACTAACAGTCATATTTCTGTCTCTCTCTCTCTCTAATATTCTTCTGTGTGTGTGTATGCATGTGGCCATGTGTGCCTCAGCACACACTGGAGGTCATAGGGCAACTGTTGGAGGTGTTTGGTCCTCTCCTTCCACCCTGAGTCCCAGAGGTCAAACTTGGGTGCCAGGCTTGCTGGGCAAACACTTTTGCCCGCTGAGCTACCCTGCCAACCAGCCTTAGTTCTTCAGAGACTTAAATCCTGAGCTGCCTTATTCTGGTAATTCCCACCCCAGTGACAAGTCCCATGCTCTAATGCTACTGCAGGCAGACACACAGTGGCTAGGGTGAACACCAGAGCCTGTGGCTGGCAGCTGAGGTACACTCCAACTTACTGTATAGCCCCTCAATTGTAACACAACGTCACAAAGGATACTCAGATCAACAAAAGGAGGGACCTTAAAACCAAAAGACAGAGCAACCTGAGGCAAATTTAAGTTGTTCACATTGAAGATCTGCTTGAGAGAGTGAGAGTCATATGCTCGTATGTAGGATTTGTATGCTTCCTGGGCAGACTTGTGGAGAAAGTAGTTCTTTTCGATCAGTTTTTCCAGCTGAAATAGGAACAAAAAAAGCAGACGCCAACTATTAAAACAGTCATCCAAAAAGCGCCAGTCCCAGTACACTTGATTTGGCTTTGGCCTGTCTTTGCTTCCGGCAGCACAGGTGCAAAACTGAGGTTCCAGCAGGCCCACCCGAGAGCAGGACCCATGTAGGAAGGATCCTGGAGGACCTCAGAGTCCAAGCCAACATCACCCACGAGAGGAGTGAGCTGGGAGTGACTGCAAAACTCTACAAGGTAGTATTGGGGCAGGTGATCTCTTCCCCAGAAAGATAAACAAAAAGCATACCTGAGACTGGATATCCGAAACTTTAGACCAGGAGAAGTCAAACTGATTCAATGGAACCTAGAGAAACAACAGTAAGTATTAGTAAACTGATTCAATGGAACCTAGAGAAACAACAGTAAGTATTAGTAAGAGGGCACTCAGGATTACATGTATGAAGGCTCAAGTGTCCCCTCAGCAGCGACATCAAGAGACAGTGCTGGTTCTGAGAACAGAAATGCCTGGGCTGTGGAACCTCCACGACAGGGACAGCCATTTGCTGCTTACTACCCCCTGTCATTAGAGCAGTCCATCTCACTGGAGTTCATATGGGTCCAGCGTAGCAGCCCACATTTCTTTCTTGAAAATTGAGGTGAAGAACTGAGTAGAGGCAGGCAGCTCCTTGCTCCCCTGACCCTGACATTCAGGGTGATAAATGATTACCTATGTTTTTCCTATTTTCTAGCAGAGCTGGCCTTGAACCTGCTGTAATCCTCCTGCCTCTGCTTCTTGATTGCTGGGATATAGGTGTGTACTTCCATGCCTGGAATGACCGCCTCTTCCCCTATACCAGGAGAGGGGTCTCAATACCACTGTGTCCTGTGCTAATGGCACTGAGTCCATGCCAAGATGACTCCAGCTCTTCCAATAATTTATCAAATATTGCCTTTACACAGCTAGGAAAACAGATAGAACCTGTGTTTGTGCTACAGACTAGGGAAGATAACAGGTGTACCAGGACTGGCTGCTGCCCTCCCCTAGGACAGCATGTGTGGTGGCCCAGAGGACAGACAGGGAAGCGATGCAGGACCTGTCAGGGTGCACTTGTGTGTTGGGAGCACGACTCGCTGGACAGTGTCCTGTGGAGGTCCAGGGAAAGGGCAGCGAGGCAAAGTGTGCAGGGGCCTCAGGGCAACTTCAGGAATCCGTGTCATATGGTAGGAAGGAGGAAATCCACGTGGCAAGACTGTGCCAAGAGGGTGTCATGGACAAGCAAGCCTATCATGTACCTACCAGGCCTAGCAACAAGGAAGCCAAATGCCGCCTGCATGCATCCTTTCCTGGCAAGATGGAATAAGGGCAAAGCCAGGCAGGTTGGGGATTAGCTGGAGACCAGAAACAGAAAGACCGAGGAGGCAGCGGCAGCGGCCATGGCCAGCCCTGAAGGGAGTGGCAGGAGGCTGAGGCCGAAGCAGAGCTTCATAGGGAGACTTGAGATGGGAAAGCGCTGGCTGCAGAGACCAGGAAGTGCTGGAAGGAGTCAGGAGAGGGAGGAGGAGGCCGGCACAGGGGGAGCCCAGATCTGCTGCTCGTCTATGACAGAGAGATTGGGAAGATGCTATACAGCAGACTGCAGGGATGCCAGCTGGGAAGGGAATCAGAAAGGAGAGCCTCCAGCAGTTGCTGCAGAAATGCAGCTGGGACAAAGCCATGGGCCTGCTCCTTCTGTCCATGCTGCCGAGCAGAAACACATTTTATTCCCTCCCCCAGTGACCTAGCACTGTTTGACACCAACTCAACCCCTACTCTGACATCTACAGAGATGGTACCAGAGAAGAATCCTCATATCAACGAGTTTCCTCCCAACTTAAGATTTTCCAAACAAAGGCCTTTACCTTGGACTGTTTCAAGTAACGAAGGAAACCCAACTCTTCAGGGCGCAGGATGAGCAGGGCGTGCCCTCTTCCATTCAGGCCCCTGGCTGTTCTACCGACACGATGAATGTATTCCTGTGGCAAGGCAAGAAAATCTGGCTTAAGTTATGAAGTATTCATGAGTCTGCCACTAGTACTATGTGTCCCTTAATGGAAGGAAGCACGCTGGCACACCTACACTAGACGGTGTGCCAATCACAGGGCAGTACCAACCTCCCCTTCACATCCTCTACACTCTGGGCCAGCCAGCATTCTCTTTGTGGCTACCACCCCTTAACAAGGCCAACCACCAAAGCAAGGGGAACTTCACCCATCAGCCATATCAACACTGTAAGAAAAGCCCACAAGCCAGTCACATCAACAGTGACCTATTAAAAGGACTATTATAGTTCTCCTTCAAAACAATTTCCTAAGGAAATTAATTAAAATGCTAGCCAATACTTTATTCTAGCTCGTTGTTTATTGGAAGTACTTCTGTGTATGATGTACGCATGTGTGTGGAAGTCAGGGGTGGAGGCCACGTGCTTTCCTCTGAGGTCGGTCCTCTGCCTTGCTTGTCCAGGCAGGCTCTCACTGAACCTGGAGCATGCTGTTTCAGTTCGATGGCCGCACAAGCCCTCAGAGGCTGTTTGTCCCCATCCTCCTCCCTCTCCTGCTACTGCTGGGGTTACAGAAGCACTGTGCATGCCTGGTCTTTACATGGTTATTTATCTTACTGCAGACTCTACAATGTTACTTCCCTCAGACACCAGCTGGACATATTAGTCTAAGGACCTAGCATTCTTAAAGTCACAGATGCCTCTCAAACCTCCTTTCACACCCCTTTGAGTCCCACAGGTCTCACACTCAACACCAGCAATACCCTACAGCCGACCGAGTGGCTGTTCTGTACAGGTGAGCCTCACAGATGTGAAAGGGCAAGCGTACTCCTCAGATCTACTCTGAAGACACCAGTTACCTTGGGGTCATCAGGAGGGTCGTACTGAACAATCCAGTCCACTTCAGGGATGTCCAGCCCTCTGGCTGCCACATCAGTACACAGCAGTATTCCCGAATCCGCATTGCAGAACTGGAAGAACGTGGTTGTTCGCTTATTTTGCTTTTGCTTTCCCTAGATTCAAAATCAACAAGAGCACAAAACCATTCAAGTTGTATGAGAGAGTTGAACGTACAAATAATCAATTGTGGAGCTGCTACCACACTTTGGAGCAACCTTTCTCCAGCCTAGGTCCTATCTCCCCAACTGGACCCAAGCCTTTTTTTTTTTTTTTTTTTTTTTTTTTTGAGAGGGAGGGTGTCTTCTATTAGCCTGCGTTTACCTGTGTTATAACACTACTGTGTGAAGTATTCTGCTCACACTGACCCTACTGCCCTCTCCTGTCCCCTCCTACTCCTGCACATTCCCTTCATGTCCCTCTTCCTTTCATGTCTTTGTGTGATTCAAGTGAACAAAACCAGGGGTGAAGGGGATTGCAGGCACATCCAGTGGCTACAGCACCGAGGAAACGTCTAACAACCATTCACCTCCCACAGATCCTCAGGGAGGGGCAGAGCCTTGAGAGCCCCTCCCACCATCTAATCTTCAGGTAATCACAGGTGTTTTCCGATCCATGCAGCCCCGCTCATCCTCTGGGAGAGGAACTACTGAGATCTGTGTTCAGAGGGACTAACCCCTTCAATCCCCAACGCACAGGCTCACCCTGTTTCTTAACAAGCTCACTGCCACCACTTACATGAATGGCCAAGACAGTAAGGTCAATGTAGTTCAACAGCTCATAGTGGTATTTCACAGACATACACGATGAAAAGAAGACCATCACTTTCTTCTTCCGGTTCTTCTTAAGGAATGTGAAAAGCAGAAGGAACCTCTTCTCAGAGGGACAAACAACATATCCCTGAAACGGTGCAAGTGAACAGGTTACTCACAAAGGAATGTGACTGAACACAGCAATATACTGCAAGGTCTTTCTGCCATGTTTAAGGACTATTTCAACTCAACAACCCCAATTATAGAGAACCGTTTACTCACTGAAAGAATTTGCCTTGGAGCTAGAAAGACAGCTCAGCTCAGCAAGTGAAGGGCTGAGGACAGGAATCCACGGGAATGCTGGTAAGTGTGGCAGCCAGCACGTAATCCCAATGCCCAGCAAATGGGATCAGTGGGACAAACTGGCTAGCTAGAGTAGCTGAGTCTACAAGCACTGGTTCAAATGAGATTCTTCTCAATATTCAAATGGTGAGCCATTAGGAAGTCACCTGACATTACATACACACCCACCCACACCCACCCAGAGTTTCTCAAGCTTAAGCTTGTTTTCATTAACTCAGATCTGGCATCTCTTTTTTGACTTTTACAGCAATGCACCTATTCTCCCAGGCTAGTTTCCTCTTTACCACCCAACTTCCCTGGCACCTCATGGCAACTATTAAAAAACATGTTCTAGCTGTATTAAAATTAGTAGTGACTGATGCTTCCATTAACAGAATAGAAGTTGGTTAGGTCATTCAGAGTTCATAGTATTTTATACAAGAGCCAGAGACACCAAACCCAAGTTTGCTGAACTTGACTCCCGTCCATCAATCACTGTGCTCTGCGGATCATTCTGAGGAAGCACCAAGTACAATCCTTGAGGGCTTTACTTACTTACTTTTAAATATGTACTAAGCTAGTCATAAACAGTACCTGCTCAAGGCCATCCACTGTGGCAACCTCTTTGTCATCGTCAACACCCACATACAATGGCTCCTTTTTCAGAGAAATTCTTGCCAAGTCTTCAACTTTTCGAGTTTGTGTGGCAGAAAAGAGCATGGTTTGCCTGCGTGCTAAAAAGACACAAAAGTTGCCAACCTTCCAAAGAATCCTATAACTGCTTCACAATTACACTTTAGGAAGAGAGTCCAGGAAGAGGGGATATGCTGTTGGTATACATACCTTGATAACATCAAGAGTAAGGTTATAATGTGAATTTTAGGTTTATAAACATGATAGCTTAGGTGAAATGGACAAAATCTTAGCATATTAAACCCGAGTGATGGGAGTTATGGCTTCCTCAGCCACCAGCAATGCCTTCTTCAAACTATTCAAAAGAAAAGGAGCTATATAACCCTAGAACTTGTAGTGAATGTTCACAGAAATTTTAGCAGTCTCAAGCTGCAAAGAACACACACACCTGTCAACAGCTGACTAAATAAACACAACGCAGGTGACTGCCATCACTTTGTGGTTATGATTTTCAAGCAATACACAAGAGTATCAGAAATTAGACTGGTTTACTTATTTTTAAATTAAGTGTTTGTGTCTGTATACTAAGTAAGCTGCCTTCAGAAGCCAGAGGGGTAGATACCACTGGAGTTAAGAGTTACATACAGGTGATGACCATGTGGTGTGAGGTGATGGGAACCAAACCTGGGTCTCTGCAAAAGCAGTAAGTGCTCTTAGGTGCTGAGCCATCTCTCTGGGCCCTAGCTTATCTTATGAGGCCGAGTCTCTTGCGGCTCTGTGGTTGAGGTCTCAGGGATGCCCTTGTCTCCTGCTCCTGCTTCCACACTTGCTTTTCTTCACGTCAATCATTTCAGCCCAACACTGCACTAAGCACAGGATCATGGCCTTATAGATCCAGACTATTGACCCTGCATTTTAATTTTAGTTTATGAGCTATGGTAATGTGCTGTATGAAGCCAACAGAACTACTTCTCAAGTTGACAGGCCCACATTCCTTATGTGGCCATAGTAAAAATCTGGTATTAAAATACGATTTTTCCTATAAGATCACCAACCACGGATCTCTAACTACCCTGTGAGCCCCATGCAGATGCTGCCTACTTACCTGGCAAAAGTTTAATAATTTGCTTTAATTCTTCTTCAAACCCAACATCCAAGATACGGTCAGCCTCATCAATAACCAGACACTGCAGGTTCTTGTACATAAATCCTGGCGTGTTCTGCATGTGGTCTAGGAGCCGGCCGGGCGTGGCCACGATGATGTTGATCCCATTGACGAGCTTCTGCACTTCAGCAGACCTGTTGCTGCCGCCCATGATCAGCCCATACGTGTGAACGTGGTGTGTCATCAGCTCCTTAAGAACACCGAAGGTCTGCATGGCCAGTTCTCTGGTAGGAGAGAGAATCAGGACTCCTGTTCCTAAAAGGCAAAAGGCGACAGAGGGCTGTCTCCACACGTCCTTAAGAGACACAAATCCCAGTGACATAACAGCAGAGAGACGACAGGGCCTTACCATTCCTGGGCATGAACTTCAATTTGACAATGAGTTCGATCACAGGGATGAGGAAAGCGAGGGTTTTGCCACTGCCGGTTTTCGCAGCTGCCAGAAGATCCCTTAGTATTGCAGAAGACAGGACATTCATTTGACTCACGCAGATGTGTACTTAGCCCACACTATGTGCTCTGAGCATGCTCTAGGCACTAAGTGAGAACACAAGGTGCCTAGCTCCTAACTCACAAAGACTGATACACAAGTAAATAATGCAAGTCTTTAATATAGCTGAACAGGAATCCATACAGAGAACAAAATCAGAGGAACACCTAAGGGTTACCTTTACAACTACACGTTCCTCAGGGCAGACAGGGATGTCCCTGTGTCAGTGTCAGCCATACCTGCCTTCCAGAAGTGGCCTGATACTTTTATGCTGGATCTCCGTCATGCGCTTGAAGCCCATTTCTTCTATGGCCTTCAGAGTGTTCTCATTGACGAGATTAGACAAGGATGCAAATGAAGTGTCCTCAAAAGCACCTAATAGGAGATTGTTCACTATCAGCAAGCTCTGTGGTCAGAGTGCGTGCCTAAATCTACCCGCTCCTTACAAGAGCATCTTACAGTGAGAAGGCACTAATGCCCGATCACTGCTAAGATAATGATGAGAAAATACCACAGAATTAGAAAAGTTTTACAGTATAAAAATGTATAACCCTGGGGCTGGAGAGATGGTCTAGTGATTAAGAGCACTTGCCGAGGACCTGGGTACCCTTCCAAGCACCTACATGGCAGCTCTTAACCACCCACAATCCTAGTTCCAGGAGTAAAACGGCTACTAATCCCCATGGGCTCTAGGCATGCATGGTGCACACGCATACACGCTGGCAAAGGGCCACACACAAGCTTGGCAGTAAGGATGCTCCTGACTTGTGACCGATGTTGTGGGGAAACATTATTTTTAGTGTGGCAAGGATATACTAGACACACAATGCTTTTATAAATCAGGATTTCTTAGATGATTCTTCCCCAGCAGAGTCCAAATAAGAGATGTGATTTCTTTTTTTTTTTTAAGATTTTCCTTTTAGCCACATGTCTGTTTGGGAGCAGACATGTGTACATGGATGCTGACTGGCGTAGACTCCCTGGAGCTAGAACTACCTGTGCACAGGCTGTTGTGAGACACTAACGTGGGTACTGTCTCTGGTCCCTTGCTTTCAGCTGCTAAGCATCTCTCCAGCCCCAGGGAGCATGTTTAAGACAGGGTACTGTGAAGGCTGATCACACCATGAACCCCAATACTATACAGTTTACTAGACAAACCTGTTCTAGTTGTGGTGTGGCTCAGCCTTAACACCTTTAATTCCTCTGGCTGGAATACAGACATGCCCTCAATACACACCTTTAATCCCAAACAATGAAGATAAGTCAGTTTGTACAAAAAGCACCCATGTCAAATTAGAGAAAGATTTGACAGAATAATATATGCCCAATTCTCACAAGAGCAGAAATTTAAGCAACGGAGATTAGCAGAGAGAAGCAGGAAGCCTTGGAGACAATAATTACAGCATGGGAATAAGATGTTTTTACAGAAGGGAGTATGCGTTCAATGCACTCTCGACTTCTATTTTGAACTTCAGCAAATTGATTGGGCCACAGCCCCACTATAAAAAAGGAACATCTAAATTGACACTGGGCTGGAGAATTCTTTTTGTGTGGGGGATTATTCAGGACCTTGTGTACGCTGGGCAAGTGGCTATCCTACGTATCTCAAGATGATGTGTGGCACCTCCACACTATAGATGTCAGTAGACTGCCCACAGTCAGGCTTGTAATGTACAACCTTTGGTGCTAACATGGACATTTCTGAGAAAAGCTTGTTGCTTGACTTGGGATGCCAAACTGTCCTGGCTAAGAATCACTTCTGAAACTTCTGTATTTTCTCTGTAGACTGCACTCAATACAGTACCACCAAGTGACTTTAGCGATCTCATTTAAGCCTTAAAATACTGGCGTCAGACCTCAGCAGGAAGCAAGCAAGCAAAATCTCCTAAGAAGAGCTCAAACAACTCCTACATAATTTTGGTTAGAGCAACAGATTCCAGCCTAAATTCTTAAATCCCAGAAGCTGTGAGAATATGAAGCAATTTAAATATTAGGAACATAGAGAAAGGGGAAAAACGCGGGCGGGGGGGGGTGTTGGAGAAAAGTGCCTAGGTACCACAAAATCGAAGATAAAGAAAAAATGCACAAAGATACAAAACTCACTGCTGGCTGGTAATTAAAGGTCACAACAGGACCTTCAGTCATGCAGAGAAATGGTGACATTTCTAAGACAAGACACCTGGAAAAGTCCCTGGCCATCACCTGTCAGTCCTAGGGGCAGGCTGGGCACCTCACCGTCATCTGCCCTTTTCACATCATCTTCTGCTTCCTCACAAGCCTCAGCACGTTCTTCAGTTTTTGCTTTTTTTGTATCTTGGTTTAAAAAAACAAAGAAAAACCGCTTTGTAATTAAAATAACCAATGGGAAAAGAAGATCTGTAATGCAAAGAAATACATTTTTCAAAGCTTGACATTATTTGATACTTGTTACAGGAAGAGGCTTGTTTAATATTTAAATTTTTGGGGTATAAATGATTTGCAAATAAAACAGTGCTTTAAAGTTTCTTAAAGCATTACATTATTCCAGATTAAAAAGGGATCACCCCACCCTCACAACAAAAATTATCTGTGTAGCCCTCCCTGGCTGTCCTGGAGCTCAACTTACTGGACTGGCCTTGAACTCAGAAGATTGACCTGCCCCTGTCTCTCGAGGGCTGGATTGACAGCGTACACTAACAAACACTGCCTGCCTCTAAAAAAGGGTATTTTAAATTCTACTAAGCAGTATTAGGGCAGAATCATGAGTCTCACATTTCACTAGGAAAGGGGGACATGTTCAATTAAGGTGCACAGTGCTCTGTACTGCCTACTCACTTGAAAAAAATCAATGTCTTATTTATTCGCAACTTTCCTACGAGTTATCTTACAGACTCTGCAAATAAGTACTTTTTTTTTCCCTTTGGTTTTTCGAGACAGGGTTTCTCTGTGAAGCCCTGGCTGTCCTGGAACTCACTTTGTAGACCAGGCTGGCCTCGAACTCAGAAATCCGCCTCTCCGAGTGCTGGGATTAAAGGCGTGTGCCACCACGCCCAGCAAATAAGTACTTTTGGGGAAGAGGGCTTATAAAAATATATGGGCAAAAGACAAGTAAATCAAGAGATCAAAGAATGATTAATGTGAAGTACCTTCACACAGAAAAGCCTGGGGAGATACTTCCCATCATCATCATCATCATCATCATCATCATCATAGATCCATGTTGTGTTCATTAAAGTTTGAACTCACGGAAATATGCAAACCCAAAGGACTATCTGAACTGCTCCCTAAAACCCATAGTGGAGTATTATAAATCTAAAGAAATTCTTACCAAATTTGAACTTTTCCCAAGGGTAGCTAACTTAAAACACGTACAAATCTAGGGAAAACCTAAACTCACCTCCCTTGTCTACCAATAAAATGTGTCTTTTAGCTCCCAGGGTAGACTCATGGTGGTGAGCATAGGAGATGCGTCACACACTCAACAATAGAGAAAAGTGACCAAGAGCTGAAAAGCTATCTGAATGACCAATATTAAAACAAAACACCCAAAACCTACCAGGCCCAGCATCATTTGCCATTTTCCTCTTTTTCTTCTTTTTCTTTTTTACTTCTGAATCAGGAGACGGTGTTGGTGCTGCTTCTCCACTGGCTAAAGTCGTAAGTTTCTGGGGTGACTTTTTAACTTTGGCATTTTCCATGGTCTCCTCAGGCGTGCCTCCACTTTGTGCTTCTGCTGAGCCCACAGGCACAGAATGTTTCAGGGCCTTTTTCGCTTTTCCACCTTTTCCTGTTTCTTTAGGCACATCTCCATTTTGAGGTTGTGACAGGCTCGTGTCTGATGCTTCTGTTTAAAAACAGAACTTACACTGTGACAAGAGAAAGTTTACTTATAAACATTGATCTTCACAGGAGAAATTATGGGTTTTCCGGAACCCCAGTCATTTAGTTTTTCTTATATGTTCACTGTTAAAACCAAATATTGGTGCTCTATTATAGAAAAGGCACATTTTCTTTATGGAAAAAAAATGTCAGTAAAGGAAAGTTGTTTTAACTTCAAAAGACCCTGTTTATGGCTATATAGAAGTCTATGACAGAAAAATGTCAGCAAGATCACATAATTAAATTGAATAATTAGTAAGCAGCATTGAGAAGAAATGTATTTTTAACATTAAGCATTTGGCCTGCTGGTGTTGGCACACACCTTTAGTCCTAGTACTTGAAAGGCAGAAGCTGGTGGATCTCTGTGAGTTTGAGGCCAGCCTGGTATACAGAACTAGTACTGGAACAGCCAAGGCTAAGCGACTGATAAATATAATTGATGTTTACTTCACATTCCCACAATTATTACTTACATAATTGCACTTCATTCAGATCCAACTTTCCTAGACTTTGGTGAACTGAAAATTCAGTAAAGGAAAACCAACCATTTCCCTACTAAGGCCCCAAACTATCCTCATAAGTTTTCCCTTTTCATACAAAGAGAATGAAGGCAGCACCATCTTTAATTTACATCGTTAACCACACCAAGAAGTAGCTACTAAGCAGCGTTAATTATTCTCCAGGTACTAAGGGAAGAAACTTCAACACTTACGCCTAAAATCCACCATCCCCTCTGGGATGGCTTTTTTTTTTTTTTTTTCGAGACAGGGTTTCTCTGTGTAGCCCTGGCTCTCCTGGAACTCACTTTGTAGACCAGGATGGCCTCGAACTCAGAAATCCGCCTGCCTCTGCTTCCCAAGTGCTGGGATTAAAGGCACGCGCCACCACAGCCCGGCCTGGGATGTCTTTCAAATATTATCTGTTGAAAATTGTGTGGGTCGAGACAATTTGCCTCACCACTCCTCACAGAGGATTTATTCAGCGACCCTCAACCTACTGGTCGCTCGACACCACCTCCCCCCAGGAGTCTCATATCAGATATTTACATTACGATTTACAACAGTAGCAAAATTATAACGACGAAGTAGCAACGAGGTTATTTTATGGTGTGTGTGGGTAAACACAATATGAGGAACTGTATTAAAGGGTTACAGCATTACAAATGTTAAGAACCACTGACTTATATCTTACAGGTAGGTAACCTAAACAAGCTACAGAAACTGCAACAAGAAAGTAATATGTGTCAACTTTTCATTTAAGCCCTTGTGCCAAAACCAAGACGTTAAGGAATTCACTAAGTTGTGCGCGACAAAAAACAAACAAACAAACAAACAAACAACCAAACAAAAACTGGGAGGGTTCTGCTTTTAACATATGAAGAGGATCGCTGCAGGAATAAAAAGAAGGGGTTTGGGGGAGACAGCAGTGTCATTGGGAAAGCTCCGAGGAAAACAATTCTTAAGTTTGGGCAGGGATGAGATCCAGCAATTAAGTAAAAGTCGGGAACCGTAATGGATGGTACGTAGATACAAAGTTCTAAGTGGGGGGACTAAAGATGAAGTCTAGGGTAATCGGCAGGTTTTGTTAGATTCCTTGCCAATAGAAAGCTGGAGAAAAAAGTCCGAGGCCTCGGGCTTTCACCCTGAGTCGAGAAAGCCACGCCGGCAAAGGGCAGAACCAAGGAAGGGTCCACCGGGGCTGGGACCCAGGAGGCCTGCTCGTGTCGCGCGTGCCCCGCTCCCGCCGGAAGCTGCCCAGCGCACCGCCGAGTTCCTGGGTTCCCCACATCGTTCGCCAGTGCAGGGTTCAGCACGGCTCACCTTGCAGCTTCAGGTTCCGCTGCCGCAGCTTGGCGTTCCGCTTCTCGATCTTCTTGCGCAGGAGTTTCATCTGTAGCAGAGACATCTTGCCGGGCGGTCCAGCGGTCTGAACCGAGCGACAGATGCACGTGCGCAGTTGCAAGTCGGAAGTGTATCGCCGGAGCCTGCGGACTCGCGGGGCGGAAATGCTTCGGGCGGAAACAGTTCCTGGCGAGAGCTGGGTTCCCTTTGGAGACCGAATTTCCTGCAGCGCCCCCTGGGGACTGGAGGACGCGTTGTGAACCTGTTCGCCTTGCTAATGGCTCGCGAGTTTTATAAACCCAAACTGAACAACTCTGGTTTCTCTTCAGATCGTATAAATCTTTCGCCTTTTACTAAAGATTTCCGTGGAGAGGGTCAAATCCGAGTTTTAACTCAATTTTTTGAGGTCTTGTGGTTGCAAGACTAATAATGGTAATGAAAAAGCAGAGCTTATTATATTAAGTAGACATCTATGTGCCTCTGAAGATCCTCGCTGGCACACGCCTTTAATCCCAGCCCCTGGGAGGCAGAGGCAGCTGGATTTCTGAGTTCGAGGCCAGTCTGGTCTACAGAGTGAGTTCCAGGGCGATACAGAGAAACCCTGTCTTGAAAAACCAAAAAAAGAAAAAAGAAAAAATGATAGCAATAAAAAAGCCGATTGGAAGACAGAATTCCTTGTGGCTCAGAAGAGTCTGTTCCCTTTCACCACCAGAGAGGTGCTAGTATCCTGTCAGAAGAGGTTTAAGTCTTAAAACCTTCTTGGGAGACGGGCGTGGTGGTGTTCGCCTCTAATCTCAGCATCAGGGAGGCAAGATCAAGAGGATCTCTGAGTTGAGACCAGCCTGGTCCACAGGTCTCCCACCTCTGCGTGCCCCAAACAAAAAGACTAAAGAAACAAAAACCCAACAACAAACCCACTTCAATTTGGGCTCTGTATCACACAAACGTCTTTCCTCACAGTATAGCTTTCCCTCAAATTTTCAGGGCGTCGCACTTTCCCTTTTCATTTCTTTTCTTTTTCTTTTGTGCTAGTTTGCGGTAGATGTATGATGAATGCCATAAGTAAAACACTGAATTTTTACACGACTTCCACAGTTACAGAAAACATACTGACAGGGAAGTTCATGCACTGCCTGAGAGAGATTCTGGTTTAAGGATGGACATTTGGGTGACGTCTTCCTTCAGCATCCATTGTGCATAGATGTGTGTGTGTGTGTGTGTGTGTGTGTGTGTGTGTGAGAGAGAGAGAGAGAGAGAGAGAGAGAGAGAGAGAGAGAGAGAGAGAGAGAGAGAGTCAGTCCCGGGATTGGCCTGCAGATGGAGTCTTTAATTCAGCATTGCAATGCTGGGTATTGAACCCAGGGCCTCTTTCATGTAGGCAGTCACCATATCAATGGAGCTACACATTACTCCTAAGTTTATAGAAGTATTGTAATTGGGGCTGAGGAGATGGCCCAGTCTGTAAAGTGATTGCCTTGCAAGCACAAAGACCCGAGTTCCATCTACCTCTCATAGAAAGAAAGCCAGTTGTAGTGGTGCTCAGTGGCCAACATCCCTGTAAGATCAGGTCTAGGAGAAACCATGTCTCAAGATGGATAGTGACTGAGATATGTGATGGCTATTCTTGTTGTCAACTTGACTACATCTGGAATGAACTACAATCCAGAAAAGGAGGCCACACCTATGAAAGATTATTTTTCTTGGTTTAAAGTGGGTGAATACACTTCTAGTTCAGACTTTTGAGGGAAGAAGACAAAAGCCTTTGATCTGGATCTTAAGGCTGGAAGGTACACATCTTCCACTGGAAGGTATAAGGACAGAGACATAGTCTTTGCCTGTTTGCCTTGGTCATGCCATCTTTTCTTTTACAGGCATTAGAACCTACTTCTTTGGGATTCCAGCATATACTGAAGACCAGCTGAGACCAGCTTGTGGCCTGAGCAACTACTGGATTCTTGGACTTTGTGTTCACAGCCAGCTACTGCTGGATTAGCTGGACTGCAGCCTGTAAATCATTCCAGTAAATCCTATCCTGTCTGTCTAGCTAATCTATTTAATCTATCTAATCTATCTATCTATCTATCTATCTATCTATCTATCTATCTATGTAGATTCATCATATTACATTCTGTTACTTCAGAGAACTCTGACATCCAAGGATATCCTTTGATGAAAACACATACACACGCACACACGTGCTCACACACAGGGTTGGGGTGGAGAACATTTAATTTACATGGCTATGCTTTACTCCTGCTATTCTTTGAAATTTCTCCTGGGATCCTTAAACCAAGAATAGTGTTTGTAAAGTAGAATTCCTATATTTTAATCAGAGAAGAAAGGCTTTGATTCATGGGATAAAGCAGTCAGTTTTACCAACACCTTAGATCGTTAGAAGCAATGATCACACTTGCTCTAATCTCTGAAATAGGGTTTTTTCTTTACCTTTGTTGTTGCTGAACTGAGGATTAAATCCTGGTCTTTGGGCATAATGGCAGGAATGTTACCACTGAGTCATATCCCCAGACCACATGAAGTGATAGTCTATGAACTTTTGAATGCCATTTTCTACAAAATTCACCACTCTCCAGTGTATAGGAGTCTTAAAAGTGCTGCATTACTGTAATAGTCTATAAATTAGCAGGCCATGCTGCTATTTCACAGCCTGATTGCCTTTAGGTGATCAAATGGCTGTTGCCTGTAGGATCACGAAAGCTATAGGGCTAGAACAGACTAAATTTGATATATTCCCCCCCCCTCTCTCTGTGTGTGTGTGTGTGTGTGTGTGTGTGTATGTGTGTGTGTGTGTGTGTGTGTGTGTGTGTGTGTGTGTGTAGGCATATGTGTATGTATGTGCACAGGTGCCTATGGAGGGCACAAATCAATGTCTTGTGTCTTCTTCAATAGCAAGTCTGTTTTATCTTTTTGAAACAAGATTCTGTCACTGAGTGGAGAATTCACTGATTCCCCCGGACTCTCTGCCAGCACTTTCCAGGAATCTTTCTGTCTCTGTGCATGAGTTTCATGACAACAGATGCCTACAGCCTAGTCCATGGTTTACTTGGTTGACGGATTCAGACTCAGGTCCTTATGCTTGCACAGCAGGTACTTTACCAAATGAGCTGTCTCCTCAGCCTCTCACAAATTATATTTCAGTCACTGTCCATGAAAAATTATGAACAGAAATATTCAGGATTCAGCTACAATCCAAATGTAACATATTTTTGTGGCTTTGAAAGTTTGATGTTTATTGCTGAGCTCACCCTTTACAGGGATATATGGTTACTTTAAGATTAATTGTTGCATGGTCATGGTGGCACATGCCCTTTAATCCCAGCAATCAGGACATAGATCTCTGTGAATTCAAGGACAGCCTGGTCTACAGAGCTAGGTTTAGGACAGCCAGGGTTACACAGAAAAAAACCTGTCTTGATAAACAAAAAACAAAACAAAAATTAATTGTTTATCTCTGGGCTGTGCACTCTAAACACATTTTATATCAAGTATTTATTAGACATTTGAGGACATTCGTAATTAGTTATTGTGTTTGTATCTGAGTTGTAGGTCTTGACCTATCATTAAAAATTGTCTCATAGTAGGTGTTGTGTTTTATACAAAAAAGAAAGAACCAGGGTATGTTTGATAG
>LR750141.1:856872-883842 GCA_902729485.2 Mus minutoides
GAGAGAGAGAGAGAGAGAGAGAGAGAGAGAGAGAGAGAGAGAGAGAGAGAGAAGGGGCCAGGAGAGAAGGGGCAGAAAGTAAGAGAGTAAGAGGCTAAGAGAGTAAGGAAGGGGCAAACAGCTCCTTTTATAGTAAGCCAGGCATACAGATTCTAGAAGGAATGCTAACAGTAGGGACTACACCTCTCCTGGGCTACACAATAGAGCTGGCCTTGCTGATGTGGGCATGGGTGAGCCAGCCCCTAGGGCACAAGAGGGGGAGATCTGATTCTGCCTCTTGCAGGCCGTGGCACTGGATGATCTAACCAGGGCAGTGCTGGATTGCTTGCCCTGGAGGTGTGGGTGCAGGAGAGCTGGTGAGCTGACCTGCTCAGATACCACCCAGGGCTTTGAGTTGGTCCACCTCAAAAACTACCCCATTGGTGGACGGCTAGAGGTCATGAAGGAGCCAGTCCTACAGATCCAAAGCTTCAGGATCTCCATAATATTGGGCAATGTGGGGGCTGGTGAGATGGCTCAGTGGGTAAGAGCACCCGACTGCTCTTCCGAAGGTGATAAGTTCAAATCCCAGCAACCACATGGTGGCTCACAACCATCCGTAACGAGATCTGGCTCCCTCTTCTGGAGTGTCTGAGGACAGCTACAGTGTACTTACATATAATAAAATAAAATAAATCAAAAAAAATATTAAAAAAATATTGGGCAATGTGGGGAGCGGGCATGGCTGCATGGGCCAAAGATGGTGCCCTGGCTCTGTGCTAAAGCCCCATGACCTCGCTTGTTTACCTCAGTCTCAATAATGCACAATCCTGCATGCTGCCTTGGATGTGTGCGTCTATGATTGGGTGGTGTGAGGTGACATGAATGAATGGAAGAGGATAAGTGTGAACAGTCCCAGAGATGATGATGATGATGATGATGATGATGATATGGAGATGATTATTGGAGAGACTGAAGACTGACTGAGAACTGACTGACTGAAGCTGGGGAAGCTGCAAGAAACCTAATAAAGAGAAGTGGCTGCAGCCGCTCTGAACCTGCTTTTTGGAGTTGGTGTCATTTATTCCCACTCTCTGCTGATCAGAGATTGGGCTGCGACAGGGCAACATTAGAATATCTGAGAGAAGTACTAGTGAGGATCCAGTATTGATAGTGTAACAAGACCCAGAAGCCTAGAGCCAAACCAATGGCTCATTGCAATGAGCACTTGTAGGCAAAGAAGTGGGACAAAGGGAAGCACTATGGGATACACTGTGACATAGTACAGCTCCTACAATGATTTATTTTTTTCTTTGGTGGGAGGTTCCAAGGACAGAGAGGGCATGAGGGCATGAGGGGGATTGGGATGCATGATGTGCAATTCATAGAGAATAAAAAGCTAAAATAAAAATTGGCTTCTGTTTTGGGCTTGAGTAGTTTTTATTTTTATACTTATATGTCACATACATGTAAAATATAGCGGTGTGTTTGTATGTGTACATGCACACACACATAACGTGTTTAGAGGTCAGAGGACAACTTGTGGGACTTGGTTCTCTTCTTCAAACTCAGAAAATCAAGCTTAGAAATAGGTGCCTGTATTTGTCAGGGTTTTTTTTTTGGAGTCACAAAACTAATGGAATAGCTCTCTATATTATGGGAATTTATTGTGATGACTTAGCTGTGGATGAAAAGTCCAAGAATATAGTAGTTGCTCAGTTCCACAAGGCTAGTTGTTTAAGATGGTCATCTGTAGAAGTACATTGTAATAGATGTGCTGGCAAGTAAGTGCAAGCAGTGGAAGAAGAGTGAATCTTCCTTCTTCCAATGCCCTCATGTAGGCCTCCAGCAGAAAGTATGACCCAGATTAAAGGTGTGTACCACCGGACTGGATCTGGGACTTGCTTTGTCCCAGACTGACCTTGAACCCAGAGATCTTTTTGCCTCGGTCTCCTGGGATTAAAGGTGTTTACTACCTTGCCTGGGCCTAAGCTTTCATGAACACTACGCCTCAAGATATCCATGCCAAGATCCAGGTCAGAAACTTGTGTCCTCCAGCCTCAAGATCTGGATCACAGGTGTGCCCTCCAATTCTGTATTGTAGTTCATTCCAGATATAGTCAAGTTGACAACCAAGAATAGCCATTACAGTGCCTTTATCCACGAGCTATCTCTTCTGCCCTTGAACCGTTTAAGACTATATATGTGCTAATGATGCATTAAATCAGCTTATAAGTGGGCTACTGAGAGGTGTGTAAGAAGCTCATTGGGAGTTTTACATGCCATCATCCCCACTGTGTTTTGGGGTGCTTTAATACTTCAGAATACACACCAGAAGAGGGCATCATATTCCATTACAGATGGTTGTGCTCCACCTTGTAGTTCCTGGGAGTTGAACTCAGGACCTCTGGAAGAGCAGTCAGTGCTCGTAACCACTGAGCCATATCTCCAGCCATATCTTTGATTATTAAAACATCTAGTTTGCAGTTCTTTTCACACCACATTCCTATCCCTCCCTCCCTCCGTCTTTTCTCTCACTCATCCACCTACAGACACACAAGGAAAGGCTGGAAAGACCTCCCAGCTAAGAAAGGCACCACACACAAGGCAGAGGAGGTTCATCAAAACCAACAGCTTCACCTCAGACTTCTAGATTCCAGAGCTGTGAGAAACACCGTTTTGAATCAGGGTCTCATGTAGCTCGGGGTAGCCCCAAACTCAGAAAGTAGCTAAACATGACTTCAAACTTCTAATACTTCTGCCTTGACTTCCTCAGTGCTGGGATTACAAGTCTGGAGCTGCCCTGCCCAGTTTATGTGGTCCTGGGCATGGAACCTAAGGTTTTGTGTGTGTTAGGCAAGGCCTCTACCAACTGATCACATTCTATCACTTAAAGTTAAGTTGAAGATCCTTCTTTTTGGAGCAGAAGTCTTGAAAGGAGTCACTCAGGTCTGCCTGCCTTTCTTCCTCTCTCCTCTTCCTGGCACTCGTTCCTTAGCATTACAGTAAGAAGGAGGAGGAGAAGCTACAAAGAGCAATGGCCTTGCTTGCTTTCCTACTGTGAGTTTCTCTTCCACGGTTGGCTGGAATGGCAGACCGTTTACCTCCTCCTCTCATCCTTCCACCCTTCTTCCCTTCTCGTCTTTGAGCTAAGATCTCTAGGTGTAGCCCAGATTGGCCTTGAACTTGTGATCCTCCTCCCTGTGCTGAGGTAACAGGCAGGAGCCACTGGTAAAGAATGGAATCCTATAACTTAGGGTGGGGATTTGTTCTCTCTCAGTTAAAAAAGATGTCAAAAGTTTGTTTGAATGGTTGGCTACAGAAAAGGAGTTGGAGATGCCTAGTATCCCTTGTATTAGAGTTGATGAGAGAATTTTAAGGCTCAGGGATGTTACACTGCTAGAGTGGATATGCCGTGTAAAACCTAAACCTTTACAATAGTAAGGGTCAGAAGTTGCGCCCTTCGCTAATCCTATAAGAAACAGAACAGTGGAAGGGGCACCAGCAGAGTTGAAGTGCTTTGCTGCCGCCCCTTTCCTGGAGCCAGACCTTAGGGTTAGAGCGCTGCAGTTGCTCTACTGGACACATTACACATGCAATGCATTTAACTGGGCCTCGAGGTAGCAGGGGACAATCCACAGAAGCAAAGTGATCATAAATATGATAATGGGCAGCATAGACAAAGCAATGTTTTTTTTTTGTTTGTTTTTTTGTTTGTTTGTTTTTTTGGTTTTTCGAGATAGGGTTTCTCTGTGTGCCCTGGCTGTCCTGGAACTCACTCTGTAGACCAGGCTGGCGTTGAACTCAGAAATTCGCCTGCCTCTGCCTCCCAAGTGCTGGGATTAAAGGAGTGCGCCACCATGCCTGGCTCAAAGCAATGTTTATAATGACCTAGCCTGTAATGGCAAGCTGAGGCAAAGTACATTTTATAATGGCATGACTCGTGTAGACCTTTGGTTCTGGCTAATGAATCATGGTGTTTCCAGGCATAAAGTAGATAAGAAGCCTATGGCATTTCTGTTTGTTCTGTACAAGTGAAAAAATTCTTAAACAAATGAATGAAAGATTATATTGGATCATGGCAAAAGGCAATCTCAGACCATGAATCAATTTTCCTAGTTGAGCCAGTTTGCAGGTCCAGAACCCCTTAAATAAAGGGGTGTTTAGGGTTCCCTGAAGAAGGACCCTGATAAGACACCTAAAGGTTTTCTTGCTAGCCTTTCTCCATCCTTCCCCAGAGGGAACTATGGCCCTGTACACGGATAACTGGGGGAAAGGAAATAATCAGACTTTTCTGGGGTCAAATTGAATTCTGGTTCTGAACTGACCCAGATTCTGGGAGGTTCTCAAGAAACACTGTGGCCCTCACTTAAAGTAGGGGCTTCAGGTGATTAGTGGAGTTTTGGCTGAAGTCTAATTCACAATAGGCCCAGTAGGACCCTGGACTCATCATGTGGTTATTTCCTCAGTTCCAGAATGAATAATTGGGATAAATATACATAGAAGTTAGCAGAATTTTCACATTGGATCCCTGACCTGTGGAGTAAAGGCTATTATGGTTGGAATGGCTAAATGAAAGCCTGTAGATGTTCCTTTGCCAGGGAAAATAGTGAATCAAAACCGGTTCCACATCTTTGGAGGAATTGCAGAAATTAGTGCCACCATCAAGGACTCCTTTCTGGCCAGTGCAGAAGACAGACTGATCATGGAGATTGACAGTTGACTATAAAAACTCATTAGGCAGCGACTGATTGCAGCTGCTGTGCCAGATGTGTTGTCCTTATTTGAGCAGATGAATGCAACTCTCAGTACATGGTATGCAGCTATTTACCTAACAAATACCTTTTTCTCAGTACATGTCCATAAGGACCACTGGAAGCAATTTGCTTTCAGTTGGCAAAGCCAGCAATATACATTTACAGTTTTTCTGCAAGGATATACTAAATTTCCTGCTCTGTGTCATAACTTAGAAAGGATCTTGATTGTCTGTCTTTTCCACAAAATATAACATTGGTGCACTATATTGATGACATTATGATTATTGGACCAAGTGAGCAGGAGATAGGGACCACTTTGGACTCATTGGTAACACATATTCGAATCAGAGGATAGGAAATAAATCCAAACAAAATTCAAGGGCTGTCTACCTCAGTGAAATTCTTAGGAGTCCAGTGGTGTGAGGCATGTAGAGATATTCCTTCTAAGGTGAAGGATAAGTTATTGCACCCGGCCACTCCCACCACCAAGAAAGAAACACAACTGTTTAGTGGGCCTATTTGGATTCTGGACACAGCACATTCCTAACTTGGGTGTGTTAACTCTGGTCCATATACCAAGTGATTCTAAAAATTTCTAGCTTTGTGTGGAGCCTGGAACAGGAGAGGTTCTTCAATAGGTCCAGGCTGCTGTACAGACTGCTCTACCATAGGGACTAGATGATCCAGCAGACCTGATAGTACTTGAGGTGTTGGTGTCAGATAGGGATGCTGTTTGAAGCCTTTAGTAGGTCCCTGTAGGTGAATCACAGGGAGACCTTTCAGATTTTGGAACAAGGCTCTACCACTATCCGCAGACAACTCTTCTCCCTTTGAAAGACAGCTCTTGGCTTTCTATTGGGTCTTAGTGGAAACTAAATGTTTGACAGTGGGCCACCAAATTATCATGTGACCTGAGGTGCCCATCATGAGTTGGGTGTTACATGATCCATCAAGTCATGCACAGCAAACAGGACATGCATAACAGCAATCTGTTGACAAATGGAAGTAGTATATACAAGGTAGGGGGCTGCTGGGAGCAGATAAAAGGAACTTGTCTTAAGTTATGCCATTCTGATTTCAGACTCCATTTTACCTAAGCTGACCAACACCTTCTCTAAGCAACAATATTCTCCAAAAGACACCTATTACAAAGTCCCCCCTCTAAGCAACAATAGTTACCCAAGCCATAATGCTAGTTCCTAATGATAGAAAGAACAAATGAATTTGATTGGCTGGGCAAACAAACAAACAAAAACAAACCCTGTTACATTCAATGTCAGTTGACAATGACAGAACATCTGGGAAAGTCCCTAGTCCCTGAGTTCTGACTGATAAAATTGTAAGTGTAACTTGCCTCCGAAGCTTGCAGGTTTTATGCTTACAAACCTAGCTTTTGTGCCTGCTCAGGGCTGCCAGAAGAAACAAGGCTTCCAAGTCTTTGTCTGGCAGCCCTGATTGATTATCGGCTATGCTTACATGGTAGGAATAATAAAAGATTTTGCTGTTTCCCAAGCCCACTGGTATATTTTCTTCCCTTCCTTATTGTGCACAATGGACACAGTGTAGCAGGGCCTGAACAGGTCCTGGAGGCACAAGCAAGTTACAAGAAGTTGCCCAAGTGGTTTCTACTCTGGATACAATGCTATCTGCTGTCAGGAATGCACCTATAGCCTCATGGGGTGTTCTCCATGATTGGTTGACTGAGGAGGAGAAGACTAGGGCCTAATTTACAGATAGTTCTGCATGTTTGTTATTCAGGCACCACACAGAAGTAGACAGTTGCTGCATTACAACCTCTTTCTGGGACAACCCTGAAAGACACCAATGAAGGCAAATCTTCACAGTGGGCAGAACTCCAGGTAGTAGACAGTCACAGGATTTGTTTGGTAGAAATGGCCAGAAGTGCTGCCTTTGAAGGAGGAAAACACACCTTTGAGTCAGATCTTGAGGGAGGAAGACACATGCCTTTAATTCAGATCACCAGATGGAGAGCTACACCTTTAATCTGGGCCACACCTTCTGCTGGAAGATGAGCAGGCTCTTTGCCTGCTCATCCTCATGTTGCTAGCAAGTCCATTCCTTCACTGGCATTAGAGCCTACTTCTTAGGGATTCCAGCATATACTGGAAACAGCTGAGACATCAGCCTTGTGGACTGAACTGGTGGCACACACATGACTTTCATCTCAGCACTTGGGATGCAGAAGCAGAGCTATCTGTGAGTTTGAGGCCAGCCTGGTCTATACAGTATGTTCCAGGCCAGAGAGAGCTATGTAAGGAGACCACGAATAATTAAAAAAAAAGTTTAAGGCAGCTCAGTGATTAGTAACACTCCCTGTTCTCATAGAAAACTGGAGTCCAGTTCTGAGTGCCCACAATCAGGTGGTTCACAAACCTTTGTAACACCAGCTACAGGTGAGCTGAGGCTATCTTTTGGCTTCTGTGGGTACTGCATGAGTATGCACACACATTAAAAATAAAACAAAAGCTTTAAAAAGTTTTTTTTTTAAGTATGGCAAGAGGTTGATTTATATCACAAAGAGAAATATAGACCATGTCTACAGATTTAAGTTCCATTCTTTTCAGTTAATAAAGTGACTTACAGCCAAGAAGCCACCTAGAAATGTACAGTTTGCCTCAAGTTCTGTATGATCGCCTGGACAATGCATGGCGTCATCTGGACAATGCATGGGGTCACCTGGACAATGCATGGCCTTTTGATGTTCCCACGGAACTGTTGAAGTTCAAGTTCACTGCTTCTTCGTATTCTGGAGGATTTGGATTGCTCTTTGGACTTAAATAATGTGTTAAATCACACTGTTTGTAACAGAATGCAAAGGGATGAACACATCCTTTCACAGTACTGAAAGTTACCAAGACAACAGTTATGTACAGAAAAAGAGGAAAGTGTTGTCACATTTACAATGAAAAATGAGACTCCACATCTGTTGTCCCCATGGTCACTTACTTTATCTTCCTAAACATTTTTTTTTTGGTAAATATTGTCATGTTTTAAAGTAACTCATATGTTATTGCATCTTAATATAAACTACTTTCAAGCGTGTCCTCTTAGGAGAGATGATGTCCTCCTCAACTAACCAGGCTCCTGTCTGAATCCTGCCTGTTTTTCATGATATTTCATGCTCCATTCATTATAATTCTTGTAAATATTATCCTGAATAGAGTGGAGCTGTTTTAAAATCATTATCAAGCATCTTAGTTCCTTTTTTAGTCATTGAAATAATTGGCCATTATTTTTTAAATAAAAATGTTTTTTGACATATGACTGTGTGTACTCTCTCTCTCTCTCTCTCTTTGTGTGTGTGTGTGTGTGTGTGTGTGTGTGTGATATTTGTATGTATTTGTGGGTGCCTGCATAGGTGTCATATTACAGATTCTCTGCCTTATTTGTTGATATATAGTTTCTCACTGAACCTGGAGCAAGATTATCATCCAGCAAGTTATAGTAATCCTCCTGTAGAGAGGCAGGGCAAGAAGTGTGTGGTACACCCGTGGTTTTTATGTGGGTGCTAGATATTTGAACACAGGCTCTCATGCTTGCCTGAAAAATGCTCTTGCTTGTTGAGCCATCTCTTTAGCTCCTGATTATGCACTATGTATAATTAAGAAAAAAAAAAAGAGTCCTAGTATCATAGACACAGAGTGAGTTATTTTTACTCTTCAGAGCCCCCTTTCTCGAAATCCCAGTGTTTCAGTCTTGCCAACTCCTTTGACCTGATACTTGACACCAACATACTCTGCAAGTTGGTAGATTTATATTTCTTGGTAAATACCACCCAATAAATTAGAAGCATATCAGGGAGAGACTTAACATGTATTAATTATAACAAGAAAGATTTTAAGACCTGACATTCAAGAGTACCTTTTATCCTATTTGTGACTTTTCCTAGACTAAGCCCAAATTTTCCAGAGCTCAGATCTCTTCATTAGACTCTCAGAGGAGTGGAGAAATGGCCCAGTGGTTAAGAGTACTCACTGTTCCTAGAGAGGGCTCACGTTCTTTTCTGGGCATCCACAGCAGACATCTCACAACTGCAATTCACTCCAGCTCTGGGGATCTAATGACTTCTTCTGGTTTCTGTGGGCACTGCACACACTGTTACATGTACTATGTACATGTAACACACACATACACACACGTGCTTAAAAAATTAAAAATAGGTATAGTATATAGTGAGAATTTGGTTTCTTTAGAAACATAGAAATGCTGTAGGACAGGTTTTTGCTTTAATCCCAGGTGTGGGATATGGAGCTGCTTCAGATTGTCCACAGCAGCTGATTATGATTTGCCTGATGCTCTGGCAGGGGCATGATTTGGCCAGCTGCAGAGAGTTTCTGCAAATGTTTGACATTTAGAATTCTGGGGACTCTTAAGAGGGTTCAAAAAAGCTAGAGCACCGAGAGGAGCTGTGGCTGCTGGTACTCCACTTGCTGTTGCTGGTTGTTGGGTGCTGATTGGAGATCTCCTGACAACGAAGATGAAAATTGCCTCAAGGAACTTGACAACCCTAATCAGTACAAGTAGTCTAGGGAGCCCTTTCCCTCCAGCCTTCTTTCTCTCCCACCTAGTGTTGGGGGGTTGGAAGGGATAAGGGTGGAGAAGGGTGGTGGGAATAAGAACCCATAAAGTGGACAGAAATCTGGCTAAAATTTCATTTGCATATAACTTAGGCACATCCCCCAGAGTTCAGGTCACATCTGGATAACTTGTAATGTAATGTAAATGTTGTGTAGGTGAATATTCTTCTGTGCTGTTTGGGAAATGGAATGGAAAAACCTGTACGTGCTTAGCAAATGAAATTGTTCCTCTAAATACTTTTAGTGTAGGAGAGATTGGGAACATTTCTCAGTGACTGAATCATCACAAGGCAGAAGCAGGGGTCTTGGGGAGCACGTCAGGTGGTTATCCAATAGGGGTGACATTTTGGTTACTCTCGCATGGGGACAGTGTGACTACTGAGGGAGATGGTCCAATTCTTAAGAACATTTTTATTTGTACTTACATATAATTGAAGACATTTTGTGTGAGGGAAGTGTAATGTTACACATTCTGCAGTTCAATTTGCAATCAGTCTAATGCACAAGGAACTGTCTCCCATCATAACTGACTAAAGCAGACCTGGTCTCCAGGTTCTCCCAGCATCCCTCAGTCCTTACCTGGCATACCCTACCTGCAACCCTGAACTTCCAACTTTNATTAAAACTTGAAAAGGAAGGGTACTTGTAGTACCGGTTTTCATTTTGAAAAGTAACTGTGTATAGTGTAAAAAAAAAAAAAGAATGGGGGCTAGAGAGATATCTCAGTGGTTAAGGACACTGACTGCTCTTCCGGAGGCCCTGAGTTCAAATCCCAGCAGCCACATGGTAGCTCATAACCATCTGTAATGGGATCCAATGCCCTCTTCTGGTGTGTCTGAAGACAGCTACAGTGTGCTCATATACATAAAATAAATAAATCTTTTAAAAAAATTAATGAAAGAGATGGCAAGGGCCAAATATGGGACAAGTGCAGTCTATCTGAGAAATAGCTAACTGAGAACAAATATAAGCACATTTGTTTTTGGCAGGAGGCTGCTTAAAGGGAGATCTAACCAACCATGGTTGGGGGAGAGAAACTATACTCACTGAAGGTGCTAGGAGTCAGCCAGATGGCTGTCTGCACAGCATGTTCCGAGGACCCAACTGGAGTGAATCATGAGACTCAGAATTTTTCTGTATCACTCCCAAGATCATAGATCACCACCAGTCGTGCTCGTTCCTCCTGTGATTCTGTAAGCCTGTGTCAGCACTCCTGGGACACCAGCTCTCTCCTGGCAGAACTTGTGTACAGAAGGCTCTGGAACAGCCCAAGCTCTGGGTGCAGATGGTGACTGGAAAGATCCTATTCCAGCTGCTCCATTTTTCTTGTGTCCCGCGTGCTTCTCACAGCCAGCAACAGATAGTTATTGGAGAGAAAGTGGCTATCTCACCTCTGAGCCAGGGAGCGAAAACACTTCTGGGAGAACAGGTATCTCCTGGTGGGACCCGTGCACAGCAGGCTACGGGACAACAGCATCAGCTTGTGGATGTAGATGGCAGACTGGCTACTTTTATTATTAATTAATTAATTAATTAATTAATTAATTAATTATTGTTGCTGTGCTGGGAATTGGTCTTAGGGCCTCACACACACCTCAGGATAGGCAAATGTTCTACATGTGTGTGTTCAAAAGAATTTTTAATTCTAGTACTTCTCAGGAATCTGTTAATTACTTAAACAGGGCATGATTTGTAGCTATAAGGCCATGGTCAGTCAGTCTGATCTTTTATAGCAGATTTCATAAATTGGCAGCTTATAAACAACTTATTGCTCATTTCTCCGAAGGCTGTGAAGATGAAGATCAAGGTATTAGCAGTTTCTGTGTCTGCTGAGGGCACATTTCCTGACTCATAGGCAGATATATTTTCCTCCTTCCATTTCCTTTCTTTCCTTTTTTTGTCCAGTATCTCTAGCCCAGACTGACCTCTCTATGTAGCAAAAGAAACCTTAAATTTGCCTCTCTTTTACATCACTGGGTTGCAGGTGTGGGCTACCATGCTTGGTTTACGCAATGTTTGTAGTGTTACAGCTGGGGGAGAGGGGAAGGTTTGCCCAAAACAAGTGTTGCAACTCTGAAGGGAAAGGTAACCTGACTGACTGTCAGGAGCCAAGGGATACCACAATGTCAAGCTGCACAGCAAACCTCACCCAAGGGGTTTACTAGAAGAGACACAAGAGGGTGGCTACTTCAGCTTGGGTAAGAAACAACAAAGAATTGAACAGGAGATATGGTTTACATAGGGTTTCTTGAAGGACAGAGCTTTCCATAGTGGCCTGTGAATGGAGGGATTATATGGCCTGATCTTGAGGCAAACTCAGAGATTGGTGGGTTTTCAAAACCAGGAAGTAAGCTTGGACTTTTTACCCTATAGTGCATGCTAAACAAGTGCTCTACTAACATCCTCATGCCCAGCTTCTTGAGCTCTTTGTATATATTGGATATTAGTCCTCTATCAAATTTAGAATTGGTAAAATTCCTTTCCCAATCTGTTGGTGGCCTTGACTCCAGAAATTCAAATAACCCCATTAAAAATGGGGTACAGAGCTAAACAAAGAATTCTCAAGTGAGGAATACTGAAGGGCTGAGAAGCACCTGAAAAAATGTTCAACATCCTTAATCATCAGGGAAATGCAAATCAAAACAACCTTGAGATTCCACCTCACTCCAGTCAGAATGGCTAAGATCAAAAATTCAGGTGACAGCAGATGCTGGCGAGGATGTGGAGAAAGAGGAACACTCCTCCATTGCTGGTGGTATTGCAAGCTTGTACAACCAGTCTGGAAATCAGTCTGGCGGTTCCTCAGAAAATTGGCCATAGTACTACTGGAAGATCCAGCAATACCTCTCCTGGGCATATACCCAGAAGATGTTCCATCTGGTAATAATAACACATGCTCCACTATGTTCATAGCAGCCTTATTCATAATAGCCAGAAGCTGGAAATAACCCAGATGTCTCTCAACAGAGGAATGGATACAGAAAATGTGGTACATTTACACAATGGAGTACTACTCAGTTATTAAAAACAATGAATTTATAAAATTCTTGGGCAAATGGATGTATCTGGAGGATATCATCCTTAGTGAGGTAACCTAATCACAAAAGAAGTCACTTGTTATGCACTTATTGATACGTGGATGTTAGTCCAGAAACGTAGAATACCCAGGATACAATTTGCAACACACACACACACACACACACACACACACACACACACACACACACATCAAGAAGAAGGAAGACCAAAGTGTGGATACTTCATTCCTCCTTAGAATAGGGAACAAAATACCCATGAAAGGAGTTACAGAGACAAAGTTTGGAGCTGAGACGAAAGGCTGGACCATCCAGAGACTGCCCCACCGGGGGATCCATCCCATAATCAACCACCAAACGCAGACATTATTGCATATGCCAGCAAGATTTTGCTGAAAGGATCCTGATACAGCTGTCTCATGTGAGGCTATGCCAGTGCCTGGCAAATACAGAAGTGGATGCTCACAGCCATCTATAGGATGGAACACAGGGCCTCCAATGGAGGAGCTAGAGAAAGTACCCCAGTAGCTGAAGGGGTCTACAACCCTATAGGTGGAACAACAATATGAACTAACCAGTACCCCCAGAGCTCCTCTCTCTAGCTGCATATGTAACAGAAGATGGTCTAGTCAGCCATCATTGGGAAGAGAGGCCCCTTGGTCTTGCAAACTTTATACGCCTCAGTACAGGGGAAGCCAGGGCCAAGAAGTCGGAGTGGGTGAGTAGAGGAGCAGGGCAGGGGGAGGGTATAGGGAACTTTCAGGATAGCATTTGAAATGTAAATAAAGAAAATATCTAGTAAAAAAAAAATCCTCATGGCCATAGAGGGGGTGTTTTTGCTGTTCCCTCGCACAGTAGAAGGGGTAAGTAGCTTTAATGGGACCATTTTATAATGGCCCCAATTCAGGAAAGTCCCACTTATAATGTTAACATTTGCCACATGACTCCACTCTTAGTATCATCATTTTTGAGGATTAAGTTTCAACAGATGAATTGGGGAGCAGGCATTAAACATTCAGGACTGACTTAGTTTTGTTTACTATTGCTGTGATAAAATACTTAGAAATAGCAAGTCAGGGAGAAAAGTTATTTATTTATTTATTTTTTTAGTTTTTAGCTCTCGATTCTAGATTACTGTATACAAAGCGGGAAAGGCCCAACAGTAGGAATCTGAACAGCTAGTCACATCACAGTCTAGAGCAGGGAACAAAGAGTGCTCAACTCTTTCTCTCCTTTTAGGCAGGCCAGGGCCCAAATCCAGGGAATGATGCCACCCACAGTAGTCTGTGTCTTATTTCCCCCTAACCAACACCCCTCCTCCTAACACACACAGATGTGTCTTCTTATCTCTCCGTAACCAACACCCCTCCTCCTAACACACACAGATGTGTCTTCTTATCTCCCCCTAACCAACACCCCTCCTCCTAACACACACAGATGTGCCAACAGGTCATCCTGATGTAGACAGTCCCTCACGGAAACTTTCTTCCTGGGTGATTCTAGATTGTTTCAAGTTGGCAATAAAAATCAGCCATTACAAGGCCATAAAGATTTTTATTAATCTGGTAATTCACGTAAATTTTTAGATGAATATTCTCATTTCAGATAGGTGTTAACTTTTATTGTAATGTGTTTATTGAAATGATCTTTCTTGGTGGGGAGGGAGTTACTGAATTTAAAATGAGATATAAGCAGTAAGGTCTCTTGTTTTGGAAACATAGTAAAATGTATTCTGGTAATATTTAAGTTGACTTGAATAGATTTAGCGTTTCCTATAGAAGCAAATTATGATTGTTCACATATATTAAGAATTTGAAATTCTGAATCAAAACCAAAGAGGAATGATTTGAAAGATACAGAAATAACTGCGAAGTGCTCTTGATCCTGTACTCAAGGTTCAGCCTTTGGACAAGAAGGCTAGGAAAGGCCAGTATCGCAAGCACAAGAGATGCCTAGAGACAGCTGAGGTGGATCTCAGTGTGTATCTGTAAACCTGCAAAGCGGACAGAAATAGAGGTGTTTGACCATCAGAATGGATCACTGGGGTTCCAGAATGCAAAGACCACATCACTAATTCCAGCAAGAACCTCTCAATAGGAACAACTTAAGGAAGGAAGCGTTTATTTAGGCTCATAGTTCCAGGGTCCAGTCCATCATGTGAGGACACTGGGCAGTCAGAGCTTGAGGCACTGTTCACATTGGATCCACATTAGGGAGTAGAGACAGATGAGTGCCCACTTCATTTTTCCTTTTGTGGTAGTTTGAATATACTTGGTCTATGGGAAGTGCTACCATTAAGAGGTGTAACCTTGTTAGGGGAAAGGTTATGACTATGTAGGCAGGGCTTTGAGGTCTCATCTATATGCGTAAATCTGGTCAAGCATGATCCAGACAGTCTCCTGCCACTGCCTGTGGGTTAAGCATCTGTAAGCCAGCCCCAATTACATGTTGTTCCTTGTAAGACTTTCCTTGGTCATGGTGTCTCTTCTCTGCAAAGATAGCCCTAACTAAGACGTCTTTTATTCAGTCCAATACTGCAGTGATGAAATGGTGACACCCACATTTAAAAGGAATGAGATTTCCCACCTCTGTTATTACAATCTAGAAACTCCATTAGAGATATGCCCAGAGGTTTGTTTCCATGGTGACTCTAAATTCTATCAGGCTTACACTAAGATGAACTATGATGACACTCTTCCAGGAAGTCTGGTGGCTTTCAGTCCCCAGGAGCTACGACTCTGAGGGAAGACTCATAGTGACAAGGAGGAACTGTGAACAATCCAAAGCACAATGCAGATTTTTTTTAAAGTACAGAATAGAGTTTATTTAGGGCATGGGGAGGGGAGTTCAGGGGGTAGGACAGAGAGAGAGAGAGAGAGAGAGAGAGAGAGAGAGAGAGAGAGAAAGAGAGAGAGAGAGAGAGAGAGAGAGAAGAGTAGAAGCTAGCGATGAGCATGTGGAGAGAAGGGGTGGGGATGGGGAGAGAAGGGGAAGAGAGGGAAGAGAAGGGAGATCAAGAGAAGAAAGTGAGCCAAAGTGAAGTTTTGAAGATTAGAGCAGCCCCCAGGGAAGCATAGCTTTCCTTCTCTCTGCACACCATGGAACTGTCCAGCATTGCTTCCATAACGGAAAGGCTCTGTAGAGCAGGGGGATAAGATGGGTGAGACTCTCCCATTCCCCATCTCTTTAGTGTCTTTGTGTCCATTTTATTTGTTAGAACTTTATAAAGGTATTTTGGAGAGCCGTTTTAGTCCCACTCTGATGCCACAATGAGACCATGTCGTAAAGAAAAGTATGTTTCCACCTCTGTCTGTGTGAAAGGCTGGGGCAGTTACAAAACACTTAAGAAACATTGATGACTCATTAAAATTAAAGAAAAGGTTTGCATGGATTTAAGATAGATTGTAAGTAAAGATTTTTGATGGGGGGAATTACTGAATGTAGAGACAAGGTTACTACCTCTGTACTTCCCCTCACATCACTGAACACATGGATGGGGTGGGCCATGCCTCCTTCATTGAGTTACATTGCATTTATAGATACCTGGTTCTGTCTTCTAAGAGCAACTCAAGTAGAAATGTGGCAACATTTGGCGAAGGCACTTGTTGCAAGTGCCTTCGAGTACCATCCAGCCATCTTTAAGAAACATCATCAAATCATTTGAAGAGGAAGCTGACGATTTCTTCTCCTGTGGATGCCAGTTTTCTGCATCAAATCAGCTCAGAATGCAAGTACAGTTTGCCCAGGGAATCAACCTGTTTAATTAAAGAAAGAGTGAGTTGCTCTTGTAAAGGAAATAAATTTATCTCAATGCATGACGCATGTGCATATGTCGCTTGTAAAATACAACTGTATGCAGGCAAGTTAACAAACTAGAAACAGACAGCTGCACTATCTGAAAAAGGCCAAATGGAAACCATGTTAACCCTCACGCATCATATGCTCTCCCACAGTCATTCGACTCTGCCATTCTTTTCAGTCCCATTTTAATTAGTGTATATTATTTACATGAGAATTTCATCCTGGCTTTTTCAACGATGCATGTAACATACATATTTGATCATATTCACCGTTGTTAATCTCAGATATCTTCTCTACCTCTCTGACCTTTTCTTCTTCCTAATAAGTCTTTCTACTTTCATGTTTTTTTAATTCCATTTATGAAAAAACATGTCTTTCTTTGTTTTCTTTACTTTCCTTCCTTCTCTCATCTTTTCTTCTTTTTCTTTCCCTCCCTCCCTCCCTCCCTCCCTCCCTCCCTCCTTCTCCCCCTTTCTTTCTTTTGAAATAGAGTCTCCTGTAGCTTAGGCTGGTCTCAGATTCAAAATATAGCTGAGAATTGAATTGCCTTAAACTTCTGACCGTCTCACCTCTACCTCCAAGTGCTAGATCACAGGTGTGCACTATACCTGTCAATACACATCTTTCTGGGTCTGGCTTATTCTGCTCAACCTGATACCCTAACTTCCATACGCTTTCCTGTAAACTGCTCTGTTCTTTGTGGCAAGTCTCCTTATGTATATACACCCTGTTTTCTTTATGTTCATCTGTCAGTGAGTATCTAGGCTGAATTCATCACTTGACCATTTCTAGTAGCACCATGATCAACGGGGTTGATCATATTGAATGCTGCCTTTGCTCCTCGAGGGGTCCAGGAGGGGTGTAGCTGGATTCTGTGGTCCTATTTTTTTTTTTTTAAATTGCAATGAACTTCTATGCCGAAATGGCTAGGCCAATTCAATTTTTACTAACAATGCACACAGCTCCCAGCCAGCCACACCTTTGCTTTGTTAATGTGTGTATTAATTACATAGAAGCTATGAAAGCAACGTGGCTGCGTTTCAGTAAAAAAAATTATTTAAAAACTCAGGTGGTACACTGGGTTTGAGCTATGTGTGTGGTTTTGCAGTATGGTTTATTGCTGTGTAAAGGCTGGGGTTGGGACTGGGGAGAGGGCTTAGTAGTTAAGAGTGTGCACTTAACAGAGGGCCTCAGATGCTCTTGACTTTAGCTGTTGAGTGATGGGATTGCCGATACGTACCCAGTTTACTCAGTGCTGAGAATGGAACCCAGAACTGTGTGTGTGTTCCAGGCAAGTGCTATGAGCCATTTTCCTAGCCCCCACTTGCTTATAATGTTTTTTTTTTTTTTTTAATTATTTTTCTGTATAGCCTCACATGCATTTATTTTTAGGGACCTGACTTTGTAGAATGCGGAGCTCATGCCCTTCTGGGTTGGCTGTGTAACTCCCTAATTGGGTTTAAAGCTTAGATGTGGTCAGTATGCCCTCTGTGCTTCTCACCAAAGTCCCAGAGTCCTTACTACCCAACTGCCCCACTGACTTCCATGCTAATTTGTAGGCTCCATTTTTCAAGACTGATATTTGAAAGTTGTCTTCTAATTCCAAACCCATTTTCCATTTGTGGGTATAAAAGAAAATAATATACATCTTTAAGTGCTGAACAGACATTTGGAAAGGAGGGCTCTGTCTCAGAGACCATTCATAATTAGAGCATAAGGATCCGCATGTAATTACTCTTTTCTTGTTCTCCAAGGACAATGGCGAGCACATGGCAGTAGATGGCAGTGTTTCTTAATAAATAGTGCAGGCGCCTGTCCCCTGAGCTGGGAAAAGCATTTTTGTTACTCTGGCATTAAGACTAATAAACACAAAGCTGCAGGAAGTTCTGAGGAATCCCCCTGCTTTTCTTCCCACCCGTGAGCTTAATTATAGTCAATGAAGGGGCTTAGCTCCTCATCCTCCCTTCCTTTCAGAACCTCCCGTTTTGATGGTGTCTTCTCTCAGACCAGCTCCAGCTAAGACAGAGGGGTGGATAGCTCACAAAACCAGGATTGAATGCCTGGATAGGGATGGGGTCAGTGGCACAGCACTGGGTCCTATGCTTACTGCCTCCTGACAAAACATCCTTCCTTCTGCTCCCAAGCCCAGTGCCTCCTGGGTGTGGTCCTGTGTTCTGCTAGAGAGCAATGTTGGTTTTCAATCTGTTTCTGGCATGCTCTTATTCCAGCTGTTTGACCTTGGTAAAGATCTCCTCTTTCTGATCTCCAGTTTTTGAAATATATATATGAATATTTTTAATGTACATACTTTTAACATCTCTGTATCACCATATATTAGTTACACATTAATGGGTCTCATTATGGCATTTTCATAATCGTATTCTCCTCTAATTTCCTCTTGTCTCCTCCTAGACCTGCTGATCTCCTTCCTCTTCTCAACCAGTCTCCTTTCTACTTTTGTGTGTGTTTGTGTGTGTGAGGGTGTACATGCATGTGTGTATATGCATGTATGTACATGAATGCATGTGCATGTATGTATGTGTGTGTGTGCATTTGTGTGAGGGTGTATATGCATGTGTTTGTATGTGCATGTATATGGGTGTGTATGCATGAATATATGTGCATGTATATATGTGTATGTGCATGTGTGTGTGCCTGTGTGTGTATTAATGAATTTAATTAGGGTTGCTTATGGGAGCATGGATGAAGAATTGCTTACTGGAGCAGGGGCACCTTACTGGTGACTACATGACTGAAGAAAATATCTCTTTTCTTTCCAGCAACAGTTAATTGCACATATCCTCAGAGAGGGGTATGGCCACATGAGTCCCTCCCTCTAGTAATAGTTAACTGTCAATAAATCTTTAGGGATGTTTGCGACCCATCTAGCTGGGGCTAAATCACAAGACTGAATCTCAAAAAAAAAAAAAAAAAGTGGAGGGAGAAAAAAATGTGAATTGTGAATGGTAATTATCTTTTTCTCATGATATCAAACCTGGCCCCTTACATTTCTCTGTAGTTTGGAGCTCTCAGTGCACCCCAGTGCACCAGTGCCTTAGCCCTGGAGATTTAGATGTGCTTGTTCAGGTCCTTGGGTGATTCTGGTTGGCAGCTGTGCTGAGATGTCCAGCCTGTGCTGTTCTATCTGGATTACAAGGTGTCACCTGCAGAAGTGAAGCCAGGTCTCAGGCTTGTGGAGCAGCTGGGGGTTTGCATCCAAGTATCAGTGAGATGTCAGGCTGATGGCTCCACCTGGGCACTGTGCAGCTGGTGCAGGTGGGCTGCTGACAGGTGCCTTTGGCAGAGAGGAGGTTGAAAGGTCATGTCTATCACTCCCATGTGCTTCCTGACACACAGAAACAAAGCCCCACAGGAAACCATAGACTGCATCATGAAATTTTGTTATTTCTTTGTTTTTTTTTCTGTGCTTATCTGTTTTGCCATCTCTTTGTTTGGCTAACTGTACATCCATCTGCTTTCTTTGTTGATTTCTGTGTATCTCACTATACCTGTTTCCTGCCTCTCTCCTCTTTCTGTCTCATTACTTCTTTCCTTCCTCCCTTCTCTCCATGCCTTTCTTTTTTTTTTGGCAGTGCTGGGAATCTAACCTAGCACACCACATGTTAGTCAAGCCCTGTTTCCTCTGTGTCCTTGTGTCCCTGTTTCTGTGTGTCTATTTCAGTCTGTTAGCTTTGACCTGTCTGTCTGTCTCTTCACTTTATTGATCTGGTAGGACTTACATTATGACATCAGTACTTCTGTTATGTGTATTAGATATACACATATAGATGTTTGGTATAGTGATGCTACTTACAGTTATTCTATATGATGATACAAAGGTATAGCTGTATAGCCATATTATCTTTATTTGCAGTATAGTAAAATAAACCACAAGAACTTCACAGTACTGTAATATAAAATGGAGTTTCTATTAGTGATTGCTTCCTACGGTGTAACTGTTTTGAGTATGGTCAAAATAGGTAAAGCTAAGCCAAGATGTTCCAGTGGTCAGCCACATGAAATGCATATTTACTCACAGTAGTTTCAACTCACACTCCTGCAGCACACTCCCCCCATAATGGACTGTACCCTCAGACTATGGAAAACGAAGCTGTCCTGCCCTCAGTTGTTTTGGTCAGGTATTTTGTCACAGTAACAGGAAGAGAAAGCAAGATAGGATGCAACTCTACCATGTGAGTCCCTTTCTCTCCTCCTTCTCCTTCTCCTTCTCCTTCTCCTTCTCCTTCTCCTTCTCCTTCTCCTTCTCCTTCTCCTTCTCCTTCTCCTTCTTCTTCTCCTTCTCCTTCTCCTACTCCTCCTTCTCCTACTCCTCTTCCCCCTTTTCCACCCCTCTCCCCCCTTTTCCACCCCTCTCCCCTCTCCCCATGTCCCTTTCTGTGTGTAATAGGGAATTGACCTACACAACTATGAGGACCAAGGAACCATTCTAAGATCTCTACTGTCATGCTGGTGACACAGAGAGGTGACTTGGTTTGAATTTGAGTCTGAAGTCAGGTCTGCTCTCAGACTGAAGACAAAGAAGCAGAATTCCTCCCTGTTCATCTTTCATCTTGCTTGTCTCACTCAGGTCATCACTGTCCTGGAGAGGGTTGCTCCATTCAGCTCACTGAGTACCAACTCAGGTGCTAATCGCATCCAATCAGTCCCCTCTGTTCATTCCATCCCTGTTTCTAAGCAAATGTTTCAATGTCCTTTGTCCCTCCCGTCTATGCATGGGCTGGGGAGATAACTCTGGCAGTAAAGTACTTGCTTTGCAAACATGAAGACCTGAGTTCAGTCTCCAGAACTCCTGTTAGAGAAGCCCAGTGTGGCAACATGAGTGTGAAACCCCAGTGCTATGGAGGAGACAGGAGGATTCCTGGACTCACTGGCCAGTTGGCCTAGCTGAGTTGATGAGCCACACATCAAGTAAGAGACCCTGTCTGCAAAAACAATATGGATAGCACCTGATGACAACATGTGAAGTTGACCTCTGACCTTCATATCTATATGCACATATGTGCACCTACATGTGCACACACACATACATGAGAGAGACAAACACAGAAATGAATGCATGTGTGTGTATACACACACATATGTGTAGAGAGACAGACAGACAGACAGGCACATAGATAGATAGATAGATAGATAGATAGATAGAAAGAGAGAGGTTGATGCATTGATGCTATTGGTGTCCCTTCCT
Source organism: Mus minutoides (assembly GCA_902729485.2). Taxonomy (NCBI): domain Eukaryota; kingdom Metazoa; phylum Chordata; class Mammalia; order Rodentia; family Muridae; genus Mus; species Mus minutoides. Next base: position 878,249 of record LR750141.1, read on the forward strand.
CTCTCCTCCTCATCACCATCACATCCAGTGGGCTTCCCTCTTCCCTCAGGGTTTGGCTTCTTTTTAGGTGGTCAAGTCTGGTTTCCAGGCCATCGAATGACTTCTTTACTGTTTGTTGTAGCAGAACTAGACTAAATATAGTTTATTTCACTGGCAAAATAAAAACACATACGTAACTCCCACTGGCGATGTTATCCAGAGAGAGAATTCAGAATTGGATTACATAACTATCTGTTTTCTCATTGGCTCTCTATTTTTGGAAGAAAACTCATTTTTGGATGGGCTTATTTATGGAAAGAGGATGCTAGTCCTTTGTGCCCCTCCGCCCCCCCCCCCCCCGTTTGCCAGGGTGTTTGTTTATTAGGAAAGAGGATCTCTGCATCCTGCAGCTTTTTTTCTGGGTCAGTTAAGGCTCCTTTCCTGCTGGAACTCTGCCTGACACTTCCATACAGCTGATCTCCTATGGACCAGGACACACCTGGGGTCCCAACATCACTAGATCCATTATCAACCAGTACACACCATGGGGTTCTCATGCCACTGAATCCCCTGTTGACCAGGACACACAGTGTGAAGCTGTTGGATACAAACTGTCCCCCAAAACATTCCAGTGCATGAAAAAACACATCTATGATGTTTAAATAGAACTTTAAAAATCTTAAAAACAAAAAGTTCAGTCCAGCAGGGATAGAAAAAGCAGGCCTGTAAGTATTTGATCGAACTATCGAGTATAGCATCCTGTTCTAAATACTAGGCTTCAGAGTTTCTGGAAAGCTGTGATGAATTATGGTGAGTTTTTAAAATGTTTCCAACCGTGCCTTGCTTTGGAAAGCATAGGGCAGATCAAGTATGGAAATCAGGTTGGGGAGAGGTGGCTCAGTTGGCAAAGGGCTAATCGTAGAAGCATGAGGATCCGAGTTCCATCCCCAGGACCCACTTTCAAAAGCCAGGCTTGGTGGCACATGCTTGTCATCTTAGCCTTTGGAGGTGCATGGAAACTTTTGGTAACATGAAGCCTGGTACTCGGAGAGGATGCTCTGTGTCCGAGAGTACATGGTGTTTTCAGCAATAGCGGTTTCATGTCCACCTCTAGGGGGCAGTCAAGGGCAATAGAAATAACCTATAATGTTTGGGAGTCTCTTGGACAATATTGAACAGCAATTCAAAAGCGGGCTTCTCATGCCTGGTGTTGAGGGTTTTGTTGATGGTCTTTGGCTCTCAGAGGAATTATTATCAATCAATATGGAAAAATTTCAAATTAAACTATATTTATATGTTTATTTATATACTTATATACATAGGTTTCATAGATTTTTTTTTTTTTGTATTAGACTTATAACATGGTTTCTAGGGATGAAACTCAGGTCTTCTTGCTAATGTAGCAAACGCTATATTCTTGGACCCTCTCTCTATATAAAGAGGATTTATTAGAATAGATTACAGGTTGATTGAACCATCCATCTCCCTACCCCAATATTTTAAAATCTTTTAAGTTCTTTTAAAACACTGGTTGATACTTAGGCCATTCCAGACAACATGTTGTGCCTGTTCTCAGGGGGTAATTTCAGTGCCATTGGGTTCCCTATAATCAACTCTGAAGAATTTTCTGGTCTGTGACAGGCAGGGAGAGACCCGTGGCCATAGGTTCTCCTGGAGTTCTAGTTTTTCAGTCAATTTAGACGTAGATTGTTTTTTCTTTTCTTTTTCTTTTTTTTCTTTTCTTCACTTCAGAGGAGTTTAGATTTAAGAACAACAAAAATAGAAGCAAGAAGCCAGGATGGTTCAGTAACATTCGGTTTCAGGGTTGGCTGAGCACAATCAGGAATTTGATTAGTGGCACCAAGGACGGAGATGAAAAGAAAAATAAAGGCCGCCTCATGAAGGCATGCCTGTTTGATTTGCTTTGCGGAAAGCCAGGCAGGAGGCACCTGGGGAGAACTGCTCAACCAGGGGTGGAGAGGCATGCATTTGAAACAGGCTCTCCTGATGTTGTTCACCACCATTTACACCAGGCAGGCTTCTGGGGGCTTTCCTGTTCCATCTTCCTGTCTATTCCTAGAAGTACCGAGATCATAGAGTCACACTCTAATACATGCAGCCATGTCTCTTGTTACCTGGGTATTGGGGATCTGAACTCAGGTTGTCTTACCTGTATGGCAGGTGTGCACTGTGTTATCTTCGTAGTCCTTGAGAATATTCCTATGATCCTTCTTGCAGTATCATCATTATGTTGCATGTAGTTTTAAAAGAATCATGCTACTGCCTTAGCTTGGGAGCGTGGGTTGGGGCTGATTGTGATCGATCCCAGAGCTGAGCTGGGTGGGACAAAAGGGAGCCGGAAGGGCCAGAGCACAGCAACTCCCGGGCAAAGGCAATAGAGCATGTTTTTAAAAACTACACGCAACATCGTTAAGTTCTTTCACTCGGGCACACCTTAATTTGGTCCCACACTGCTGCATGCGCTCTGAGGACATGATGCCCATGCTTTTTCCTTCCCTCTTTTTCATGGTATTTGTTGATGTGCACATATAGCCATTGGGAAAATGTCCTGATGCCTATTTCAGATATAGCCAGAGGACTCTGACTGAGGTTTCAGAGTTGTATTGTCACAAAGGAGCATTTTAACCATTGGGAAATACAAATGCCAGTATGCAGCTGTAGTTTCCTTGGTTACTTCATAGCTGACTCCCAGAATACAGAATCGGGATGAACCTAAGTACAAAACGGGTGAATTTGCATGACCCTCTCCTCCCTCCAGCTTATGCTTGCTTAGCTGCTGCCTTTAACAGGTCCTTGATTAATGTCTAAAGGGAGGAGGGAATAAAATGTAGAAAGAGTAGTAGGTGAAGTGGTGCATGCCTGTGATTCTATCCCAGTATTCCAGAAGCTGGGCAGGGCTACAAACTAAATCAACCAACCATCCAAACAACCAAACAACCAAACAACAATAGGTGCCTTAGGTAAGTATGTGCTCTGGAAACCCACAGACCTGATCTGGATAACAGTTCTGATCACCAGCTCTAAGACCACAAACAGGATACTTGCTGTGTGACACTGTTCCTAAGGAGATAAGAATAAATGTGTATTCAACTCAGGGAACCAATGACAGGCCAAAATATGGATACCACAAAAGTGTAACTTGGTGAATGGGGTGTGTGTGTATGAGAGAGGTTACTTACAGGAGCAGAAATGACTCAAAGACAATAAGCACCACCTAACCCAGCCCAGCATGGGTGACAGCTCTGAAACGTTGGCAATAGGGAGTTTAACAGCAGCTTAACAGGTTGAAAAGTATGTTTTCTGGCAGCTCAGTTGTTCTGAGTGTCTTCCGGGCAACTCAGATGGTCTCTGTCTCTTCTAGGTAACTAAGCTAGTCTGAGAGTATATCTCAGTAGTCCTTACTGCTGATATATACTTAGAGATGGAGGTACCTAGTGAATTTTTTCAGTTTCAGGGACTTCCTGAAACTGGTGAGTTACTAACTTCCTTAGCTTAAGGAGCTTCCCTGTTGGATGGAATGTTTAAACTCCCCTTAGAACACCACACTTAGCTGGGCATGGTAGCACATGCCTTTAATCCCAGGACTTGGGAGGCAGAGGCAGGCAGATTTCTGAGTTCGAGGCCAGCCTTGTCTACAAAGTGAGTTCCAGGATAGCCAGGGCTATACAGAGAAACCCTGTCTCAAAAAACAAAAACAAAACCAAAACCAAAACCAAAAAGAACACCACACTTATTAATGAACTTTCCTACAAGAGGGAATGTTTTATCTTGGAAAAAACTGCCACACAACATTGTTCAACCCTCTTATGCTTAGCTTTGTCAGTCTAAAAGAGTGGGGACTTCTCAGATTATTATTATTATTGTTGTTGTAAGAAGAAAGTGAAAAAAAACTAAGTATCAAGTACTTGACATATGATCAATGAAATGGTCATCTTTGTTATAAAAATCTGCAAAGATAGCAGAATAAACCTCAAAATCTACGTGCTGATTCCCTGGTCCTAGTGCATTAGTCAGGGTTCTCTAAAGGAACAGAACTTATAGGCTGAATCCCCCTCTCTCTATAAAGATGATTTATTAGAATAGATTGCAGGTGTGGTTTGGTTAGTCCAACAATGGCTATCTACCCACAGAAGGTTCACGAATCCAGATGTTCTTCAGTCTGAGAGGCTGGATGTCTCTGTTGGTCTTCAGCGTACACTAGAGTCCTGAAGAACTAGCTCTAATGACAGTAAGGAATGGACTTGCAAGGGGGAGCAAAGAGTCAAAGAGAGAGCCAGCTTCCTTCTTCCACACAGAATGCAGCAGAATGTGTGGTCCAGATTAAAAGCTGATCTTTCTACCTCAAAAGACCTGGATTAAAGGTGGATCTTCCTACATCGGATTATAACTGTGTCTTCCCACTTCAAATGATTTAATTAAGAAAAAAAAATCCCTCACAGCTGTGCCCAGCCATGTGGTTCTTAGCTACTTCCAGATGTGGTCAAATTCACAATGAAGAAAAACCATCACTCCATAGCCATTATATTTGGAAATAAGGTCTTCAAAGAGGCACAGCATTTCTAGCCTCTTCTGTGGATATGACTCCAGGAACCTCAAGGGCACAAAAATCTTTGGATGTTTAAATCCCCTTTATAAATGGTGTAGAGTGTGCATGCATCGTGTACATACACTCCCCTATGCTTAGCTCTAGAGGTCACAAATAATCTCTACATTACTTATAATACCAAGTATGATATAAGTGTCATGCAGATTTTTGTTAAACTGTTTGGGAGGGAATAATTACAAGAAAACATCTGCATGTGTTGTAATTTTTTTCTGAAAAAAATTTCTTCTATGTATTTTTGTGGGGGAAGGGAAGGAAGTGGAGGAGGGGAGGCACAGAACAGCACAAGTCGGAGGCCAGAGGACAAGAGACTGGGAAGGTTTTATGGAGTTATCCTGGGGTAAGAAGAAAAACAATTTCATTATGTTATCCTAAAAGAAGTTAGGAGGTTACTGTTTTTTAAACATTGAACTTTAATTTCATATTTTAAAAGAGCAAATCCCTTCCCATAACATAACAGTTAGGAGCCAACTTTTGCCTAACAAAAACACACACAGTTTAATGGCTTAAAATAGCAGTGATTATTTGTCGGGGACCTAACTTCTGTTTAGCTTGGATAGCATGTCTCTTCTTGATCCATTTATCAGCCAGGTGGACTGTATTAACAGATGGAGGAATGGCTTGTAGAAAGATACACCCCCATGCCTGGCAGTCCCTGGAGCCCTCCTCCTGGAAGCCTCCTCAGGCCCCTTAGGTTTTCCTTTGGAAGGACAGCTGGCTTCCAAGAGTGGGAGCTCAAGAGCCAGCCATGCTGCTGGTAATGGAGGCCTAGACTTGGAAGTGAGTGCAAACGTGGAATGAGTTGTAGGTAAAGCTTCAGGCCAAAGGTCTCAGCTCTGGCAGTCCAAAAGAAGGAAGCAGGCCCAGGAGTTTCAATTCACCAATTAGAGACAAGTGATGTGAAAATAAGAAAAGCTTTGTTTAGGGTCTCCTGGGGGGAGTACTAGTGACCCCACGCTTCCCTAACAGGAGCACTGGGTTTAAGTAGACA
>LR751355.1:0-46960 GCA_902729485.2 Mus minutoides
GACACTGGAAGAAGGGAGACTGGCACTCGCTCCTTCGCCTGTTCACCGTGTGGGACTGAGTAACTGCTAGATCCTTGGACTTCCATTCACAGCTACTACTGAACCATTGTTGGGAATTGGGCTGCAGACTGTAAGTCATCAATAAATTCCTTTACTCCGTAAGTTCTGTGACTCTAGAGAACCCTAACTAATACACTCCCAGACAATTAGAACACTATCTAAATCCGAGGCACACTTCCATTCATATGCTCATCACATCGCCATCACATTTACTTTTGAGAGAAGAGCTGGTGGTTAGTTCCAAGCCCACTGAACACCCTGATGTGAATGGGCTGCTCCTCTGAGAGTCCCACAAAAAAAGAACTAAAGCCCCTCCCCGTCCTGTACGTGGACTGGAAGCAGCAGCTGGTCCCTCCCAGCTCCCTCTTTGCAGGGACTCCATGCACTGCTTGACTCTTCTCTAGGCAATCTGTCAGGAGCTATGCTTATTATCCAGTCCAGAGCAAGCCAGCGGGCCTTTGTGGCATTTACCCTTTCATGGAGGCCTATTGTTTATGATCTGGAACAAAACTGTTCATTTCACTTTTATGATGAGTAGAAGGGTTTTTCTCTCTGTATTAGAGAAGGGAATTAGCTCTCTCCTGCTCTCCACAGCCCCACCTCCCTTGGCATCCCTGTGTAAAATTGGCCTGAGGCAATGGGCTCTGTCTCCCAGCTTCCCCAGCACAGGGTCTCCTAATATTGCTCCACTGTGTGCCCCTCTCTTCCTCTGCAGCCTGCAATCATTTGGGTCTCTATGGCCAGACGGTGTGTGTTCCCAGAGTCTCTTGTGGTCTTGCCTCAGGCTCTTAGTTAGATCTTGTCCTGTGTTAACTCTTGTTGTCTTCCTGTGCTGACATTCATACTTGGATCACCATCTTCCTGAGACAAGGACTGACCTCAGCTCCTGTGCACTTTTCAGGGTGTCTGTGAGATACTAGCCCTCACCTCCATTCCCCTGCCTCAGGGACTGCAGCTAGTGCTCTTGATGGGATGAGGATGCAGGTAGCCCCCTACCTATAGTACTATATTAGTAGAATTCTCTAGAGAAAGGGAACTGATAGAAGGAACCCTAATAGAAAAGGAGTCGAGAGGGAAACTAGATGCTGCTTCCTCTCCTCATACAGAATTGCGAGGGGAATATGTATACACATATGTATGTATGTATGTATGTATGTATGTATGTATGTGTATATATGTATAAATGTATATGTATTTAATGTGTATGTGTATATATATTCATGTATGTATAAATGTATATGTATATAATGTATTTATATATGTATAAATGTATATGTGTATAACTATATAAGTATATATAATATATGCATACAGATATATATGTGCATGTATGTATATAATATATATGTATGTGTGTATATAATGTATATATGTATGTATATATGCATGTATAAATATGTATGTACATACATGTATATGTATAAATATATGTGCATATAGTATATATATTATATATATGCATATAAGATGTATATATATATATATATGGTATGTATGTGTGTATGTATGTATGTATGTATGTATGTATGTATGTATGTAAAAGAGGTTTATTAGAGTGGTTTACAGGCTGTGGTCTAGCTACTTCAACAATGGTTGTCCAGCCACAGAAGGTCCAAGAGACCAGAAGTTCTTCAGTCCATGAGGCTGTATGTCTCAGCTGGTCTTCAGTATATGCCAGAATTCAGAAAAAGTGGGCTTCATTGCCTGTGAAGGAATGGACTTGCCAGCAAGGACAAGCAGGCAAAGAGCAAGCTGCCTTTTTCCATGTCCTTTAGGCTGCTGAAGCAGAAGTTGTGGCCCAGATTAAAGTTAGATCTTCCCACCTCAGAAGATCCAGATTAAAAATGGGTCTTCCCTCTTCAAATGATTTAATTAAGAAAGAAATGTCTCATAGAAGTACCCAGTAGCTTGGGTTTTAGTTAATTCCAGATGTAGTCAAGTTGGCAACAGGAATGGCCACCATGGCCTCCCCAGTTCTGACTCGGAAGCTGCTCTTAGCATCCCATCATGATGCCCACAGAACTTCTTTCTTCCTCTATCTGCAATGCCCCTTGCTAACATCCTTGTTCTCTTCCTGACAGCCCTAATCAGGAGTCTCCTAGAGCAGGCATCCTGGCCCTTAGATGGATTACTATGTTTTAACAATAGTGTGGAAGCCTAATTCACATACTTCATAACTCATTCATTGAAAGTGTGCACTCAGAGCTGAAGAGATGGCTCAAGCCAGTAAAGTACTTACAGTACAATCGTGAGGACCTGAGTTTGGACTGTCAAAGCCCACACAAAAAAGCCAAGCATGGTGGTGCTTCTGTTACCCCAGGACTGACTTCTCCATCAGCTACTCTATACCCAACTGTTGAGTTCCAGATTCACTGAGAAACCCTGTCTCAAAAACTAAGGTGGAGAAGCAGTTGAAGGAGTCGCCTAACATCAAGCTCTGGCCCCAAATCCCCAAACACATTAGACACTGAAAGTACATGAAGTGATTAATTAAGTCTACAATTCAGTGGGCATAGGACATCCACGGAGCTGTGCAATAGCCATCATAGTAGTTTTTAGAAGATTTCTGTCCCCGCAAATGCGCAGCCCTGTGTTAGTTACCTCTGTAGCCTGACAACCAAATGCTTCGTGGAAACAACTTAAAGAGTTCATGATTTCAGAGGGTTCAGTTCATCAGGGTAGCCAGAAGGAAATACCAATATAGTGTTAGTTTTCTCTTTCCTACTTTCCGTTCTGTTGAGAAGGCTCTACCCACCTTCAGGCAGGCCTTCTCTCCTGAGTCAATCCTGTGTGGAAACAATCTCACAGACACACCCAGTGGTGTGTACCTTACCCAACTTGTAGGTTGTTCTAAATCTAGTCAAGATGACAATAAGCATTAGCCAAATTAGCCCAACCTGATCTCTGTGGTTGATTTGGGGTGTGTATTTGGGTTTGTTGTGAGATAGGCTCTCACTATGTAGCCCTCTCTGACCTGGAACTCACCAGGCTAGCCTCAACTCACCACCTCTGCCTCCTGAGTGCTGGGATTAAAGTCATGCACTACCATAAAGGGCCTTCACTTCATCTCTAAGCACTCTGAGTTACTGACTCTGCCCAGCAACAAGGTCTGAACATCCTGTTGCCTCCAGACCTTGATGTCTGCCCTGGCCTCTTCGCTCAGAGTCTGCACAGCCCCTACACTTCAACATATTTTTGCAGATGAAAGTTTCTCAGCGGACACGTCCCCACACAGCCCAAGTAGCTGAAGTCCCCTGACCAGGGAGTTCCTCAGGCTGCTTTGTGTTGTCTCTGATGTGGTCCTGACTGATGACATACTTTGAGTCTGAAATATCACTCATGCCTCTTCCTTTCCTGCCTTTCCAACCCACCCAGGAGATGATTAGGTAACATCCACCATGTCCTCATCATCCACAATGAGCTCATGGTGTTGAGTACCAACCATTCTCCTGAAAACCAGACTCCACAGCAGGTTACATTCAATCAAGACACACATTTCCTAAAGCAAGTATATATGTTTCTTTACATATCAAGTACGTATGTTCCATTGCATATCTGAGAAACATGATTCTAAGTTTATCCATTTTGTATTTTTTAACTATATTTTCAACAGAATGAACTTTTGACACCCACCCACCCGCCTAAATAGTGGAGGGACAAGGAAATGAGCATATGAAATAGAAAAGGCGATTTTAAGTTCCACTCATGCTACAGAAGGGAAAGACAGCATCACATCCTTGCCCATTACTGGTTCAGTTGTTGTACTGGCTAGGTTTGTGTCAACTTGACACAGCTGGAATTATCACAGAAAAAGGAGTTTCAGTTGGGGAAATGCCTCCATGAGATCTAGCTGTGAGGCATTTTCTCAATTAGTGATCAAGGGCCCCTTGTGGGTGGGACCATCTCTGGGCTGGCAGTCTTGGGTTCTATAAGAGAGCAGGCTGAGCAAGCCAAGGGAAGCAAGCCAGTAAAGAACATCCTTCCATGGCTTCTGCATCAGCTCCTGCTTGAGTTCCAGTCCTGACTTCCTTTGGTGATGAACAGCAGTATGGAAGTGTAAGCCGAATAAACCCTTTCCTCCCCAACTTGCTTCTTGGTCATGATGTTTGTGCAGGAATAGAAACCCTGACTAAGACAGTTGTTAAAGCAAATGTAAGTGGCTTTTGGTTTGGGTTTGAAGGGGTGTTAATTCTCTGGATTGATGTGGGATTTTCCCTTCCATTATTTGGGAACCAAACTGATAAGGTAATTTAATCCTCTCAAATTACAATCCTCACTGCCATTACTCTCAATAAACCCAGCAGCTGAGTCTCTTCTGTTATGGAATGACAGGTTGATTGGCAGCTATAGTCCTTTGACTAAGGCGCCTGCACTTCCTTTTGTTGTCTGTGCGCCATCTCTCCTCTCAGCTTTCTTTGATCATCATGAATTTATTTTCTCAGACTCATCTTGTTCTCTTTCCCACACCTCAGTACCCCTTCCTCCACCCACCCCTCTCTTCCTCGGGAGACATCATCTGAGTCAGCTCCACAGCTACCATCCAAGACACCAAGATGTTCTGCCTCCTGACCAGGTTGTTGTAGTGGTCTCCTGACCAGCCCTGCCATTTTAAGTAAAAAAGAAACTATCTCTGTTCTCTTCTAAGCTGTTGAGGGATTCCTTTAAAGGCAAGCCCTTCCATGGCAGGCCGTGTCTACAGCCTTCAGTTTATTCAGACTAAAACTATACTCTTCCAGCAGCTGCACATCTGGACCCTTAGTTTTGTGAACCCTGGAATGAACACATATTATCTCAAGACTGTTGTACTTGACGGCCTTCTGTCTAGACAATCCTCCCAGGTAGCGGCCATCTCCAATCTCTTCTTCCTATTATCCATTGTTTAACATCTACCCTTTCTAAGGAGGTCTTTAACCACCATGTTAAAGATGGCAACGTCACAAGTCAGCACTCTTATCTGATGGGGTCCATGTTCTACCCATGTGGTTCATGGGTTTACCTAGTCCTCCCTGTGCTGTGAGTTATGTAAATTTCCTTCCTTCCTTCCTTCCTTCCTTCCTTCCTTCCTTCCTTCCTTCCTTCCTTCCTTCCCTTCCTTCTTTCTTGTTTGTTTGTTTGTTTGTTTGTTTGTTCTCTATAAGAATCTACAACTGAGCTACAGCCTCAACTCCTCAGTAAAGCTGGGACCTATTATCTGTTTTCTTCACTATGTCCCAGTGTCTAACAACTGTACATCCTTGTTATTTATTGAATGGATGAGTTAAATGACTTGTCTGCACATTGCTGACCACATGGGAGTCACTGTAACAGTCCCTGGAAACCTCCACAGGAGACTATGTCTCCATCCTGTCTTGGTTGTCACCTAGGAGCAGGATCCTGGATTCTGTGTGTATCCTTTTGAAGACCTTGTAGACTGATGTTGTCTTAGTGTCTTTCCATCTTGCTGTTATAAAATACCCTGACATGAGCAACTTAATGAGAGAAAGAGTTCTTTCTCTCCATCCAGTCCGTCATGGTGAGAGAATCCAGGCTTGAACCGGCAGTCACATTAGATCCAATAGAAAGAAGAGAGCGTTAAACAGGAAACGGGTCTGGGCCACAAAGGTTTAAGGCCCACATCCCAGTGTCCTACCTCCCAGTGCCCCACATCCTAAGGAGGCTCTACTACCTAAAGGCTTCACAACCTTCCGGAACAGCGCCACCAGGTGGGGACAAAGTGGTCAATGGAAGAGTGATTGAGAATAATTCCCAATACCCATCTCTTGCCTCTGCATGCATGTGCACATGTGTGTGTGTGTGTGTGTGTTCACTTGTGTGTGTGTGCTCATGCATGCATGCACGCACACACCCACACAACTCACACATGCACCCATATACATGTAAACAAATGCATACATATACATGAAAAGTAGGAATAATTTTAGAATCTTCTCAATGAAGTGAAGTCCATCTTATCCTTCCCCTTCAGTGGGCACTGAGTTCAGCACCAGCCGCCAATAGACATAAAGGGACCCCTGTGCACTGAACTACACCTGTGTCAGTGCTGTACAGAACTATGTGGAGACATACACAGCCTTCAGAAGATGATGTGCATAAATGGAAGGGAGGTAGAAACAGGGTCATCTCATTTGTCTTGCAGTCATTCCGCTGGTTTCAGTACAGTTGTATCTAGACACCTCCAAGTGTTCATCCACCTCTAGGTTCTTCAAAAGGCAAGCTCACTCCCTCATGCCTTTAAATACACAAATATGGGATCCAGAAACATTCAGTCATTTACTCACTGTCCTAAGGCATCTTTCCTCATTAGGCTAACAGCGTTTTTACCTCCTCCTTCCAGCTCAGAAACTCAGGCCACAGTAATTTAAAATTCTTTTTTTAATAGCCCTTTCATCCCTTTGAGACGTCCCCCTTGGTCTTCAAAGGCTGTCTCTTTTCTCTTTGTACTGATAACATGTAGCCTTCTGGTCTGCAGCCTGCTCATCAGCCCCATGGAGTGAACTCGATAAATATGGTGAGCGCATGAAAGCTTCTGGACATGAGGTGAAGCAGGAGTCCTGTGTGAACTCACAGATTTCTCATGACAGGTGGGCACAACAGCTCTGGCAATCATGGCAGCGATCCCGGCCCTCAGCAGACCAAACGAAGTAGCTGTCTTTAGGATTCGTTTCTCTCCTTCAGTGCCCTTCAAACTTATTTTCCTTCCCTAGTGCACACACCTACCAATTTTGTCTCTTGGGGACTTATATTGTACTTGTGTCTTTGAATTAGCCATCTGCCAGATGATGAGCATTTTAAATTTTTCTGTCAGATGTAAGTGTTCCTGAAAGATTATTAACATGGGTACTTGCTTCCAGGCTGAGCATAGCGCTGGTGAGAGTTTTTACTAAGCAGACTATGCTATTGCACCCTAGAAGCTGGTCAGCAGCCACATTGCTTTCCAGTCTGTCAGGAGAATGCCCCTAGACAGTCACCCTGTGTCACAAGGACAAAGAAGGGAATGTTTCCAAAGGTGGGGAGGTCAAGTAGTGAGGTACCAGCATCAGCCCCTGGTGATGGGTGAGTTTCCAGATAGAATACATGTTCAGGTGGCCATGGCTAATTGCATGCAACACGAAGATGGCATCCTGCTGGGGAATTGTGAGGAGAGTCACTTGTCTCTGTCATTTCTCTGGAGAGAACTTAAGACAAGAGCCATATTTCGAACCACAGCTCTGTCTCTCCCAGACCAGGCTACCATGGCATTGTTATCTTAGGAGAGGTTTTGAGCTGTATCAGAGGCTGACTAAGCAATCACCAAGTGTTCCCAGGCTGGTGGCTTGGCAGCCTCTGAGGCCACTTAGAGCTGAAGCAGTGCATCTTGGGAAGGAGGCTTCCTTCAGTCTACAGACTGCAAAGCTCCCTTTCTCTGAGTTGATTGCTCAGTCTGCTAAGAAATTGCCTATGTTATGTTCAGCTTTAATAGGAAGTTGTCCTGATGCTAGAACATTCTCCCCAGAAACCCCTGAGAGGAAGTGACAATAGAACATGTAGACACTGCCCTTCAGTGCTGGCTTATCGGAGGATGGGGCATTCCCTGGATGATGGCCTTGCTGTATCAGACTTGAGGATCTGTACTGTATGTACACAAGGCAAACTTCACAAGCTGTGTGATAAGATGTAACTATTCAAGTGGGCTTGGAATCAGAAGTATTTACAAGGATCTCTCTGCCCCTAAGCAGAAGACATCTTTGTTGACTAATCATTAGTTATTGGTTTCATATATGTTTAAAAGAACAATAGAATTCACCTTTTTGCCAATGAAAAGTTAGTTAAATGAGAAATAAATACCTGTTATCAAAGAATCAGCTGTTTTCCCTTGAATAATTGACTACCAATTTAAAAATGTGATTGGGAAGGCTCTTGCATCACAATAATAACAAAATGTAGTCATCAATGAGAAATATATAAATAAATATGTGTAATCTCCCTTGTTGGTTTTGACAAAATATTTGGCAAGGAAACCCTTAATGAGAAAGGGCTTTGTTTCCATTTACAGCTTGAAGGGGTGTAGTGTACCATAGCAGGAAGGCATGGTAGCAGGCTGTGAGACTGCTCAGCATGCAGTCCACAGTCAGGAGACAGAGAAGGAACGCTGGCAGTCAATCTGCTTCCTACTCTTTATCCAGCCTGGGCTCCCATGACTTGTCCTGAGTTGTCCTGACATAACGGGGTAGATCTTCCAAAGGGCTTCTCACCCTGGTGATTCTACATCCTGCAAGTTGATAAATACTAACCATTGTAACATAAAGAAAGACTGTTCAGAGCCTGTATGAGGAAACACTTTAAACTTCATGGACTACCATAATACGGGCTTTCATATGCCTAGGTGAGAAGACTCAATATAACAGAGATGTTATATTGAGTATTATATTCACCAAATCACACGTTCAACCCAACAAAGTCTTTTTTTGTTGTTGTTTTGGTGATAAAAATATTTATGTTATAGATTTTTAAATGCCCTATGCTAAGACACCTTTTCTCAAATGTATTCTGTAACAATTCTGTAAGCATATATAAGGTATTCTGTCATGTCCATGCCCACTACCCTCTTCTCTTCCTAAGGAGCCTCCTCCTGATTGGCTAACTATGTGCAGTTTAATTACAGTGATTTGCACTTTTAAAATGGAACTGGATCAATAATTTTAAAAATCTTGAAAAATAATTGATTTTAAAAATGAGTGTCATAGTCTATCAGATATTGAGAATATCAGTTAAGTATTAGTAACTTAGCAAGCAGTTATTCAGGATGAAAACTTGGCACTCAGCAGAGAGAAAAATGGAGCAGAAAAGATCCTGTAGAGCAGCCCTGAACATAAGAATGAGAATCCATATATTATAAAAGAAGGCTGAAAAAATCATTGCAAAAAGAAAAATAGTAATTTTTGAAGGAGAGTAGAATAACTAGTTAAAGGAAAAAAATGGAAACTCCAACTTCATACTGCTCTCTAAAGCAAACTCCCAGCGGATTCTGAAAACTGTCAATAATGGAAAACCTTCATAAAATTTTTTTGATCTAGAGATGAGAAAGCAAACTTCTGAGCCCGAGACATAATGAAGGAAAAAGTCATAAAGATTGAGACGTCCATACATCAAAAATATGAAAAAAGTTAAAGGACAAAATGAGACAGAAAATGCATCAGAAACATCACAGATAAAATGTTCAGAGTATGAATATATAAAATATTTACAATCCAATAAAAACGGGCAAGAATCATGCCCAATTAGCCTGAAATATTCAGCCTTGCTCAAATCAAGATATTACCTCTTATCAGTCAAATTAAATTTTTTTCCACTGATAACTTCCACTCTTTCAGTCCTGTAAAGAGATTCTTCTTCATGTAGAAGCTTTGAACTCATACAAGTTCTCTAACCCAGCAGCTGAGAGCATGACTCCTTGGCAGTAGAGGAGCATCCTATGGGAAGGAAGCACCGAGTTCTCCGGAAGAGTTAATGGTGACGCATCATTGATTGCTAAGTTGACCATTTAAGCTGAAACTACCTGAGGAAGTATAACTGATGTAAGAGCCATTTGGTCCATCTTCTACATATGATACGTCCTGATGATTCCTCTATTAGGGACATCCCTTGGTTGCCAAGCTGGAAAATAGATTTTTATCACCAGATCTCATCACTAGAGTTGTAGTAACCTGTATAAAAGAAATTCACTTGGGTAGCTATTATTATCTACCACATGTTATGCCCCCAGTGTGTCAATATCTTTTAATGATGCCCCCAATATTTCTGGTTAAGTTCTGAATGCCATTCACAGATTTCCTGCATTTATTTTGTTAAAAATGTGTAAGAAACTTGCGATGTTCCCTTCTTTAGGCCTCAACTCTTGTGAAGATTCCCATACACATATAAATATGCTACAACCTCTGAGCTAGCCTCTTATTACACAGCTGTATATGAACTTGGCTCCTAGGTCTACATGCACTCACAGCACACATAAAAGTAAAAGATGTCACACGGGATACCCCAGCCCTTCACTTTCTATCCCAGGGACCACTGGTAACAGCTTCAGCAGTATCTGTGAACCCATTAAAAGGTCAGTTTATTTCAATAACTGAGTCGTCAAAGACTCAGCAGAGAGCCACTGTACTGAGCTCACCCCTACTCCATCCATCAAAGTGAGCCCACCCCCACTCCACCCACCAAATGATCCCACACTCACTACAATGAGAACCCTCACTGGGAGGAAGCCTACACTTGAACTTTCTATGATGAGGGCTGAGATCTGCTTTAGATAAATTTTCAAGGTTAAAGGCTGGAAGATAGTCCCTGCAACTGTCTCTCCTTCTCTCCTGTTCTTCCTCCTGATTATCTTTCCCAGTTCTTACCAGACAGACACCATCCTTCAGGCTAGTTCCTCTCTAAGTCCATGGCTCCATGCCCACTCCACAGGCTTTCTGCAGGCAGTGGATTGCAGGAGTTACTTCTCCAATCTGAACAGGCTCCAGCCTCCTGGCCCAACCATCTGTCCCTTCTGTCAAGGTGGTGGAAGTCACTGGGACGTCTTGGCTTGCCAGACCCCCCTTGAGATGCATATGCTTTGCCTATACTAACATAATATATAATGTGTGATCATCAAGCTGGGTAATTTAGAAATGATTTTAAAGATGGGAAACTCATTTTGGTTTTAGGGTTTGTCATCGAAACCATCTTAAAAGCAGTAGCAAAAGAAATCACTGATCTTCGTTCAGGATAGAAAAAAACTGAGAGCCCAGTGTGGCCAGGCTGCAGAGGCCAGACCAAGAGTGCACGGGCTGGGTTTCTGTCGCTGTGATGAAGCCCCATGACCAAAACCAACTTAGGGAGGAAATTGTTTATTTGGCTTACACTTCAATATCACTGTTGCTCATCAAAGGAAGTCAGGACAGGAACTTAAACAGGGCAGGAACCTGGAGTCAGGGGATGATTCAGAGGTCATAGGGGGTGCTGCTTACTGGCTTGCACCCCATGGCTTGCTCATCATGGCTTTCTCAGCCTACTTTCTTATAGAATCCAAGACCACCAGCCCAGGGATGACATCACCCACAATTGGCTGGGCCCTCCCCCAGTGATCACTAATTAGGAAAATATCTTACAGGCCTGCCTATAACCCTATCTACTGTAGACCTTTTCTCAGTTGAGGATTCCTCCTCTGAATGACTTTAGCTCATATCAAGTTGAGGAAGAGCATCCAGCACATGGGAGAGAGAAGAAGAGTGCCGTGGGCCAGCTCCACCTCTGTCTAGCCTGCCTCAGACTCGTGGGGGGATTGACGCTGCTCTTCCACACATGGGTCTCAGACCTCTGTGTCCCTCTCCTGATGGGTGCAGGGTTAAAGCCTGAAGCCTTTGTTGCCGTCTGATGTCATCTCTACTGTGCTTTAAGAGCTCTGACCATGCCCATGGTGTCATTAGACGTTTCTCTCTTTGCTCAATTTGAAAGCAAGTTGAATGGATAGGAAGCATTATGCTCTGCCTCAAGAAGCATTATTTGTTTGGAAAGGATACTAACAGTCATGACAAAGAACATATGGAGGGCTTTGCTCATCCCAGGAAAACTGGAGAGTAGAATGAGTTTAATAAATATCTATCTCCATCCCAGACTCCATCATGAGTTTTATCTAAACTGGAGTTGGCAAGCATTTCTTGTAAAGGACAGTAACTGTTTTAGGACTTTTGAACCAGGCACTTGCTATAACTGTAACTCAACTCTTTTCTGCAGCAGGAAGGGAGCCAGAGATGGGCCACTAAACAAAGATTTAGCATCCAGAACAGGGGGAGCAAGACACACTCGTGTGGGGCTGAACTGGAGCCAAAGCCAGATAGCTTAATAGAGAACATGAGTTCCCACCAGAGAGGAAGTGGGGAACACTCAAGAAACATCTGCTCTTCTTAGCCGAATACTGATAAGAAAGAATTTTTCTTTGATAGGCTGTGAGAGAAATACAGCCTGTACATGTTGCCTATATTTAATAATGAGGACAAAACTTCAGACATGTTAAGTCCCAGAGGGATTCTCATGAGCACACAATGTGAACACCATCAGGTGAGAGTGAAGATACCCACGGCTTTACCTAGAGAGACAAGGTCAAGTCCACTTACCCCAGACAGAGCACCAACAACAGACCAAAAGAACAATCCCACCACGGTGGACTTGGTGAAACAATGGGATTATGGATTTACTTACAGAGCAAGGGGGACAGGTGTCTTACAGAAGCACGGATGGCCGCATCACACACAAGACTACCCCAGTGTGAGGGACCACTTGCCACGGACCAGCCCAGTCGGCCTCTCTCAATCCGTGAGAAATCAGGGTTTCAGACAGATGGGCAAAGAGTTGGTGAGAAATGACAAATTCAGACACTGAGAGAGTGTGTATCTGAATGTAATTTGTCTCAAAGCAAGCACCAGTCTTACAAGTGACTTTTACACAAAACAGAGGAATGCATACAAAAAGCTAACAGGAACCAACTGGGATAAAAATTAATGTTAACAACTGGGATCAAAAGCAGCCCCACCTAAGGTCATCTTAATCTTAGAAGTCAGGGGCAATAGAATAGTTCCAATTCTAGTCTATTGTATAGTCCACCTTCCCCCTAGGTCATTGTAAATTTCTGTGTATGGGTGTAACTCAGCTATCTATAGTTCTAAGTATTTACTCTAGTTCCTTCTCAGACCACAACCTTCCTTCTTCCTAGATAACTGTAAATTCTTGCATATGGGAGTAGCTCAGCTATTATTCTAAGTGATTGTATGGTGGGACTTTCTACTAATAAGTAATGTAGTCTGCTTTACCTGACTGTAATGAAGATTCTAAGTATACTTTGCTAAGCTTGCCCTGAGATTACTAACTCTTATCTAGTAAAATACTGTAAGAAAGCACGCAGGACCCTCCACACTATCGCAGGGACAAATCTGGGGCATTCTAGCTATGGGAATGCCAAATTTCCAGGAGACTAAGTTTCCGTGAACTTTTCGCTCGGGACAGCGTCCAGGTTTCTGGAGTGGATGTAGCAACCACTCACTAAGACATATGTGGACCTCCCCACCTCACAATGGGTGCTTCAGAGTCTGTTCTCCAGAAACACTTACTACTTGTATAATCTTGGGGAGGAGTATTTAGCTTTGTAATTTCAGGAACTTCCTGACCCTTGAAAGTTTTGTTGACTCCTTGGGTCTTAAGAGATTCCCTCCAGGAGGTAGTTGTTTAATTTGGGGGAAATAGCTACACAATGTTGGATCTATCTCCAGAAGTTATGTTCTCCTTTGAAACTTTTCCACAGACAACACAGAAGCAATTACTTAAAACCATCCATTTGTTACACAAGCTGGAAAACTAAAGTCCAATGGAGTGGAGGAGTCGGTATAATACAGCTGTCTATGTGGTGGCAACCAAACCAGGAAGCTTGAAGTAATTTTTATGGGTGGTTCAAAATAATTAAATGTTGACTTCCTTTAATACGCAGTCCTTAGAGACAGCCAAAAGTGTGGGAATAATGGAAGGGACCAAAACATACATCAAAGAAATCATCTCTACTCAACTCTTAGTTTTGAGGAGCACAAATAATATCCAGTGACACTAATTAGATATCAACATTTTAAATGGTCAGCTAAGACCAAATCACACTTTATAAATATTAGAAACAGAGATATGTGACAATGACTGGATAGACACAACAGAAAGCATTGCCATGTGTTTTGCTGAAGAAAAGTCATTATTCAAACGATGAAGCAATGTCACCGCTCACACCTGGAGCCCTGGCATAAATATACAGATCCCCACTGGGAGACAATGCAGCCACCATCACCATAAGGGGACCCAGGAACTAGACCTCAGCTCTTATATGCCTAGGCTTGACCCTCACTCCCATGAATCCTTTATCAGCACACGGCTCAGGACATCTGGATACATGCACAATGGACAGCAGTGAGCAAATATTCCACCATGTAATACTGTGGGTGCCAGTGTGAGATGAGGATCAGTTGTGGCCATAGCAACTGAATATGTGTCTAGACATGGGGAGGTCAAAAAGTGGTCAGCTTAAAGGAAAGGAGAGGGGGATGAGAGACAGCTGCACTGAAGTCCCCAAGCCGCTACCTACAGGAAGACAACTCAGGAAACAAGACAGACAAATTTAAGGTACTATGGGTAAACCACATATTAGTTTATAAAAGGAGAAATCTGCTCTCAGCAAAAGCAAGGGGCAGCTCATTTGCTTCTCAGCCACCCAAGTTGTGTTTGGGACATTGTTTTTAAACTGAATAATGACAGAAAAAATAAGCTGGTGAGTTTAAATATATATATATATATATATATATATATATATATATATATATATATATATGCCTATACATGGTGCCGTTCTTCAAAGAAAGTATAAAACTACTCCTATTCCTTCCCGTGAAATACCTGACTTGCCATGAATAAATGATACCTGGTAGTGGGAGTACATTTCTGGTCATCACTGAGGGATGATGAAGGCCACCGACACATGCAGGAGCTCCCAGACTCCCAGCACCTGTGGCGTAAATACTCTAATGAGTGAGCTATTTCAGCTTAACAAAGAGACATGTATCATAGACACAGTAATGACACTTTAATCACCTGCTCAATTTAGGGTTAGTGAACTGAGACAGCAGAACCCAGTTGTCAGGAGAGGACATGTAGTGTTCGCCTGATCTCGCAAACCCAGTGCCCCGAAGAACTCTCACCAGCCTGGATATTTTCAGAAGACTTGAGTTGATACACTTACCATCAATATTCAATTTTTTTCCCTCATATAATTTTAGTATAATAAAATGAAATTGGAACAAGTAATAAAATTTTACATTATTTTACTATGGAAAAACATAATACATTTCTAAAACTTTCTGAAATTATAGCCTCCACTGAAAGACCATATCTATCGCAATTAACAGGAATAATCAGTAACCAAGTGCTGACTGCCTGAATGTTTTAGTTAGGGTTTCCATTGCTGTGAACAGACACCATGACCAAGGCAACTCTTATAAGGGAAAACATTTAATTGAGGATAGCTTACAGGTTCAGAGGTCTGGTCCATTATCATCAAGGCAGGAAGCATGACAGTGTCCAGACAGACATGGTGCTAGAGAAGGAGCTGAGAGTGTTACATTTTCATCTATAGGACACTAGAAGAAGACTGGCATGGCAGCTAGGAAGCCTTCCTCCAACAAGGCCACACCTACTCACAAAGGCCACACCTACTCCATCAAAGCCACACCTACTCATCAAGGCCACACCCACTCCATCAAGGCCACACCCACTCCATCAAGGCCACATCTACTCCATCAAGGCCACACCTAATAGTCCCACACTCTGGGCTAAGCATATTCAAACCATCACACTGTATATAGCTACATTTCATTTCAGTCCTTGTCTTCTTCTGGCCAATCTTGGACCAAGATGGAGGCTAAAACTACGATTCCTGCATTTCCTGAGCTAGAAGTGGGTTTATGACACACAAGTTCTGGCCAATGAGCTATAACAAAAATTTAAGCATCATTTCTAGAAAATACATTCCCTCTATATTCAAAGATCTAGAGGAAGAGAGACCTTGCCCTACTTTTAGATTATTTATTTATTTATTTATTTATTTATTTATTTATTTATTGGTTTATTGGTTTTTCGAGACAGGGTTTCTCATATAGCCCTAGCTGTCCTGGAACTCACTTTGTAGACCAGGTAGGCCTCAAACTCAGAAATCTGCCTACCTCTGCCTCCCGAGTGCTGGGATTAAAGGCGTGCCCCACCACACCCGGCTCTACTTTTAGATTTTTAATACTTATATTTATGCATTTTACCCTAACTGTGAAAACAGTGTGATTAAATTCATCTAAGGTAGCTATAGCAAACTATCTGAAGCTCTATTTACAAAGAATAGAAGAAGTCCATGTAGCTCATGGTCCTAGAGGTTGCAGGTTCACGGCCTGAGCTCTAGCATCTTCCTGCATCACAGCAGAGGGTATCACACGGTGAGGCCAGAACAATGGGACTAGCTCATATCTCTCTTCCTCTTGATAGAAAGCACTGGTTCCATCATGAGGCCCCACTCTATGACCTCATGTCCTCCTCATTATCTCTCAAAGATACCCCTCTAAAATCCATCAACATGTGGGTGTGCAGATAAAGCTTCATGTACACCTCAAAGAGAGCACTCAAACCATGGCCCAGGGTGTGGGTCAGATGGATTTCCTGCTAAGTAATAGCTTATGGTAAAGCATGTATGTGCCTAACCCCTCTCCCTATTGCCCTGGAGCTTACACAGACAGCACAGTAGCAGCCAATGAGACCTTTCCCTACACAGGTGGCCTGACACTCCCTAGGCAAGAGACAAAAATAACAAATGATTTTACACTGTTTCTAGAAGGGGGTAAGACATATCTACCATCTAAAAGCATCCTCACTTACTCCTGAAATTATATACCTGTGTCTGTACCTGTACCTGTACCTGTAACTGTATATGTACCAGTACCAGTACCTGTACCTGTACCTGTACCTGTACCTGCACCTGCACCTGCACCTGCACCTGTACCTGTACCTGTACCTGTACCTGCACCTGTACCTGTACCTGTACCAGTACCAGTACCTGTACCTGTACCTGTACCTGTACCTGTACCTGTACCTGTACCTGTGTCAATGTCAGTGTCTGTGCCCGTGCCCGTGCCCATGCCCGTGCCCTTATCTGTATCTGTATCTGTATCTGTATCTGTATCTGTATCTGTATCTGTATCTGTATCTGTATCTGTATCTGTATCTGTATCTGTATCTGTATCTGATATCCACAGCTGGAAACCCAGGTAACCCATGTAACTCCATGAAACTGGGGATGGGTGGGGGTAGGGAAATTCCTCACTGTATTTCCCATTGTAAAACATAGTCATGTGACTCATACTTCTGCTATACATATATCATATGAACATAACAATGATGTATAGGTCAGTGGTTCCATGAAATTATATCACTCAGTAACACTATTTGTGTAAGTATGTTTCATGATGGTTACATGACAAATGGCCTGGTGATGGGCTTCACAGAATATTTCTGTTGCTAAGCAACATATACTCTACCTAAGCTAGCTTTCTCAAGCGTCCTACATCTCAGGGGCTGAACCAGGGATCCCATTCTGCTGTAATTGTTCGGCCCTTTGGAGGAGATGAGAGAAATTCATTTTCTCTTGAACTATATAGACTGAAAGCTATAGTGTGGGTTTCATGAAGGGTCTTAGGAGCAGGCTTTTTTTTTAATACCACTGAGAAATCCCAGGGAGCCTCACTGTCCACATCTACCTTCTGATAATAAGACATAGTCATTTTAGGACATGATGTTTGTGGTGGAGCAATTATCTGGCCCCCATAGGGAGCAAGATTCCTATAACCCCAAGGGTGACAGGGGAGGAAGCCATGAAACACCAGTTCCCTGAGCATCACGGAACCATTGAACTGCCTTTTAAAAACCCTGCTGAGACAGTAAATGCCCTGACTTATTGAAATCCCATCAGGTTAGATGTATGCCAGCCACAGTGAAAGGTATCCTGGTTCCTATAAAATCACACAAGAGGGTATTACATAGTTCTTACTTCCTTTCCTTCCCTCTTTCTTTCCTCCATTCTGCTCCCTTCACATCTTCCTTTCTTTTCTCTTACTTTCTCTCGTTCATGAAACATCTGTTTTACATAAAATTCATCACTAAAAGTGGGTCTCCCAGAATGACAGTGGCTTCCTTTTAAAAAGAACCCCAAGTCTTGACATCCAAAGCTCAGAAGTGAAGGAGTCAATAATTGGATATTTGGAAGATTCATATCCCTTTTATATCACAGGACAAGTGGAAGGAAATCAAAAGACCCATGTGGCCAGGAACAAATTTGAAATCAGCTCTCAGATCCCAGCAGACCATTTCGCCATTCAGACATTCCCTCTGTCCACCTTCACATCTTCTCTGTCCACCCTCATGTCCTGTGATGGTTTGTATATGCTTGGTCCAGGGAGTAGTACTATTAGAAGGCATGGTGTGGACTTGTTGGAGGAGGTGTGGCCTTGTTGGAGGAGGTGTGTCACTGTGGGAGTGGGCTTTAATATCCTTCTCCTAAACTCATGGAAGCCAGTCAGTTTTCTAGCAGTCTTCAAATGAAGATGTAGAACTCTAAGCTCCTCCTTCACCATGCCTGCCTGGATGCTGCCATGTTCCTGCCTTGATGATAATGGACTGAACCTCTGACCCTGTAAACCAAACCCAATTAAATGTTGTTCTTATAAGAGTTACCTTAGTCATAGTGTCTGCTCCCAATGGTAAAACCCTAAGACAGGTTCCCGCTGGCTGCCCTAATGTCGCTGTCCATGGTACCACGCTTCACAATGGGCGTGTGGGGATGAGGCAGAACACAAAGGTGAATGCAGCATTCATCTCCTTCGTTTTCTGAAAAGATGGTCCCACCCGTAGTGATGAATCCAAGGAAGGCAAATGAGTTGCTTAGCATTGATGATACTTCCTGCAAGTCTACTCTTAGTCGTTGCCCAAACCCTGACCTTTCCATCAGAAGCTGATGCTGAGTATTTGCAGCAGTGAACTCTCCAGAGAAACAGTCATTGCAGCTCTTGATCAAGCAAAGCTAAAGTCTATTACCAAATACAGGGAGAGGAGCACACTTGGTTGGAATCTACAGTCTTAGACACTTGGGTAGGGCTAACCAGGCAGCTGCTGAGGGATCCTTGTACCATGTGTCTAATTCTTCCTTGCTCTATATTGACAGAATGCCATAGACTGGGGATCTTGATCAATAGACATTTATCTTTTCACAGTTCTGCATGCTGAGAGATCCAAAAGCAAAGTAACTGCTCATTTGATCTCATTTATCTTTCCTTCTTTAAAATTTCCAGGCTTTGGTCTGTTGGTGGTTCTTGTTACTATAACTAAATACCACAGTCCAGATACTTTATAGATTAGAAACTTGTGTAAGCCACAGTTACTAAGGGTGACAACTCCAAGAGCACAAAAAGTAGCATCCAGAGGCCTTGAGCTGTATTGTAGGATGGAAGAGGGTTTGTGTTGTATGACAGCCAATGTTAACCTTCAGCTTCAAAGAATGTAGACTCACCTGAGAGGTGAGTCACTGGGTGTGCTTGTGGGGGACTATCTCAATTATGTCTACTGTTGTAACACCCATCTTAATTGTGGGAAGATACCATTCCCTGGGAAGGGCATTCTGTATTGCATAAGTGGAAAGGGGAGCCTATATGCACCCGCACACCCGTCGATCTTGGCCTCTTTGCCACAGATGAAATGTGACCAGCTCCCTCAGGACCCTGTCACTGTGGCTCTTTTGCAATGATGGATGGTAATTTTCAACTGTGACTTTTCTGCCTCAAATTGCTTTTTCAGGAAATTTTACCACAGCAACAGGAAAAAAAATAACAAGACAGAAATTGGTACTGGGAGGTAGGGCCATTGTAGTGATAAAGCTGACCATGTGATTTATAGGTCTTTGAACTGTTTTGCTCCTGGAATATGGAAGAGTTTCCAAGCTATTGTCCCTTTATGACAAATTCCTAGATAAGAAAAAAAATTGAGGCTGAATGCATTTTACCTTATAACATGGTCATAAGCCTATAGGGACAAGGGGTAGAGAAGACTATGGATTAAAAGTGATGTGTTTGCTTGTCAAATTGACAAGGAGTGGAGCTGTGATTGTTACTGTTAATTACCAGCTTTACAGGATCTAGACTCACATAGGAGATGGGCCTCAGAGTGTGTCTGGGAGCGGGGTGGGGGCCCTTTAGTTGTAGGTGTGGACCATTCCCCACACTGTGGGTCCTGGACTGTATAAGAGAAGAAAGGGAGCTGAGGTGCCTGCACAGTTGGATATCTGTTTCTCTCTGTCTTTTTTCTGTTTAGAGTGTGACCAGCTGTCTCCAGCTCCTACAGCTGTGAGCCACACACACACACACACAGTAATGGCTATAACTTTGGATTGTGAGCCAAAATTGATTTTTAAATACCTTAGGTTGCGTTTGTCAGAGCTTTCCATCACAGTATATGGCCACAGTACAAGAAGATAAGATACACCATTAAGGCAGAGACAGAAAGGTAGTTTAAGTCTCTCTTCCTTTTCTTATAGCGCCACTAATGCCAGCTTGTGAGCGCCTCCCTCATTGCTTCAGCTAACACTAATGGTAGTTTAGTCATAGCTCCCCAAGGCCCCACCTCCAAATACCATCAACACATTAATCTAGGGATTAAGTGTATAAAACAAACTTTTGAGAGGAACATTAAATGATATCATCCCATTTCTGAATGCAGCAACACTTGGGAGTAAGGACTCATTAGATTTTGAAGGATAGAAAAATAATTGTGTCTCACTACAAAGTATTCCTTCCTCACTGTTTAGTTTCTGGCCATTTTCCACAGCACCTTTAATTTAATTCTCTGTGTAACTGTGTGCAAGTGCTACTGCATCTAGCAGTCCTATCTGGGTTCTGGCTCTGTTGTCCATCCCATGCAAGAGTCTATCCATCACAATGACATGAGGCTTTTCCTTGCTTCCTCTAGGGCATTACCCTATCTTAGAAATGTCTGAAAGAAAAGGAAAACTCTATGCTTCCTCTACCTCCTTGGGTCTTTGAGGAACTCAGGAAAAGTGGCTCGTCTCTATTCATCTCAGATCTGGGGAATGGCCATATACCACTCATGGCCCATGCCCCAGGGACCCAACCAAGTCTCTAAAAACAATTGTGTCCCCATCTTTCTTGACATTCCAAGGAGTTCTTCTGCCCTCTGGGTTGATCTTGATTACACTGGTTCTGAGTGGGATGTAATTATGAGCTGATTTATGTCTACATATGTTGAAGCCTCCAGAGCCTCTGAATCTGAGTGTGTCTTGATAGTCTTTATAGAAGGTAATAAGGGTGGATCTTCATCTACTCTAATTTATGTCCTTTTAGAAGACAAAGACATAAAGAGAAGGAGACCATGGAAAAACACAGAAACAAGGTGACCGTCTCCACAGTCAAGAAGGCCTAGGGAAGTCAACTCTAATGGCAGCCAGTCTCAGACTTTAACCCTCCAGAACCTCAAGAAAATTAATTTTGGTTGTAAAAGCTACCAAGTCTGTGCAGCTTCATTTTAGAAGCTTGTAATATGTATGTCAACAGGCTTCCCAAAAGATGCTTAGGACATGGGTGTCAATAGGCTTCCCAAAGGATGCCCAGAACAATAGTAAAGAGAGTTTTGGATAGCATAGGCTTTGGTGCATTCATGACTTTATTAAACATGTTAACTACCTAATTATTTCTCTAGAAATGATTTTTGAACAGGAATAATAGCACACATCCTATAAGTACACGTATATACCGTATGCATAACTCTGAGTTAGTGAAGATTCTCTACAGTATATTTTCGCACAAGGATTAGTAATAGGAAACTGGCAAGGGTGCTGACATTAGAAACCAGAGACCAGTGGTGAAAGGAAGGGCTTACAGTCTACCCAGGAAGAAAGAGTCTTACAACCAGAAGCATTCTGTATGACTTTTTCCAGAATCCATGTTCCTGCCTTAGGCAGCCTGGAAGGCAGCCTGGAGCAAGTGACTCACCCTATAAACAATCACAAGACTAGAGACCGCCCAGGTTCTTGCCTCAAGGGCTTTGCCAGGAGGCAGAAAAGATGTTGCCTCTAAACAAAGTGCTCATTACAGGGAGAGATGAGCTATCTACACACACAAACCGGAGGGCAATGACATAGAAATATTATCCAGCAAACATCCTGCAATGGGGCAGGAAGCCATAAGCTAAGCAAATTTGGTTTATATTTTATGGTGTGTCTTATACCTGGAAATGGATCTTTGGATCCATTTTGGAGGCTGTTCTGATACAGAGAATTTGCAAGTTGTACAACTGCAACAGATCCAGCAGCCTCTGTGTGATTTGAGAGTTTAATTCCTAATGGCTAAGTTACAGAACCAACATAGATACAGTGACTGAGGAACAAGGAAAATCTTGTGCCTATTCACTACAAAATTTTATCCAGTTGTAAAGATGAACAAAACTATTATGTGCAGGAAAGTGTGTGACACTGGAGATTATCCTATCAGACTAATTAAGCCTGTCTCAGACAAATATTGGGTGTATTCCTCTTGTTTTTAATCCTGAACCTTATAGAACTATGTGAAATCATTTATAGGATCATATATATATATATATATATATATATATATATATATATATATATATATTATACACACATATAGAGAAAGAGAGAGAGAGAGAGAGAGAGAGAGAGTAGAAGCAAGGGAAACATAGGTTGGGGCATATGCTCAAAGTACCTTATAAACTCATGCCAAATATCCTCATGAAACCCAGTTCCATGCACAATGAACACACATCAATTCTTCAAGAAGAGCTTCTCATTGTGGAGAGAAAAAGTTCATGACATCTGTGAACCCAGAGAAGTGGTCAGACTCTCCAAGATCCTTTCTCACAGGAAGAGTGGTGACAATGTGGACAGCTCAGGCAAACCTGAAGACAGATCTTTCAGAAAACAATGTGCAACAAGCACAAGGCAATGGCCAGATTCATTTTTAAATAACACTCTTTAAATACACTTAGATGTTCTGAACACTGTTACAGTCCTTATCCTTATGTTTTTGGGGAAAACCTTGAGAAGATAAACTATTTAAAGACTAATTTCTCCAAGTGTGCATGTGTATTTACACATGTGCATGTACCACGGGCAAAGCCTGGAAGAGGGTGATGGGTTCCCTGGTCCTGGAGGGACGGGGAGTCATCAAATGCCATGTGAAATGATGGGAACAGAACCCAGATCTTCTGCAAGAGCAGCAAATGCTCTTAGCCCCTGAGTTTCTCAGCAGCCTCCACAAACCATTATTTTAATAAAGATCTATTAGCTGTCTACTAGTGCCTAGTAAGTTGCCACCAACTTGATGGCTCCAATAACGTGCATACTTAGCTTTCAGTTTCTGTGAGTTGTGCTTTCCCATGAGGCCCAGCTGTGGGCTGACACAGAGATAGATAGTGGTTGGGCTGTGTTCTCATCTGGAGGCTTGGTAAGGATCTAGTTCCACATTCATACAGTCTTAGAAGGAGAGGTTGAGCATGAAAACATATTGTCAGCTAACTGGGTCTACATGTTGGTATACCAACACTGACTAAATGTTTATTTTTCCTCAGATGATGGGATAAGATGACAGCCATACCCAAGCTGTGCAAATAGTTGGCTTGGGCATTTCCTTCTCTGTTCTAACTATCCCAAGGCCTAGGCCTAGAAGCTTCTAGCCTCCATACAATTTAATCTTCCAAGCTGACTGCTGCAACCTGGCTCCTTTTGGCTTCTTACTGAATTATTCTGCCTGGCCTCATACTAACTTTAACAATCTGTTCTAATGATCTGGCTCCTTCTTGTTTTCTGGCTCATTCTGTCTTCTACATTGTTCTCTCTGTAACCTATGTCTGTAGAACTGTCTCTGTAAAACTGCCACACACCCGCCATACCACACACCACACATCACACACATACACACACACACACACACACACACACACACACACACACACACACCACCACCACCACCACACCACACCACACCACACACCTTTTTTCTCACTCTCCCTGCTCTTTATGTAGTCTCTCTCCCTCTGCTGTTCTCATGTGAGTTGAGAGTATCCTATCTCTGACTCATTCTGTCAAATCTTTCTCTGATTCATCACTTTGTCTGCCCCTCAATTAGATGCTACTTTCAAACTGATTGATTTTGCTGGTTCCTTTTATAAACTAACTTTACCTTCATTGTTAGGGATTAAAGATGTGTATTTAGGGTGTGTCTGTATTCCATCCAGATCATACTGTAATCCAGAGTGTGTTTGCTTTCCCGCAGTATCATATCTTTGGATGTGATTCCCTTGTCAGAGCAGCTATATTGGGGATTAAAATTCCTTTACAATTGGCTTGGTGTACCAAGCCAAAGACATTTTCTGAATCAAATGATCTCCATTTTGGCTTCAGAATTGTCATCATCTTGCCTATTTGAAGACTAGGTCAACTCTGAGGACAAGACTTTTCAGAGTTGTGGCTGTCACCTAAGTCACCTGTGCCTTCTCCCAAGGCCAAGAGCCCTAACTCTTACCTCAGTGCTCCATGATCAAGAATAACAGGCAGAGATGAGCTAGGTACCTGCATTCTATATTGCAAGGCATAGGCACCAGTCAACAGGAGCATACAAAGGGCAGGATAAAACATGAACACAACCAGGTTTATGACTCCCTGGAAAGAGAAGTGAATTCTTTTGTGCATTTTGAGTCAGTTAATATCCATTGGAACTCTTCTGACTTCTACATACATAGGTCGTTCTGTGCAGTCTTTTATTAATTCAGTTGTTTTCATGTAGAATTTGAGTAACTGTCTCTCTAGGCAAGTGCCTTTAAGGGGATATTTTTCCTGAATATAAAGAAATTTGTTACACAAAGCATAGCAACACATTCATGATGGTTATAACTATTATTTTTTAAAACCATCTGTGTCTTATTACAATATTTCTTTTCCTTAAAGTTATTTTTTTAATTTACATGTAGGTGTATGCACCAGTGTATATATACTCATGTGCATGGGCACAGGGGTAGAGTGAATGAGCTGAGCCCAGAAGATGGTGTAAGACCTCCCAGAGCTGGAATTACCAGCAGTTGTGAGCCTCCCCATGTGGTTACTGGATCTGAACTCCAGCCTTCCACAAGAGAGCAAATGCTCTTAACAACTGAGCCTTTGCTCCAGCCCTGTTGTTACATTTCATGTGTGATTTGTTATGCTGCCTTCACAGTTTACAGAGGTAAGTACTACTTACTTTTATGTGCATTGGAAAAATAGAGGCTTAGAAATTTCAGAATTGGCCATGGTACACAGACAGCAGGCATGGAAATGAAATCTGGGCATGACACCCAAAAAGGGCTTTCATCCTGCCCAGTGCAGTAAAAAAGGAAAATGGGCCCAAGGTTCCCCACGATGCCCCCTTAGGAAACATGCGCAGATGCGGCACTGAGGATGCCTCATTAATCTCTACATTTATTATTGACAAAGAAGAAAGACTGAGCAAGCGCTCTGACTGCATTACGACTCACTCTTTCCCCATCTCAGCAGTCAACTGCAAACAATTTTTCAGATCAATACGTATGTATTATTTTTTTTCCTTTTTGTTCTGTTCTTTGCACTTCAGGATTGGGATCTTCTCTTCTGAATCATGTTATGTGTGGCATGAGCCCCGGAGACAAGCATCGGCTACACTCAGCCCTGGACTGAATGGTCTGCTCTGTTATTGAGCCCTTCTTTTCCACAGAAGCACTCAGCTTTGAGTCTCACCTCATTAGGTTCTGGCACTCGCCCTGTACTAACTACAGTCTAGGTGTCTCTCTAAGGTCCACTTTAAAAAGTTTAGTCACCAGCTCTATGGATTGTGACATAACACAGGCACAAAGTAGTAAACCCAGAGACCAAAACCAAAGCCAGTGAAGTGCCAAGCTTAAACAATCTGTGCTCATTATGAGTAATTGCAAATGTCTAGTAAATTAGATATGCCTTGCTCACAGGTACCCCCAGCTGGTCACTATCACTGACCAACCAGCCCTCCACCCTTTTGGTGGAGGATAAGGGAGAATACTGATTTAAAAAACTTTCACCTACATCTTAATTTTTGGTTGTATAACACGAATCTGCCAAAACCCAATGAGTTTTCCATTTGTAAAAATGCCATTCATGCAGGTGTAATGCAGATGTAGCTGATGAAAATAAAATTCTATACTGAGAGCTTCCTTGTTCACAGCACATTCTCCAATCACAGTGGTTAATAGAAGGTGTATCACCCTTGTGTGAAATAGAAACCAGGTTGCAGAAAGCTAGGGGAATTTGCTTACCCTTGTGTAGCTAGTGGGCACCAGTTTTGCTTAAGTGTCCCCATGTGCAATGCATTATCTCCTGAGATGAAGATAGACCCCCTCACTGAGAAAAGATGAGAGTACTCAAAACTCTGCTGTATAAAGTCAAAAGGAGATGGAAGTTTTCATTTTCACTAAACGGGAACATGAAAATCAATGCCTGCTGCGAGCTTGGCAAAAAAAAGCAGAGAAAGACCTGTGTGGTGCCTAGTCAAAGCAGAACCCCCTGAAGGGGAAGGGATGAAGAGATGAGCATTCTGGAGTGACAAGAACCTCAAATAGCCAGCTGTAGCCTCAATCTGGCCACAGTCTGTAATCTTGACCAGTGCACAAGGGAACACAAGATGGGAAGAGCCTTGAGCTCTAAATCTCACCCTGCCATTGTGAGCTAGTTAGCTAAGCAGGCTGCAGGCAGAACATGCAATGCTAGGACTCTGACTTTCTCTCCTCATTCCCTTCCACAGCCTTGGATGCCCGGGATACAGCTAGCACATGGCACAAGACAGGTGTTCAATGAGGGGATATGTTCTGCTCTATGTTAAGAGACAGAAACTCCCAGAAATGTATGGTGGCACCCACCAGAATGTGCCTCATGCTCCAGCATAACTGACACACCACACTTTGACCCATCGTCCCTGTGTCCCTAAGATTCTCTCAGCAGTGGTATATCACTAAGGCAGACATAGGGATTCTTGCCAGCCCTGAAGAGTATTGTAGATGCTTTAGTGTAGTAAGTAGTCAAGCAGTGTCCTTATTTCCCTTCCCCTCTCTCTCTCCTCTCAAATGACTCTGACCTCTCCTGACTCTCGATAGATAGATGATAGATGATAGATAGATAGATAGATGATAGATAGATAGATAGATAGATAGATAGATGATAGATAGATAGTAGATAGATAGGTAGATAGATACGCACACAGAAGTCCTGCATTCAAACTCATCTCTGTTGAATCCAAGTTCCAAACACTTGCCAAGGACCCAGTGATGAATATGATAGTGCTATGTGTTAGAAGACCCTTGGTCAGATTTGCCTGTGGGCCCCAAGCTTTCTGATCTGTGCTGTACAGGTATTGGCTTCTCTCTCTCTCTCTCTCTCTCTCTCTCTCTCTCTCTCTCTCTCTCTCTCTGGGAACCTTCTCTAACCAGTAAATTATCACTATTCATATTGAGATATGTGAAGCCTTTCTCTAGAAGATTGCTTGCATGTTCTGTTACACAGAAAACACGGAACTTCTGTGAAACTTAGAAAAAAGCCCCAAGTGATTTTCCTTTATGCCACCATGAATCGTAGGTAACAGCTCAGTAGTGGGACCACCTTTGCCCCAGGGACATCAATCACATACGAAGGGTGTTTCCTAATGGAAGCTAATGCTTACTAGAGGCACTGCCATCTACAACCACTGGCTCAAAACTACAGCAAGCATCCCTAAGACCCAATCACACCCACAGACAATATCTTACTAGATGGTAACAGAGAATTTGTGACTTCAGTCTGAAGGACCCTGTTTAGAGTAAAAGGACCAACAGTCACCCTTAAAACATCCTCTGGATCAACAACACACTTCGTGTACTGGAAAGTCTTTGGTGATGGTTTGAATGTTCAGGTTTGGAATTACCAAGCTTACCTCCAATGAAGCATAGTAGCGCCCATCATGACAATCCAGGATCCCCAGCACTCACAAACACATCCTGGGGAGGAGTGGACTACATACAGGAGATGGAGCAGGTCACCAGCTTATGTCAAAGGGTTTTTCCAAAGCTCTGGATCAGGAGCCAAATTAAGATCATTTAAAACTTATTTCCCCCTGAAGAGAGCCCCTTCCAACTGCTAGAGATACTGTAAATTAGATCAACCCTGTGGAAACTGGTTTGTAATTCCCTAATAAACTAAAAACAGGTCCAGGGTACAACACAACCCCAGGTATTCCCCCAGAGAACTCCAAGCAGCGTATCACAGAGATGCTTACATTAATGGTAATGTAGCCCTGATCACACTAGCAAAGGGACAGAGCCCTTTGCTCGCTATCTAGTAAAAGAGGAACAGAGAAAGAAAACAGTATATATAAATATACAGAAAACAATATATATAAATATACAGAAAACAGTATATATAAATATATGTACCATAAAAACAAATGGAGCTATTGTTATTTTCCGGAAAATGGATAAAACTGAGAAACATCATATCAAGAAAATGAACTCAGATTCAACAAACATCACATTCTCTCTCATCTGTGGATCCTACTATTTATACAGAGACATAAAGTCATCATGCATACCTGACCTGAAAGTAGACGTGAAAGTGTCCAGAAATACAAAGAGGACTAATGGGAGTTAGAGGAGTCAGGAAAAAAAAAAAAGCAGGGTTGGGGTAGCAAAGTGTAAGATATACTCGTATAAACATATCCTTATGAAACCCTCTGCCGCATAGCATGAACGTGTGTGCCAATACAAACAAAATAAAAATAAAATCATTTCCCTATGAGAGTTCTTCCCATTCTACAGATACATCAGTCTCTGCCACCGAACACTGAAAAGCAAGGAGGGAGTCACTGATAGGGCTGGTGGCACACGTCCAGTGTTCTTCATCGGGCGTCCAAAGCAGAGTGAAAGATGTCCCCCAGAATGCCTGTGATGACACCTCTGAGTAGAATTATTCACGTCCAAGGCAAGCTGATGAGTGAGTCTTACCCTTCCCAGTCAGGAAGGAAGCCTGGGGCTTTTGTACCAGTGGCAGGACATGGTCTCATTAATATTCATTTTCCTGGCTGCCACAGTGATCAGGGAATGTTTGGAATTGTTTACTGCCTGGGTCTTGCCAACACTTTCTGTTTTAAAAGCTGAATTAACAACAGAGGAAAGTGGTTCTCTTATTTCCATAGCAAGTACAGAGAAACTTCACATCTAATAAGTTCCCCAATAGTGTTAAATTGATGTCAGTAATAAAAAGGGAGCCTGGACCATTAGCACCCTGTATACATTAACTTTTATTATGAATATTAACACTGGTAACTCTACTTGAATTTTAACATTCATATTTACAATCACACAGAGATACATACATACAAATATGAAGAGAGACACATACATGCATACATACATACACTCACATATACACAGAAAGAGAGAGACACATATATAAATCTACCCATTTATACATACACACACATACACACATACACACACCACCAGCAGCAGCAGCAGCAGCACACTTATTCTAAATCCAGATCTTACAGACCTGTCAAACTGCCAAGCACTGCCTCAGCATGGCCTTTGGCATCTCCATTTCCTTTATAGCCATCCTCAATGGCCCCAATCTCTCTCCTCCTTAAACAAAGACAAGTTCCTTTGCCATTAAAACAACAACAACACAAAATGATAAACTGTCTTTCAGAGAAGAGCAGCCAGCTGTGTCTAAAGCTGAGTGTCTGCTGCAGCCCAGATCTTCCTTACAGAACCCCATAGCTGGTTCCTTCTTGTTCTGGAAGAGACAACTCACACGGGTTCAAACCCACCCAATAGATAACAATGCCCAAGACAATTGCAGGGCCACATTGCTTCTCAGGGTCATAGGAAGAACCAAGCAGAATGAGTTGTCATTTCAGGAACACATGAATCCCAGCACCATCTAGTGGATCCATTTCCAGGACAAAGACAGAGAGACCTGGGATAAGTGAGGAGCCCAAGAATCAATGGGGTAACCTGAGCAGTGACTCACTACATTGAGGATGTGGAACCTGAAGAGGCCTCCTCCTGTAGCCAGACAGGAACCCCAGTGGAGCAATAGAGACACCAACCCACCCACAAAATTTTCAACCCAAAATTTATCCTGTCTACAAGTAATAAAGGCACAGGAAAGAAAGCAGAGACTGAAGGAATGGCCAATCAAAAAACAGCCCAACTTGGGATCCATCCCATGAGCAAGCACCAATCAGTGACACTATTAATGATACTCTGTTAGGCTTACAGTCAGGAGCATGTTGTCCTCCGAGAGGCTCCACCCAGCAGCTGACTCAGACAGATATGGACACCACAGCCAAACAGTGGATGGAACTTGGGGACTCTTATGGAAGACTAGGAGGAAGGATTTGTGGGCCTGGAGGGTATAGGAACTCCACAGGAAGATAAACAGAGTCAACTAACCTGGACCCTTGGGGCTCTCAGAATCTGAACCAGCAAACAAAGAACATACACAAGCTGGACCAAGGCCAACCAAACATATATAGCAGATGTGTGGCTTAGCCTTTCTGTGGGTCCTGAACAACTGGAGTAGAGGCTATCCCAAAAGCTGTTGTCTGTACGTGGGATATGTTTTCTAGCTAGCTACCTTGTCTGGCCTCAGTGGGAGAGATGTACCTAGCCTCCGAGATACTTGAAGTGACAGGTTGGGGGATACACAGGGTCCTGTACCAGCTCAGAGGAGAAGGGGAGAGAAGAGAAGGAAAGGATTGTGGGAGGGGATGACTGGGAGTGGGGCCGTGAGCAGGATTAAAGTGAATAAGTAAAAAAGATTTTTAAATTAAATTTTAAAAAGAGGATCCAATATGAGATAAGTTCAAGTTTCATTATTAAATAGGTATAAAACATTTAACATAAAAGATAAATCTTTATTTTGAATATTCTTTGCTTGAGGAATGGCAAAGTTTTTATGGTCCAAGAGCCTATGGCTGTCACAGTTATGAGAGGATGTTGTGAAAGCAAAGAACCCTCCCATCTACACCAGCAGAGGTAAAGTAGCCACTCTCTGGCCTTCCCTGTGTGCACAGCCAGTTCCATAGGAAATCCTAGTCAGAGCTGCTATGGGATAAAAGATGATCCAAGTACAATCAGCCATACACAATAAACTTCAATAACATCATGACATCTACAGGAAATGTGCCACCAAAAACTAAAATTCAGGGTGCTAGTATCAATTGACATTTTAGACAAGCTGAAGTCTGGGTGCTCAGGTCTTGTTATTATTACATTGTCCAGACCAGGATGTGGTTACAGCTGATAGGAAGAGGCTGCCCAAAGTACTGCATTGGGAAGAACATTGAAGTTGGATTGATGAACTCCCTCTACCTAGTCATAGATTGTTGTGACTGTAAGAAAGAAATGGGGGACTGGGGAGATGAGACAGTGGGTACGAGCACTTGCTACACAATTCTACAACCTGGGTTTGGTTCCCTGGTGAGAATCAGAAGAAACCTCCAACCTCAACCTGAGCATCCATACTTTCTCTCTCACACATAAGATATATATATATATATATATATATATATATATATATATATATATATATATATATATGAATAAAAGGTGCCATGCTACAGAGGTGGTGTACATGTCATGGTAATTCAGAAGTAACATGAGGATTGGAAATGTAATATTTAGGCAAGACAGCATTCAGTCATCATTACCAGCCTTAGGTCATCATCACCAGCCTTAGGTCAGCATCACCAGTCTTAGGTCAGCATCACCAGCCTTATGTCATCATCACAGCCTTAGGTCAGTATCACCAGCATTAGGTCATCATCATCAGGCAGCACTGATGGTATGATTGTCAGAGCTGTGAATTATTAGGAATGTCTGTCCCTGCTAGCCAGAGCATGTATCACATGGGAGTCCTGCTAGCCCCTACATGAAAAAGCTGGCCACCACTGCTCCTTCCTACACATAAACCATACAACTGCTCATCAGAAACAGTACCTGCGCTATCTTAGGACCCACACCTAATGGGCAACCAGCTTTAGAATGAGAGCTTACCACAAGGCCCTCGTCATAAACACCTGAGCTTTCCAGTCCTGTGCAGTATTTATTTTTGTTTCTAGTCTCTATCTTGCATAAAAATCCTTGATGTTGAGAGGCCAAATCTTTTAAGTTCAGATTTTGTTTTGGAGAACCTGACCTAAGTTTGAACTCAGATGAACTAACTGTGAGTTCCTAACGTTAGTTTCCAAGTTACTTCCCAACAAAACCCAAGCCTAGCTCCAGTCTCCAGGTTACACCCCAACAAGACTGGCATCTCCAGGATATTCCCCCAACAAACCTGCACTCCCAGGTTACAAGTACATCCCTTGCCTAATGACCACCAAAGTAGAGGGGAACAGAAGTTAAGTTTATGATATGATCCCAGTACCAGCCATAGTAACTTCCCAATTAGATGCTTGCACATTCATACCACTACCCCTGCTTGTAGCCTTCTATAAAGCCTTGCCCCATAGATATTTGGGGCTCCTCATCAGCAAAATCATCCTGCATGGCAGTGTACTGCAGGGCCCAAGCTAGCTCGAATAAAAAGGCCCTACTGTGATTGCATCAGATTGGCCTCTGTCTGTTTGTGGGGTTCAACCTTTCCCTGGCACTACAATATAACAAAAAGTACACCGTGTGGTGTTAGACTATTAAGTGACATTAAAATGCAGATAGCTCATGGCAGAATAGCTGTGGTTAATTTGAGCCCAGCCACCCAGCAGTTAAGTTCAAAATGGTCTTGTTGTGGGATCCCATTGTCCCAGGAAAGACAACGGGGCTTGGAGTGATGTGCTGGTGAATACAGGACATCCTCCCAGGTCCGATGAGCAACTTGGCACATTATCAGAGCTCTAGGTCAAATGACTGACTGTCCACTCCACACATAGTAGCTTTGTGAAGAACATCAAGACCGTTTCAAGGTAGACTCTCAGCTGGACAAACATCTTAGTCAGGACTCAGGAACACTTCCAGAAAGGCAGGAAAAGGCAAGACCAGAGCGTCAGAGTCTCAAATGCATTCCCAAACATAAGCGTTTGAGGTCAGCATGTCACCAGGCATAAAATGACGTCCCATGAGCACAGTGGACATGCCAGCGCCCACAGTCCACAGAGTGATTGGTTTCCTTGCTCAGAGCCGTGAGTAATGGACACCAGGCCTGGCCTTGGGAGGCTATATCAGGATCTGTGATGCCCAAGTCCCCCCTTTGATCTAAATGTCACATTCAGTGAACTCTAAAATTAGTGCTCGAGCCAAGCATACACATGACAAGAAGAGAGTAAACAGAAAAAACAATGTTGAAATGATTTTTTCAACTTCTCAGCTGAAGCAAAGTCCACCAAACTCACTCTCCGCTGTCAGTACTGCAGAAACGCAAGAAAGCAAGTGTCCAAGGAAGTAAAGGCTCTGTTTACTCTGCTGAATGAAACGAGCGTCTGGGATTGCACAGCCTGCCCTGCCTCCTTCACAGTTCCTCTTGTCCTGGAGTCCATCTTCACACTGATGGTTTTAAAGATTAACATATGCCATGTTGTCCCCCAAATAAGCCCACAGCATATGTAAGAGCAAAGAAAAAAACGAGGGCATCCATCATTCACAGGTCACAGCTCCAGGAAAACCTTCTGTGACAGATACTCTCTTACAAATGACATCGCCCACCTTTACTAGTGTAGGCTCATGGGTGGTCTCCCTTTATAGCCTTGGTGTAGAAAGTTTTCTATAAAATGTTCTGCAAGTGGAGGTCTTTCTGCCTCCTTGAAACTCTCATGAGCTCCAGGGCAGGTTCCAGAAAAGGTAGCAGCTGGATCAGGGTAGGAAGAGAACATTCCCACCCAGGAAGGGGTGTGGGGAAGTAGTACCCAGGCCTGAGAGATTAGATGGACACTCCAACCGTGGAACATACCAGAAACCTGTCAGATGGAGTGTGGCAGCCCCAGTTTGTTTTGTTGTTGTTGGTTTTCTTGTTTGTTTGTTTGTTTGTTTTGGTTTGTTTACCACTGCTGACCTTTGTATCCTGTAGGTAGTGGGGATGGAGCCCTCAAGCCCGGTGAGAGGTGAGTCAGAACCCCTTTCCTTCCATGTCCATCCTTCATATGACCCACATTTCAAGACTATTTTTGAACACAGATACTTTTAGCAGGGAAGAACTTTTAGGCTACATAGTACCTTTCTTCTTATTTTCTTTTAAACTCCAAAATGAATAAATGTAAGTATCAAGGAGGCAAAAGGCTCACCCAAGAAAACACAGTGGTGAGCAGTGAGGATTAGGACCAACACAGAAGAAGATAGTGAGGAGAGAAGAGATAGCTGACAAGAGGAAAGTGAGAGGGAAGTAGACTTTGTCTCAGCCCAACAAGTACACGTGCGTGTGCACGCGTGCACACGCACACACATATGTATGCACACATACATGCACACATGTACACACATACATGTATACATGCATGCACACACACTTGCACACAAACATGTAAACATTTACATGCATACACACATTTGCACACATAGGCACACAGACACACACAGACATACACATACACAAATGCATACATACACACAAATGCACATGCATATACACATTTACACACATTTGCACACATATATACATACACACATACACAGACACACAGACACAAACACACACAGACATACATATACATGCACACACCTATCCACACACAGATACATATACACATCTGCACACACTCAAACATACATACACATACACAGACACATATATACACAGGCACACACATTTGCACACACAGACACAGACAAACACACATATTCACTCATATCCACTCACACAGACACATACACACCCATATGCACACACACATACACACATGAACACACATATACACACAGACAACATACACATTTGCACACAGACACATACACATATGCAAACACACAGACACACACATTTGCACACACAGACACAAACAGACACACACATATATCCACATACATTTACATGCATATGCACACACAGATATATGTACACACATACACACACACACACACAAACAAACAATGCCAGCAACATAATCCATGAGAACCTTCCATTTCTTATTTCCA
The DNA here is from genome assembly GCA_902729485.2 of Mus minutoides. Taxonomy (NCBI): domain Eukaryota; kingdom Metazoa; phylum Chordata; class Mammalia; order Rodentia; family Muridae; genus Mus; species Mus minutoides. The sequence continues at coordinate 34,846 of LR751355.1, forward strand.
GACACTGAAAATGTTAAAATTAGAGAAGTGCCTACTTTGACTCCACAGCACGTGAACCTAACAAATACATTCCTGTGACACATTGTCTTCTAAGAAAAAATTAGCCCAATTTTACCCTCTTGATTGTCTAACTTTATGCCACATTTTCAATGAATAATATCTTTCAAGTCCTGCCCAAGTTTTCTCCTCCTAACTGCCAAAACCTACTTTCTAATTTGGTTACAAATAGACTTATACACACTTCCAGTATATGCATAGGTATACTACTTTATATATGTCTATGTGTATAAAATATATATGCATAAAATATGTATGTATATTTTATATATGTATATATGTATAAAACAGCATACATGAATGAAATTATTAAATACATTTATATAGAACGATTATATGTACAAATGTATAGTGTGTGCATAAGCAAACACACATGCACAAGAATTTATACTTATAACTACTGCACACTGAAGATTCTAAGGCAATCCAAATGGCCCCATTTTTAAAGCACCATTTCTCTTAATCCTCTCCACAGTCCTGGCAAGGAAGTCCTGTTAAAACCACAAAATTACAAGCAAGGAAGCCTTCACCTTGCTGTAGTTCTTTGCCTGAGGTGGCAAAGCTACTGAACAAGATTGATAGCCCAATTTTAACACCAGCTCTCTGTGTCCCCATATCTTTGTTCTGAAATGTCTTTCCACAGTTACCAAGGACACACCTCCTTCTCTGGAAAATGGGGCATCTCTGTGGTTGTTGCCCACTACCTTATGAGTTCTATAATCAAATTCCCACTTTTACATTTGGCTCACTTGTTATGGAGTAAATTTAAATGGTATCTTGGGAAAGTATAGGAAATCCTTCTGTAGCTCACCACAGTGTGATCTGCCTCACCACTCGTGCGGACTGGGAGGCTTCAGGGCAGGTGGTGGTCCTGGCTCTGGGGTAAACTCTGGTGCATGACACAATTAGAAGCCTTCATCAATCCCAGATCCTATGAGCAAGTTGGGAGATACAAAGCATGCTGCCAGAAAGCATTCACACAACCACTGGGGCTGGGTGCACTGCTACAACTCATCCACCGTCCTGTGCCTGCAGGGAGAGCTCTTGGAGTCTAAGAAGAACTTGAGTATGTGCATTCTTAGAGCAGGATCCTAAGAGGGCTTTCTCCCGTGAGTAGAAAGACCAACTCACCTCTCCTGGAGAGCATCCTCTCAGACTTAGCTCAGACTTTCTCTTCAGAAATTATATTAAGACATCTCCAAGCTAAAAAAAAAAAAAAAAAAAAAAAAAAGTCCCTGCATGGTCATGCTTGACATAATGACAGGGCTTGTCCTGATGTGTTTCTTGGGGGAAATGTCCCTCTTGACATTTTATTATCTCAGAGAACCGCCACAGTGTGGAAGAGCTATAACCATGGACTGTGATTCTACTGGGCCAGCCACCTCATACCCACATCTGCATGCCTAGATACCCAGCTATACCTCCACCAGGACCGCCTGCTAGCAACTTGGATGAAGATTTGCTCCCTTCTAGTGATGTACCAACTCCCAGTCCTCTGGCCTCTTCCTGCTCTAGTCCCATGGCCAAGGAGAGGAGGCCTTCACAGAGACTCCTCACAGTCCACTGGCTCCTACACAGTGTGCCCTGGACCTTCACCTGGTGTTGTTCTGGGGGAAATGGAACTCTGGTGAGGAATCACCTCCTCTTCTGTCTCCTATTTGCACATCACTGGGAAGGACTAAGGCATGGTTGCTGTTTTCAACTGAGCTCACTGTGCTGGCTGACCATCATGATACCTGTCAGCCCAAGTACTTTAGGATAAGGCCTACTCGTGTTTCAATACTCGGTCTACCATGGAACTCACGTGTGGTTTTAGGGAGACAGGAACTTCAGCATGGTGTGCTGTAAGGGTGACCCTTCCTGGGTGATAGCCACTTTGGTATTGTCATCTAGAGTCGTAATTTGTGAAACACTAAAGTTCCATCTTCAACAGTCTCAACCTCCTAGAGGAACTCATGTCCCCAAAGGGTCAGACTCCTTGGCACTTATCTGCCCATAAGCTTCACACACACACACACACACACACACACACACACACACACACACGCATGCACACACACACTTCCTGTAGCATTAGGAAAACAAGGTACATTCTTCCATTCCAAAGTGGCACACAGTCAACATCCCCATTATAGAAGAAGAGAGGAGAGGCTAGCATGAGATTAGATCAAAACAAGGTTAAACTCTCATAGTGAAAATGCCTACATCCATGTCAGGCATCCAGGGCACATGTTATTATCTAAGCTCCAGCAGCCTTGAGCAGCCCATCCACCCTACCCCTGACAGTAGGTACATTGTCAGTACATGTGGTTTCTCGAATAGGCTAGCTCCATGCAGAACCTGCAGTATTCCTTAGTGTACCTCTCATATCTCTGGCATGTCTAGCTGTGGTGTGATACTCCACTGTTCCTGGAGACATGAACAAATGTCTCATCCCCCTAGATAGGAGACCGACAGACTAAAGTATGAGTACCACCTGTCTTAGTCAGGGTTTCTACTCCTGCACAAACATCATGACCAAGAAGCAAGTTGGGGAGGAAAGGGCTTATTCAGCTTACACTTCCACACTTCTATTCACCAAAGGAAGTCAGGACTGGAACTCAAACAGGTCAGGAACCAGAAGCTGATGCAGAGGCCATGGAGGGATGTTACTCACTGGCTTGCTTCCCCTGACTTGCTCAGCTTGCTTTCTTATAGAATCCAAGACCAGCCCAGAGATGGTCCCACCCACAATGAGCCTTCTTCTCCTTGATCACTAATTGAGAAAATGCCTTACAGCTGGATCTCATGGAGGCATTTCCTCAAGAGAGACTTCTTTCTCTGTGATAACTCTAGCTTGTATCAAGTTGACACACAAACCAGCCAGTACAGCACGGAAGTCTAACTTGGGGAACCAGTGATTTTCATTGGGATTGCTTATAGGACTATAACAGAGAGGTTACTCATAGAAGAAATGACTCAAAGACAGCTGCAATAGCAAAGCCCAGCATGGGTTATGGCTCATGGAAATGGAAACAGGGCTGTACTGCACAGCCTGCAGGCTGCTCAGAGGTGGGTGGGTCCATTACGGGTGACTCAGTTGGTCTGAGCCTCCACCAGGCAGCTAGACTGATCTTTCTTTGGTCCACACTGATCAGCTGATGCTTATTCCAGAGTGTTCAGCTTCTTTGGAGCCTCCTCTAGAAGGCTCAGGTGGTCTGAGAGTCTCTCTCTGTGGCGCTTACTACTTGTATATGCTTAGGGAGAGGACCTAATGAATATGATCTGTTTCCTGGACTTCCTGAGGCTCTTTTGAGTGTTTGATTCCTGACCTCGGGTTACAGTAGGATAGAGTGTTCTGTTGGCTTACTTCCTATAAGAATCGCATCTTAAAATATTCAGTTGTTTCACCTCCCTCTTAACAGCCTGTGTATTAGCAAGCTTGCCTCCAAAACAGGTTTTAATACTGGAGAAAATTACTATACAACACTCGTATCCCAAGATCTCCATTGCAGCTTGGGCTTTATTCTCATATCTTAGTGCACAACATACTCCAGAGATCCATGCAGGGACTCTTACAGACTTTTGTGCAAAATAGCTCTGGATGGACAGTTCTGTCAGCTCCAGGTGTAGTCGGCCTCCCTTGGACTGTGCTTAAAACAGGCTTCAAGTGCCCATGTGGCCGGACCAGCAGAAAAATGCTTTCCTGGGCTGTTTGAGCCGGGTATCTGCTTTCCGGGCTGTTTGAGCCGGGCATCTGGATGCTGCTTGCCATTCATACAGTCTTTATTCAGGAGCTTAACTTTCCAGTGAGCCTCTAAGTGAGTGGACATTGGCACCTGCTGGGGTGTTTCACAGATAGGGCTTTGTCCTCAAGTCACCGTTTGTATTGTTCCAGCACAAAATAGAACATTTCTGTTTAATGTGCTGATCTCTTTAGAAACCACTGGAGCCTTGCTCTCATCCACCTTGTCTGCAGCTGCGAATGATCTCACGATCCTCTCTTCATTGAGCTGCACACTGTATGTTATCCACCCTGCACCACTGTCTAATCTGGCTCCTCACTGTAAACCTGGCCAAAATGAGCAAGTAGTAACAACGTTGCTTTCTAAACGCCACAATGCTGGCTTAACATTTACCTCACTTGGTCTGTGGCCTCTGAACTCATGCTCACTTGAATTCTGACTTTTCTGAACCAACTGTGAGTAGATGCATATACATCACGCCTTGCTGTTTTCTTCTTCAGCACGTGTTTCCTAAAAATGTTATTTTTTAAAAATAAGTTATCAGTTCAGAAAATTTGACATTGATAAAATATGTCTGTCTAAATAAAGATTATATTCCAATTCATCAATTGTCAAAAATGCATCCTCTGTAGAACATCCTCTCCAACGCATGGCCCAGTTGACTATCACACATAGATTTTATTTATCATTTCCCTGGGTTATTGACTCTAGGATTTGTTTATCATTGTGACAGTGACATTAGAATATTGGTCATTTGTTCTCTGATAATTGTTCAAAATATGGCTCCTTTGTGTCCCATTGTGATAGGTCAGCAGCCAGATTGTGGCATGACTCTTCCTTCTCGGGCATGTGCAATAAGCACATTATGTCCACGCTTGGCTTTTAAAGGTGTTCTCTTGTCACCTTGGCAAGAAATTATGTGGGCTCTCCTCTATACAATAATAATTCGTCCGTTGTAATTAACAAATGATCAAAAAGGAGATGTTTCAAACCATGGCCTTCCATAAATGTATTACTCATTGATGATATTTGCCCAAAAGAGTCTTCACTGTGATCATCAAAAGGCAGAAGCTTCGGGGTGTTTAAATAACGTCCTTTAATCAGCAGCCTAAGGTCGGGTGCTTGCTATTTTTAACACCTATGGAAGACACTAACTCTTCTGAGCTTCTTTTCTTCTAAAGAAATATTTCTGCAACATCAAAGCCAGACCTCATGTGGTCATGGGGAGAAAGACTCCTGGAGGGCTTAGTTCTCAGGTAGAGAAACTTTGAAAAGAAGCAGTGACTTCCCAAACCCATAATGAGTTTATATTCCGCCGCTGGAAAACCTTCATCACAGCTGAGCAGATCTTGCTTAATATAGACCCTCGGAATTCCAGGATCCAAGGGCAAGAGGTGACCATATTCTACTAATTCTGGGGTCTGGTTATCAGATACCTGTACTGGCTAGTTTTGTGTCAACTTGACACAACTGGAATTATCACAGAGAAAGGATCTTCAGTTGAGGAAATGCCTCCATGAGATCCAACTGTAAGGCATTTTCTCAATTAGTGATCAAGGGGGAAAGGCCCCTTGTGGGTGGTACCATCTCTGGGCTGGTAGTCTTGGGTTCTATAAGAGAGCAGGCTAAGCTAAGCCAGGGGAAGCAAGCCAGTAAAGAACATCCCTCCATGGCTTCTGCATCAGCTCCTACTTCCTGACCTGCTGGAGTTCCAGTCCTGACTTTCTTGGTAATGAACAGCTGTCTGGAAGTGTAAGCTGAATAAACCCTTTCCTCCCCAACTTGCTTCTTGGTCATGATGTTTTGTCCAGGAATAGAAACCCTGACTAAGACAATACCTAAAGTCACCTTCAATCAGTGGCTAATTGATTATTTGGTTTGTTGGGGGCGGGAATGTGTGTGAGTGTGTGTGTGAGTGCATGTGTGAGTGTGTGTGTGGTGTCTGTATGTGTATGTGGTGTGCGTGTGTGTGTGTGTGTGTGTGTGTGTGTGTGTGTGTGTGATTTGTATGTACATATACTGGAGGTGGGTAACCTGTGCACTTTGGGTGTCTTCGCCTATATTTTTTTTGACAGCATTTCTCACTGAACCTGGAGCTGACCACTTATTTCCGCTCGACGGGCTGGCCAGTGAGCCCCAGGACCTGCTTCTGCTTCGCTCATCTCCCATGCTGGGGTCACCATACCCAGCTTTTCTGTAGGTTCTAAACATCCACACTTGGGTCCTCTTGTTTGCCCAGCAAGCGTCTTACTCACTGAACCAAGTCCCCAGACTAGTCTTTTATTTTTCAGTGGCACACAGTGAACATTACTTAAGTATCCCTTATGTATAGATGAACAGTTAATTGTTTTCCATTTGCTCAGCTCGTCCCCACTAACAGCAGTGTTCATGGTGTGATTAGTGATATAGCTCTTTCTCTCGCTTGCCTCAGAACACAAACTGCACCACCATCCCTACTCCTCGGCCTCACAACTCAAAACGATACCCAACCACTTATCCCAGACCCACAGAACCTTGTACTCTTTTCCTTATAATAAGGGTGATTCATCTCTGTGACCAGAAACTCCATGGGGCATAAAAAAGAAAGACTCACACATGATCCAGTTAGCTGGTTCCTATTGGTGAGACTGTGGAAATTTCCACCTCCATTGTCACACTTGATTTTCACAGCCAAGTTGTAACACAATACCCCTGAGCATCAATACCCAATCTCTGCTCTCTCGCTGCAAACCCAGAGCTAAGAAACCTCAGGCCCAAATATCCCACCTCAAAATCTCATTCTCTCTCCGCTGTATTACACTACCCAAGAGACACCTGCGAAGGGAAATGTGTAGAAACAGTTGAAAGCAATTCTGGCTGGTGCTGCTCTGTTCTTGCTTGGTGCACCCTGTTAAAACTCTCAGCGATCTTTGGAGGTTGGCACTAATGGGGAAAACACTGCTTAGCCAGGATAAGCAGCTGCCGGACATCTGCCTCTCAGCTCATACGTGATGGATCTATGATACAAAAGCTCACATCTGTCTGCCCCCGTGCTGAGCTCACGGCTATGATCATCTAACCACCTGGCATTTCTTTTCAAAACGGGTTTTACTGAGCCCTGGTTTACACGGTAAACCATCTGTAAATTTACCATGCCCCCTGCCAACCAAGATTCAAATGCTGAGACCCCATGTGTGATGTCAGGTGTGAGACCTCTGGGAAGTCACTAGGCCACAAAGATGGAGCTTTGATGAGTGAGATTAATACGCTTACAAAACAGAACACAGAGAGCTCCCACAGCCCGTCAGCTACATGGGAACTCACCAAGATGTTCTCTGTGAACCGCAAGTGAAACCTCACCAGACGCCAGATGTGACAGTACTACAACTTCGGTCTTTCCATTCTCCAACACTATGAGCAATGAGTATCTATCTATTTCCAAGCCACCAAAGTTGTGCCTGGCTGGTGGAAGACAGCACAATCAAGAGTCCACCTGTACACAGTCCTGCCCTGCCCCGCCCCTGCTTTCCACACTACAGCCTTTCTCCTGTGTTAGAATGTTATATACGTAGGCAAGAGCAGCAATAAGATCTGACAAGACTGGGTGTTGTTGGAGATCAGCTTCCTGCCCTTCTCTGCAGGACTCCCCACTGCCCAGACATGCCTCGTATTTGCAAGGCTTGGCCAAGGCCCTCCATCCTTTCTCTCTGCTCCATCTACACTTAGCAGAGAAGCTGAAGGCCTCTATTAATCAACTGGAAAAAAACCTTATTAACCAAAAATTAAAATACCCTCAGCCTACATCCACCCACAACCCCTCCAGGAAAGTAAATGAGCTTCAGGACAAAATATTCATACAGTCCACCCAGTTGCCTTCTGAATACCACTGACAATTCAATTGTCTCCTCAGACTTGACCCTCTCTGTCTCTGTCTCTGTCTCTGTCTCTGTATGTATATGTGTGTGTGTTGAGCTCTCTCTTGCTCTCTCTGTTTCTCTCACTTTCTTTCTCAATCTGTCTCTGTCTCTCTCATGAAAAACATCCTGCTTTATGACTCTTGAAATATGTGCTCATTTTCTCTCTATTGCAGTAGCTACGAGTGGGACTTCTGGAGGTTCCACTCAACATTTGAAGGCTGTCTGTCATTGGAACTTCTCTGGTTATAGTGAGGCCCTGTGAGGCAGGCTTAGGACCACATTTTCAAATCACAAAGCTTCCGGAAGCCAGAAGCTTTGAGGTTTTCCCCTTTGCTTTTGCTCATTCATGAGAACACATGATTCTTTAAATACAGAAGCTTCAGATCCAATTCCCTCCATCACCGAGATGCTCAGTGTGAGAACCCCATAGAAGACTCTGAGACACATGCATGGGGGTCTCCACACATGCGCACATCCCTTGTGCTGAGGGATGGTTTTAATTTGCCCATTTCTAATGTTACAATCATAGTGTTATAAATACGTCGTCCTTTTCCTGGCGCATTTCCTGTCTCCTTCCAGTAGAGTTCTGTTTATTGTGCTCATAAATTAGAGACAAAGCAAACATTAGTTCTTTTTAAGAAAACAAAGGTGCATTTCTTTTCATGCCATCAAATTAAGCTTGGCTCCTTCACTGGCCTGAATTATGTAAGACAATTCCAGGGAGGAAGAAAGGAATCAGCAGGAAGAATGGAATCCCCGGTTGAATAGGAGGGAAAAGAGCAGCGGGACCACAAAGGCCCGAGCTCTCCTCCACATTTCTCCTGGCTTCTGTTCTTGCTCTGGCCCCTGGGCAGCTGCAGCCTAGGGTGTTCCTTCCTAGGCCTCCCTTCTCTGTGACAGTGGGATGGAGAGTTGCACGGTTGGTGGAGAACAGGAACCTAGAGCAATGGGAAGGCTGGCAAGAAATCCCTTCTGGAGTGAAGGCATGGAAATGGGACAGAGGGATTATGTACACTATACAATACATTCCTATAAGAAATTTTTAATTTTCTTAAAGTTGTTAGTTGTAGAGATAAGTCAACAACACACAGTCATGTGTCACAGAAACTTGATTTCATCAATGGTGAATTGCGTACAAGTTTATCAATGGTAGGCTGCATATAATTCTATCAATGGTAGACTGCATACAATTCTATCAATGGTAGACTGTATACAAGTCTATCAATGGTAGACTGCATACAATTCTATCAATGGTAGACTGCATACAATTCTATCAATGGTAGACTGCATACAATTCTATCAATGGTAGACTGCATACAATAATATCAATGGTAGACTGTATACAATTCTATCAATGGTAGACTGCATACAATTCTATCAATGGTAGACTGCATACAATAATATCAATAGTAGACTGAGGATCTCTGAACACTTAATGGTATCACTGCCATGATTATGCCACAGTGCAGCACGTCCCTCGCTGGTTTATGGTGATTCTGCTTCCTCAAACCTACTTCCTCTGTAGCCCATCTCATGTATGAAAAGCCGGGGCAGAGGGGTGGCACGATGGGTCAGGTGCTTTGTTATACAGGCATGAGGATCTGAGTCTGGATCCCAAGACCTATGGAAAGGCTAGATATGGCAGCTCTTCTCTGTAATCCCAGTGCTACATGGGGACACAGGCTAAAAGGCACAGGCTGACCTCTGGAGATTTCTGGCCAGCCAGTCTAGATAAATTGATCCCCAGAGTCACTAAGAGACACTGTCTCAGAGGATGAACATGGTGGAGAGTGGCTGAGGAGAATACTCAGCCTCTGACCTTCATGGTAACACACAAAAGTATGCATTTGTACACATGTGTGTATGAGCACACACACACATCATGCAGATACAAAATTATTGTAATCAGTCAACTAACTAATTAAAAGTGTAAGATATATTTTACACAATCTTGTATAATGTGTGGTATTTGCAGATGGTGTGACCATGTTACTGGTTTGTGTACCATTATTTTGGAGTATTTATGAATAAAATGAGTGAAAAGCTTATAGGAGAGAGAAAGAGAGCGCCTTTCTTTTCTTTCTGGTATATACCTTTCCATATTGTCACCTATGTGAATATAGCTCCTTCCAGCTTCACAGCCCAGTCAGTCACCAGCCTTCTTCTCACCAGGAGCATCCACCGAGCCATCGAACACTGATGCCTTTAAAAGCCCATTCGGTAGCAAAACATGGCTGCCCGGGGTCACTCACTCACCGGCACCTATAGTTGTAGGTTTTCAACAAAGGCTACCATCTCAGGTTAATTAAATAACATCACTTTCCCACTCTCCAATTAATACCATTTAGCTCCTAGATAAACAGAGAGCAATTTTATAATCACTGCGACACAAGCTACTTGTAATTACAGATTTATAAAGCAGAGCATGTAGCCCACATTAAGGCATTTCCGAGGGCTAAATAAACGCTCAGGCATTTAGATGTGTCTGCCGCTTGTTCTTGTTGACTTTCTTTTGCCTCCGTCCGTCCTCCCAGAACAAAGCAGCCCGACTCTGGGCTTTTGTTTTCCAGCTGGAGTCAGCCAAACTGGAGTCCCTTTTTACAGGTCCCTGAATCACCCTGTTCCTCTCTGTCTCTGTGCTTCCATTTTCAGGGACTGAATACAGAGGCAGGTGTGAGTGTCTGCCATGTGTAAAATATATCTTACACTTTATAGGCAGCATAAATATATTCTGTACCTCACTGTCTTGCTTAAGCTTTCACCTGCTGTGATAAAACACCATGATCAAGAGCAACTTTGGAAGAAAAGGGTTTGGCTTACACTTCCATACCACTGCTCAGCATTAGAGGAAATCAGGGCAGAAACTCAAACAAGGCATAAACATGGAGGCAGGAGCTGATGTGGAAGCCATGGAGGGGTGCTGCTTACGGGACAGCTTCTCCTGGCTTGCTCAGCCTGCTTTCTTACAACACTAAGGACCAGAAGGCCAAGCATGGCACCACCCACAGTGAGTCCCCTCCCACATCAATCATCAGTCAAGAAAAATGTCCCACAGGTTTTCCCACAAGCCAATTCATTGGGGGCATATTCTCAGTTGAAGTTCCCTCTTCCAAAATGACACAAAGCATCTAGCTAGTAGGATGTAGAAGGCAGGAATTCCTACTTGCTATCAGGATCCTGTTACTGGAAAGTTTCTTAGCAGGATAGATGTTCAACTGCAGGGAACTCAGATTTAAATCCCATATACTAATGGCAACAAAAGCTTCGCATAAGTATATCCCAAATATTGCATTAGTATACAAGAAAAAAAAAGCTTATTTATCTTCCATTTAAATGTAACCGGGCATCTCTGTATCATATCTGGAAACTTTGACAGGCAGAAATCCAAACCAGCATTCCTTGGAAGGCCTATGATCTTGTAGTGTCTATGTGAAGTTAAATCAGAGTTATAAAAAATATAATTTGGAAGCTGGAAAGATGTTTCAATGATACTTTTGCCAGGCCAGCACAAGGACTTGAGTTTAGATCCCCGTCACACATGTAAAAGCCAGGCATTGTGGCTCACATTTATAATCACAGCACTGGGAAGGCAGAGAAGAGTAACTCCCTGTAGTTCACCAGCTGTCCAGGCTGGCTGAATTGATGAGCTCCAGGTTCAGTGAGAGACCCTGTCTCAAAACATAATATGAAGCAAAATAGGAGATACTAGAGGTTGACCTATGGCATGTACACAGACCACATGCACGTGCATGCACATGCACACACATTCATACATACTCACATATACCACACATGCATGCACATTCACATGTACACATACACACACATTCACACAGATATTACACACATTCACACTCACATGCAAATACACATGTACACATACTCTCACACAGATACCACAGACACATTTGCATACACACACGTTCACATAAATATTACACACATATGCACACACACACATGCTCACATGAATACTCCAGAGACACATAAACATATCTACATCCATATTTTATACATATATACATACACGTACACACACATATAATTTGATGTCTGTATTTTATGGGCCATATCCCATGCCAAGATCATTCCCTTTTGTTTCTTTTGTACTGATAGCCCAGAAGGAGGTAAGCATTCCTGCCATTGTGACTTTACAAAAGAGGGAAGAAGAGACATACTAGGTAAGATGCCTTGTGCCAATGTCTGACAAGTCCCCGTCCCAAGCCCTTCCCCTAACCTCAGTGTGATACAATCTTCTGCACCAGCAGGGCCTTCCTCTGCAGACTGAGAATGTTCACAAGAAGAACCAATAAAACTCACACACACACACACACACACACACACACACACACACACACACACACCTCCATTATCATAGCTCTGTGCAAGCAGAGATTGGTGAAGGATGGCTTCCATCACTGTTCTCAGCTCCGTGCA
>LR751355.1:47060-183264 GCA_902729485.2 Mus minutoides
TGAAGGATGGCTTCCATCACTGTTCTCAGCTCCGTGCAAGCAGAGATTGGTGAAGGATGGCTTCCATCACTGTTCTCAGATGCTTTACCCTTGTGGGGAATCACCTTGTGTGTGAATTTAGAATTCCCAACAAGCCCCAAATGCTGCCAACACGTTGGACCTAAGACCCACACAGATAACTGTTGCTTTAGAATACACATGACTTGATCACCCCCAACCCCAGCTCAGTTTACATTTTATCCCAGCAACCTAGTAACTACACAACATTGCACAACCACTTAATCTCTCTGTGCCTCAGTTTCCTCACTTGTAACATAAAACACTATTACTGCATTGTAGAAATACATATAGGGTTACACGGAGTGAGACATGCTGATTTATAAGAGGATCGGGTGTTCCTGTCACTTGATAACTGACTGAGGCTGCTTCCTGGATCCACAGAGGGAATTCTAGAAAAAGGGAGCACTAGAAAAGGGAGCACTAGAAAAAGGAGCATTAACAGTGAGGGAGGACGGCGAGGGCATCGCACACCCGAAGAGCACAGCCAGAGGATGTCTGCCTGATGGGTGGACCGGACAATGCTGGCCAGCTTGGCCTTTCTGTTTTCTTGCATCGGTCTTTGTGCATAAAGATTCTTGGTTCCAACTAAGAGAACTCCAAGTCTCCCATGGGGACCCCAGGAAAGGTGAAAAAGACCAGGCATAGCCAAGACGTGGATTAAGAACAAAGGACATAAACAAATGAAAGTTTGCCCTGGAACATCCTAGAAATGTCCTATGAATAAAATAGGGATTTAGGTCAGAAAGAACTGTGAGAATTAGGTGAAAATGCTCCTTCTAGGGAGAGAGAGCAAACCTCCGGCTCTGAGAGACAGCCTCTTGTAGGATCCCATGGGCTCAGGTGAAAAGTAGGGGAAATATCAGACAACAGCTTCACAGGCAGGGATGCACCTGAGTGGTCCTGTATTGGTTAAGGAAATTGAATTTGTAGCTTAAGCCTCTCTTCAAAGGGAACATAAGCCAAGGCCACTTCACCAGTGGATGCTGCCAGACTTGTAAGCAATGCAGACCAGTTCTGTGCAAGACCCTCGAGGAAGTTAGAGGAAGGAGGAGGGACACTAAGCCAGGTGATGTCACCCTGACATTAATACCAGACAAGCACGTCACATAAAACTGTTAACCAGTGTCTACTACAGCAAAAGCTTTCTTCCACTTTTAAAAATCTTACCATTTTTAAATTTGTGTGCACAGGGCTTACACGTATGCCACTGCATATCTGTCAGAGGAGAATTTGTGATAATCAGTTCTTTCTTTCCACCATGTGGGTCCCAGGGACCAAACTTCTGTCACCAACCTTGTCAGCAAGTACCTTTGCCCACTGAAAATTCTCTGTGTTGCATTTAAAAACTAAAATGTGGGGCTGAAGAGATGGCTCAGTGGTTAAGAGCACTGACTGCTCTTCCAGAGGTCCTGAGTTCAATTCCCAGCAACCACATGGTGGCTCACAACCATCTGTAATGAGGTCTGGAACCCTCTTCTGGTGTGTCTGAAGACAGATACAGTGTACTCATATACATAAAATGAATAAATCTCTTAAAAAAATCAAATTGACAAATTCTTAAAAAGCAATCTAAAAAAAGAGTAAAGCTTAAAAATAATATATGACTTCAAATTCAAAATTATATGGAAACCATAATGCATTATGACCACATATAATTTATCCAAAAATGTTGAAGATGTCATATAAAATAATATAACTCATTTTATTAAAAAGCTAAAAAAAAAAGTTGAACATCTCTTTAGACAGAGGTATTGGCAGACTCAAGCATCCACCCCAGAAAACAACTTTCAACAAAGAACAGAAGAAAGTTGTCTCACCTTGATAAAAATATCTACAAAAATCCACCATTGGCTCGCCCCCCTCCATGCTTGTGTAAGTGGCTGTCTGTGTAACAAGGTGGGGAAAACTAGAGACATCTGGATCAGAGAGGAAAACGGGAAGCTGAAAGCCTCCTTTCAGGGTCTGCCTGGACCCTGTCCTGGCCTGCTGTTTCTGCAAGGGCCGCTCTGGTCATCCTGCAAGAGGCCGTAAAGGTTGCAAGAATGAGTTCTGTGTTTTTGCTAGCTATCTGCTGTCTGCTTTTTGGTCTTTCTCTTTGGCCCGCTGTGCGTTTTATAAACACTTGGTTCACAATTGAAGGGTAAGGCTAAGGTGGCTTGTTCTCAGGATAGAATTGTTAAAAATAAGGGCTTCGATCCTGTTAACTATAGGGCTATCGTAGCCGAAGGGCTGTGGTACCGGTATCAGGATGAACGACACAGAGAATTATAATTGTGGCTTCAGAATTACAACAAGGTTAAGTGCTTTATTCATGTGCTTACACAGGTCTGGAGGCAATCCAATGATTAAAGGGAAATCTTTTCATCAAATGGTGCTGAACCATTAATTTCCTGACCACATAGGAAATAAAGAGACTGTGAACCATCCATTTTACTACAAACAAAACAACAGCAACAGCAATAAAGCCTAACATGGATCTTAGGCCTGCTTATAAAACCTGTTATGTGAAACTTCCAAGGGAAAATATAAAAATAAATAAATATCTATGACTTGAAATATGGAAAATACTTCCTATATAGACAGCTAAATCATAAAGAGAGAGACTGGCATCAGATGTCACCAGGTCAAAGCTATCTGCTTGGGAAGAGGCAGTTAGGACAGAATGGGACTTCATGGGAATAGACACGACACAGTTTCTTTGTTTTGTTTTTTTTAGTTTTTTGATCTATGGATTCTTATACAACTTACACACAGCCCAGCAGTTTCTTCATATTTATCTGGAAGCTGACATTTTCTGTTCACACAAAAGTTCATATGCTGATATCTGCAGTGTTATTGTCAAAACACTTGGAAGGAGTCAAGATATCCTTCAGATGGTGAATGGGCACACAAGCCTCCACAATTCACTCAAGGGAAATTTGTTGATGAAGGACATGACCTGTCTGTCCCTAGAACTCATGCAGGAACCACCATGAGTGCATATAGCCAAGCGGAGGAATCCAGTCAGAAAAGTGTCCCTCTGCAGATTCCAACCACATGACAGTCTTGAACTGGTAAAACTATAAAAATATAAAAAGGGGCTTGGGGCAGGGGTGGGTAGAGAGCATCAGATTTTTAGGGTGATGAAAGTATTCAGTATGACGATATTGCTGTTTCTGCAGGGCTGCTCTGGTCATCATTTCATGGGTCACCAAACCCATGAAATGAACCAGATGGAGCTGAAACGTGGACTACAGACTGTGCCTCTCGCTGAGAGGAGATGCTAGGAAAGAAGTCAGCAGGCAGGATGGAGCACCTACAAAAACCTTGTGCTTTCTGGTCAAGTGGTCTGTGGACCTAAACCTGTGGTAAAGTCATTCTTAAAGAGCAAAGGTGATCAGCAGAGTGTTTTTTTAAAAAAGCCTCATTATCTTAAAACTCAAATTAAAATAAATGATAAATAAATAATAAACAAACAAACAAATAGAATTTAAAAGCATACCTATAGGAGCTGGAGAAATGGCTCGGCAGTTAAAAACCTTGGCTGCTCTTACAAAAAGACCTGAGTTCGATTCCCAGCACCCACATGTCAGCTCACAGCTATCTCTAACTCCAGTCCCAGGGGATACGATGCCCTCTTCTGACCTCTGCAGGCAAGCACGCATGCACATAAAACAAAAACGTTTTTAAAAGCACACTTCTAAAAGTGGAGAATTACTCGGTTGCCGTATCAGAGATGTCCAGATGGCAAATAAACACATGAGAAGCAGCTGACCATACTTTGTTGCATTTATTACGAGGAAACTAAAACCAAAAAGACGGAGTGAGTGTTGGCAGAGACAAGTAGCAACTGGAGTTCTTCACCACTGTCAGGGATGGGAGATCATAAAATGTAAATATTGTAGAATGGTTTGGTCATTGCCTAAAACACTAAATCTGTATCAACCATAAGATCTGGGCCCCCTATGTCTAGGCATTTAACCAAGAAAAAACTTTATTCGTAAAAATGCTTGTACACACAATTGTTCATAGAGGTTTGTTTTATATTATCCTGTTAGTGCTATTTTTATGGTACTGTCTTAGTTAGGATTTTACTGCTGTGAACAGACACCATAACCAAGGTACCTCTTATAGGAACAACATTTAATTGGGAGCAGGCTTACAGGTTCAGAGGTTCAGTCCAGTATCATTAAGGTGGGCGCATGGCAGAGTCCAGGCAGGCATGGTGCAGGAGGAGCTGAGAGTTCTACATCTTCATCAGAAGGCTACTAAAAGAATACTGACTTCCAGGCAGCTAGGGTTAAGGTCTTATAGCCCACACCTACAGTGACACACCTTCTACAATAAGGCTACACCTCCTAATAGTGCCATTCCCTGGGCCAAGAATGCACAAACCATTATATTCCACTCCCTGGCCCACAAAGGCTTGTTCAAACACATGAATCTGTGGGGGCCATACCTAGTAGGAATATGGAAGACTTTGTTACTGAGAGTAATTTGAACAGTGCAGACCTGACCCAAGAGGTTTCAGAGGAGAACAATTTCAGCATGTGGCATAGAGACTGTTTTGTGGTATTTTGGTGAAGAACATGGCCGCTTTTTGTCCTTGTCTGAAGAGTGTACCTGAGGCTAAGGTAAAGAGATTTATATTAATTGCATTGACAAAGGAAGTCTCAAAGGAAGCCCAGCAGAGACATTTTTCTTTGGTAAAGTCTCATGAAGAGCATTTTGAACAAGTGTAGCAAGCCAGTAAGTAACATTCCTCCATGGCCTCTGCATCAGCTCCTGCCTCCAAGTTCCTGACCTGCTTGAGTTCCAGTCCTGACTTCCTTTGGTGATGAACAGAAGTGTGAAACTGAATAAACCCTTTCCTCCCCAACTTGCTTCTTGGTCATGATGTTTTGTACAGGAATGGAAATTCTAACTAAGACAAATATTTTATTGGGTTCTTATATCTCTATCTCCCTTCCAACCCCCCAAAGCTAGGTAGAAAAGAAAGGTTAGAGGGGAAAGAGGGCATAGGCCTCTTTCAGCCAGCAAAACAAACTACTTCCTGCTGATTAGAGGTGTCCTGAGTTCCTTGGGGCAAGTCTAATCTTCCTTGTCTGGAGATCCCCAATTTCTTCTTCACAAACCTCAACAGCAACCAGGAGCAACAGGGGGAACAGCTGCCGCCACAGGACCTCTCCGGGTTCTCCCATTTCAGAGTCCCCAGAATTAAACTACCTGCAGCTGGCAAAAGTCTGGCCCCTGCTAGTGCAAGAGGTAAACTATAATCACCTGCTGGGAAGCAGAGAGGGATTAAAACAACAAACATCCACACACTATAACTGGGTTTCTAAAGAAGCCACAGTTCTCACCATATTATCCCCAAACAGAGAACAATCCAAAAATTCCAAGCCCCATCACTTGGTGGGGAGAAAACTAACGTGTCAGTATGGACACAACAGACTCGAGAGGAGCAGGACTGGGGCAGGGGGACTGCTGATAGGCAGGACTGGGGCAGGGGGACTGCTGATATGCAGAACTTCTGCCAGCTCGATGCTAACTATGCAGGATGGCAGAGGGGAATGCAATGCATTTTCTGTTTATATAATACTCTGGAAAATGAAAATGTGCCTGAGGTGACATGGCACAGTCATCATTGTCTGTGTGGGAGGGGCATGGGGAGGCAGACATGTTGTTTATTTGATTGACATGACAGATCTGTCAGGTTTTTTTAATTAGATATTTTCTTCATTTACATTTTAAATGCTATCCCCTTTCCTACCCTCCCCCTGAACTGCTCTCCAACCCACCCACTCCCACTTCCTGGCCCTGGCATTCCCCTGTACTGGGGCATATAATCTTCAAAAGACCAAGGGCCTCTCCTCCCATTGATAGCCAACTAGGCCATCCTCTGCTACATATGCAGCTAGAGACACAGTTCTGGGGGTACTGGTTAGTTCATATTGTTGTTCCCCCTATAGGGTTGCAGACTCCTTCAGCTCCTTAGGTACTTTCTCTAGCTCCTTCACTAGGGGCCCTGTGTTGTATCCAATAGATGACTGTGAGCATGCACTTCTGTGTTTTCCAGTCACTGGCATAGCCTCACAAGCAATAGCTATATCAGGGTCCTGTCAGCAAAATCTTGTTGGCATATGCAATAGTGTCTAGGTTTGGTGGTAGTTTATGGGATGGATCCCCGGGTGGGGCAGCCTCTAGATGGTCCTTCCTTCCATCTCAACTCCAAACTTTGTCTCTGTAACTCTTTCCATGGGTATTTTGTTCCTCATTCTAAGAAGGAATGAAGTATCCACACTTTGGTCTTCCTTCTTCTTGAGTTTCATGTGTTTTGAAAATTGTATCTTGGGTATTCTAAGTTTCTGGGCTAATATCCACTTATCCACATATCATGTGTGTTTTTTTGTGATTAGGTTACCTCACTCAGATCAAAAATTCAGGTGATAGCAGATGCTGGCAGGGATGTGGAGAAAGAGAAACACTCCTCCATTGCTGGTGGGATTGCAAGCTGTACAACCACTCTAGAAATCAGTTTGGTGGTTCCTCAGAAAATTGGACATAGTACTACTGGAAGATCCAGTAATACCTCTCCTGGGCAAATACTCAGAAGATGTTCCAACTGGTAATAAGGACACATGCTCCACTATGTTCATAGCAGCCTTATTTATAACAGCCAGAAGCTGGAAAGAACCCAGATGTCCCTCAACAAAGGAATGGATACAGAAAATGTGGTGCATTTACACAATGGAGTACTACTCAGCTATTAAAAACAATGAATTTATGAAAATTCTTAGGCAAATGGATGGATCTGTCCGTTTTTTACACAACTGCACACTCACATTGTAAAGTATCTTCCCAGGGTGTTTATACTCTGAACCTCTCTCAGAGTCTGAGTAGAGAGAGTGGCCCACAGCAGGGAGCCTTTAAGAGACTGTAGGGGGATGTTGTGTGAGCAGATAGGCCCTGCCAGTGCCCCAGGGAAGGAAGAATACAGTAGAACTGATTCCCATCATGCACTGGGTGTGTGTCTGTGACATGCATGAAGCCAAGTGTCTGAACATACCAAAACCCGTCTTGTCTAATCTCACATGGCAGCTCTGTTTATGAGGACTATCACAAACCTCACTCTATAAATAGGTGAACTGGAATAAAAAAATAAAATAAAACAAAACCGCTGGAGTCACCCAGCTATGGCAACAGAACCGGGGTCTGTTTGTAAGATCTATGGCTCAAATTATTTGTGGAAATAGATGGTCAGAATTTAAGAACAAATAGGCAACCGGGGTTTATATCTGGCTGACCAGAACCCACCTCATTCTATAATCTCACCATACCAAACTAAAACCTATGAGCTCTTCTCAAATAGCTGTAATTTTATAAAAATAAAAGGAATGCCAGAAGCCAGTTACTGTGCCCAGTAGGGGTAGAAAGCAGGAGAGATAAACTACTACTTCCTGCATGGCTGGTTTCTCCAGGGCACTCAACCGCCCAGGGTACCCTGGAGTTTGCTGCTATGCAGCAGGATAGAAAAGTTTTCTGCCTTTCTCAAAAAACTGGCCTCCTCAGCCTGCATCTTGTTACTCGGGGCACTTAGGATCGACCACAAGGTGTTTCTCAGGATGCTGGTGGCCTGTTCAGTACCATACCTGTTTGGTATGTTCAATACTCTGCACTAACCGTTCCCTTCTCTTTTCCTAGCAAAGGCCTTCCTTTGGTACAAACCACACAGGGAGAAGCAATCACGATCTATGAGCCCTTTCTTGGCAAAGCCCACATGTTCCTCAGAAGACCATAAAACACCCACTACTTACAACAAAAAAAAAAAAAGTTCCCCAGAATCGATGGAGTATTGGCAGATGTGAGGGGAAACACGGGCCACATTAGGAGGGGCAGAATCTGTTGAAGGAGCATGGTCATCCCAGCTTGACTGGCCACTTTGAGACATGCAAGTTATTACTGGTAATCTATCTTCTCTTCAGTATTAAAATGGAGCTGTACAACCAACTATTATAATGAAAAACTCTCCAAATAAGCTGTACAGTTTGCTTCTCTCTCAAAAAAACAAAAACAAAAACAAAACAAAAAAATAAACATAATTTAAAGGTTTCCTCATGGATCATGGTGGTTTAGTACAGCACATGAAATAAATGCCATTTTTATTCTAAATTGGCCATTTTTTCCCCAGCATTAGCGGGTGTTTTCTTAAGACCTTGAGTTTCCATTTGCTGCAAGACAAAGTCTAGCCAAATCTGTTTGCGTTCTGTAAGACAGAAGTCAGCAAGGAGCCTGTAATAAACACACAAAGTGTGAGCCTGGGGAGTGTACAGCGATGCACAAAGGCTGTGTGTCTTCACATTGGGGGCTGGGCCCTAGAAAGTGGTCTGAGAGATGGTCTGAGAGATGGCTCAGCAGCTAAGGGCACTGACTGCTCTCCCAGAGGTCCTGAGTTCAATTCCCAGCAACCACATGATGGTTCACAACCATCTGTAATAGGATCTGATGCCTTCTTCTGGTGAGTCTGAGGACAGTGACACTGTATTCACATACATAAAATAAATACATCTTTAAAAAAAAAAAGAAAGAAAAGGAAAGGATTCTATAATGAACCTGCTATCCACTCATGGGTTTCTTCCTACTTCAAGGCTGAGTCTGAGATGGGTGAATTGCCCTTGCCCTGTGGGTGGCAGAACCCACCTCATCACCTGCATGTTATGAGGAACAATCCCAAGCCTTATAACTAACACAACCAGGTGTGTTTGTTAAACACAACAAATCCCGACAGCCGCTTAGTGCCGCCTCCCCTGAACCTACACTCCTCTGTTTTTCTGTGAGACTTTCCAGACGCAGAACTAAAGACAAGAGAATTTGATAAGCCATGAGATAAAGTCTGTTGGTCTTGTGGACACAGATAAGAACAAGCAAGAGGCTGCCCCCTTACTAAGTGACTTCCTCACCCACACCCTACAACGTCTCCTGGATTAACAGAACTTTAAGCGGGTGTAGGCAAACATCCTGATAGCCATGTGAACGTGCCTTTGCTGCTGTGATGAACACTTCCCTCAACCTGTAAAGCAAAATGAAACATTATTCCCCTCAAGCTACCTTTCGTCGGGTATTGGGTCACAGCAATTAGAAAGGTGACAAGTGGATTTGGTAAGTATATACAGATGTGTAAATTTTACTCATCAAGGCCTGAAGTATTCATGTTGCCCTAGGAAGGTTCCCCCTGGTCCTACTGCAGCCAGGATGAGCCCTCACACAGCTCAATCAACTCTTTTCAGTTTCACGGGATGGAACTATGGGTCATATGATGTCTTGCGTGTTGATTTCACTCCTCAGACTATTATTTGCTTAAGATTTATTTATTTTTTATGCACACATGTGTATGTGTATGTGCATTTATACACACCTACCCAAGGTCAGACAAAGGTGTCAGATCCTCTGGATCTGGAATTACAGGAGTCTGTGAGCTGCTCAGCTGAACTGGGAACTGAACTCAGGTCCTCTGCAAGACCCGCAAGTGCACACAACTGCTGAGCCATCTCTCCAGCTCCAACATGCTGTCCTTAAAAGTCATCAAGGCTGTATGAATGAACATGGATGAAAAGATATCTCGTTGGTAGAATATATAGCCCTTCAGACACTTGTCCAAGAGTGGTGTGGCTGGATCCTGTGGTTGACCTGTTTCTAGCTTTTGAGCCGTGGCCACACCCATTTCTGTCGAGGTTGCACAAGTTTCTATTCCTACCAAAATGAGTAAGTGTTCCCCTCCCCCTCTCCCACCCAGCATTTATCTTCATTTGGGTTTGGGTGGTGGTGGTAGAAGCGTTTTCTGTGTGTTCACATGGTTGATTGGTTGCCTGCTTGGTTGGATCTTGCCCATTCCGAGGGATGTAAGATAAAAACATCTCAAAGTGGTTTTAGTTTGCACTTCCTCTTTTGAGAATGCTCTATTTACTTCCACACCCCATTTTTAACTGGGTTTTCTTGATCCTTAGCTGTTTCCACTCTCTGTATATTTTAGACACTAACCCTCTGTCAGATGTATACATACATAGTAAGGACTTTCCCCCACTCCACAGGCTGCCTCTCTACTCGGATGGCACTGCCCTTTGTTGTATGGAAGCTCTTTAGCAAGGTTTGTCAATTGTCGGTCATAAAACCTGTGCTGCTGCTGTGATCCCTATTCAGAAAGTTCTCTCCTGTAACAATGAGTTCAACGGAATACCCCACTTTCTCCTCTGCCCGATCGAGGGTTTAAGGTCTTAGGGTGAAGTCTTTGATCCCTTTAGTGTTGAGGTTTGTGGAAACTGAGAGATGAGACTCCAGCTTCATTCTTCTACACATGGATATCCAACAAGATCGAGTCTGGGCCTGTGGTGTTCAACATATGTCAAATAAACAGTTGTAATCCACTACATCAATAATCTCAAGGGAAAAATAACAGATGATCATCTCATTCGATGCAGAAAAGGCCTTTGAAAAATCTAACATCCCGTTATGATGCAACTCCTGGAGAATCGAGGGAAACAGGGACATATCTCAACATAATAAAGCCCTGTACAACAGGCCTACACCTGATATCTTGCTAAAGAGGAAAACACTCAAAGAATTTATAATAAGACTGAGAACAAGACATAGACGCCCACTCTCCAGGCACCTACTCAACAGACTCCTGCCAAGCCTTAGCAACAAAAGTGAACCAGACAAAGGGAGTTAAAACAGGAAACTAAAAAGTCAAAGCATCTTTATTTTCAGGTGACATGATTTTATGTTTGAAAGACCCTAAAGACTTCACTAGAAAACCCCTATAGATGAGAAGCACAGTCATCAAAGGAGCAGGATATAAAGTTAACACAGGAAAATGGTTAGCCTTCTTAAACACAGACAACGAAATCGGGGAAACTATCATTCACAATAACCTAAAAATATCTTGGAATGAGGATAGGAAGTGGGAGATTTGTATAATGAAAACCTGAAGATGCTTTAAAAAAAAAAAAAAAAGCAACCAAAGAAGATGCCGGAAGATGGAAAGACCCCTCCATACCCATGGAGTGGAAGGATTAATAATGTAAAAGTAGTCTATGAATCCAACACAATTTCCATCAAAATTCTAGCACTATTCTGGTGGGAAAAAAATCTTATATAGAAATACAAAAGTTCAAGGCCAGCTCAAATAGTCTGCCTATATCCATCCTTGCACCACAACACAACGACCCAGCTTGTGTCCAGAGATATTCTTCATAACCAGGTCTAGTCTGTGTGGTTCTTGTGCAACCATCTAGGCCTCTGGTATTTCTGCTTATATGGTATACTTTTCTCTATTCTTTTACGTCCAACTACATGAATTTAAAGTGCATCTTTTGTAAGCAAGACAGACTTAAGCCCTGATGTCCCATCCACTGGGACAATGACTGTTTTAATAACAGAGTACTCAGCGGATTCACATTTAATATAGTTGTTCATGCTGAGTGGATCTAGGCCTGGAAATTCTCCTTTTGTGATCTTCCCCTTCTTTTTAAACCACTCTCTTTTATGTTTACTATTTCTTAGTATACACTTAATTTTTCCGACCAGCATCTTAGTTTTATTCTTCGCCTTCTCCATTTCCTTTGATCAAAATACACATTTTTCAACATGGGTTTGTTCCCTTGTGTGAAATGTGGAAACGCTGCTTCTCTCGGTGTCACCAGCATACACTGTATGCTCATGTGTATCACAGGTGAACAGTACTAACATCATATTAGAGTTACACAGCTTACAAACTAATTACAGTAGCAGAGTGAGTAGGCAGAGACATCCTGGGACCACCCCAGTCCCAGGACCCCTTCCTGCAGCCCCGAGTCACTGGATGGAGTCATCTGTCAGCAGTGTGGCACAGATATGCCTTCAGTGATTTATTCCAGTATTCTTCATCTGGAAATTTATTCATTTTGCCTTAGTTTATTTTAAGCTGCATTTTCTATGGTATGATTTACATAAAATAAAAATTATCCCTTTCTGTTGTATAGTTTGAAAGATACAAACAGTCCTGGATCTGTTGCCAAAATCAACATGCAGTGCAGGCCTGTCCAAACCCAGCTCTCCAGCATTTCATTGACATACATCTCTGGTCCTTGTTCTGTGCCACACCTGTGAGAATCCAGGGCGCCAGCATAGGCAGACATCCAGGACTTGATGCTCTCACTGGGCATGGGCTATTGGAGACTCGACATTGTCGTCATATGGATCGTAGAACTTGTCATGCTTTATTGATGATTATTCAGTGAAGTAAATTAAAGATCCTCTCTCTCTCTCTCTCTCTCTCTCTCTCTCTCTCTCCCTCCCTCCCTCCCTCCCTCCCTCCTTCTCTCTCTCAGCATGTGGGCATGTGTGTGTGAACATGTGTGGGCTATGCATGCATGCATATATACATGCATATTAAAAAAGAGAACATCAGGTGTCATTTCACAGGACGCTGTCCACCTTGGTTTTTGAGACAATGTTTTTTAACTAAAATGGGATTACCAAATAAGGTAGACTGGGTAGCCAGTAAGCCAGAGTCTGCCATCTCCACCTTCTCAGTATTGGAATTATAAGCATTGTCAAAAGTTTGTTATACATGTAAATTCAAATATATTTATATATTATTTATATATTATTATATATTATATATACACATATATATCATACTATATATATAGTATGATATATGTGTATATATATATACACATATATCATACTATATGTATATATGATGTATATGTGTTGTATATGCATGTGTATATACCTATTACATATATACACCTATATATACACATGTATATATTATAAGTTATTACTTATACAATATTAATTATATATACATTTTGATAGATTCTGTTTATATGTCAAGACTTTTTCCTGCCAATGAACTGTCTCTTTATTTTATTAAAAGTGTATTTCTAAGAGCAAAAGCTTTTCACTTTAATTAAATTGAATTAATCATTTTATGAGTCATATTTTCTTTTTTTGTTTTGTTTTTGTTTGTTTTTGTTTTTGTTTTTGGAGAAAGGGTTTCTCTGTATAGTCCTGGAACTCACTTTGTAGACCAGGCTGGCCTTGAACTCAGAAATCCACCTTCCTCTGCCTTCCAAGTGCTGGGATTAAAGGCGTGTGCCACCATGCCTGGCTCATATTTTCATATATTTTCATATCACATTTAAAAGTTAAAAAAAAAAACTAACAAAAGTCACGAAGTTTTTTCTTGATGTGTCCCTATGAAAGCTAATGGCTTCGTGTGCCATAGTAGAGGCTATGATATATCCCGAGCTGACTGTATATGCTGGAGAAGATGTAGATTAGGCCCATTCATTTATAGGTGGCTCTTCAATCTCTCTATGACTATCTGGAGGACTCTGATTTCTCCATTCATTTACCTTCGTAATGTAAATGCCAGAATGATGTTGCAAGCTTCGGGATTTTGTTTTGCTCGTTCCTGATACATGCAGCATTTTAACGCAGTTTTTGTGCCTCATGCTCACTGCTGGAGCTTTTCGGTGAGTGATTAAGTCCAGCTTGTGCGCACTCTGGTTTCTTTCTCAGTATGTTCTTAATGCTCTAGCTGTGACTCTTCAACTGTTCACCTGCTACAAAAGTTTCTACTCAAATTATCCTTAGGCTTTGCACAGAATCTATGGCTTAATAAAGAGAGTACTGATGTGTTAAAAACATTTATTCTACTTTGTTAGCATACTGTGTATACATATGTTATATTTATGCCAGGAAAGTTGACTATCTTCTGGTTTGGAAAATGGCTACATTGAAGTATTGAGTGAATAGGCAAAGTCTAAAATATTGTATTAGTTTTTATACAAGGGAGAAAGCAAATTTATGCTGAATTTTTTTTTTTTTTTTTGGTTTTTCGAGACAGGGTTTCTCTTTATAGCCCTGGCTGTCCTGGAACTCACTTTGTAGACCAGGCTGGCCTCGAACTCAGAGATCCGCCTGCCTCTGCCTCCCGAGTGCTGGGATTAAAGGCGTGCGCCACCACGCCGGCAATGCTGAATTTTATTGACAGCATTCAAAGTGTGTGTCTTAGTCGGGGTTTCTAATGCTGTGAAGAGCAACTCTTATAAAGGAAAACACTTAATTGGAGCAGGCTTACAGTTTCAGAGGTAATTTAGTTCACTGTCATCATGGTAGGAAACAGTGGCATACAAGCAGACATGGTATGGGAGAGGACCTTAGAGGTCTACATCTGGATTGTCAGGCAGCAGGAAGAGAGGATGAAACTGGGCCTGGTTTGAGCTTCTGGAACCTCAAAGCCCAAGTTCCAGGACATACTTCTGACAGAAGGGCCAGTACCCCAACAAGGCTACACCTCCTCCAACAAGGCCACACCTCCTAGTAGTGCCACTGCCTATGGGCCAATAAGAGCCATTTTCATTCAGCACTATGATGCTAATATTTGATGAGATCAGGTGTGTTCACAGTGATACAGCTGTAGACAAATAATACTAATATTTGAGTTTATTTTTACATTTTATTTGTTTCCTGTGCATATGGCCATGTGTGTGTGTATGTGTGTGTGCATGTGTGACTATGCATGTGTGCATGTGTGTGTGTGTGTGTGTGTGTGTGTGTTATGTGCAACTGTATGTGCACGCCATGGTGCATATGGAAGTCAGAGGATAACTTGCTGTGGGTGGGGCTGAGTGGTTCCTGTTTCAGACACAGGAACACCTGCTTGTGCCTTTGATATTAGCTAATTGGCAGATCCTCACCCATCCACACACACACCTTTCCCTGAGTTCTCAAGGATCACACCAAATTACACAGTGAGGGAGGAAATGGACAACAGGAAGCATTTCTTGTAGAAGTCATTAAGGCAGCTTTGCAGACCAAGACTGGCTTCATCCCCATTGCGCATGAGACCCACTTCAGGCGTGACACAAGACACAGACACCATTCTGCTGTTGGTTGAATCCTCATCCAAGGGCCTCTATTCTCTGTAGTCGAAATCTGAGAGAAGAAAACAGCCTGTCTTCCTAACACAGTTGACAGTTTAGCATGATGGAATCTAAATTCCACCCTCAATCACTGCTCGTAGAGTGAAACCAAGCACATGAGGGAAATGAAGGGTTCTCTGGGATGTTAGTGTGTAAAGGGTTTTGTTTTGTTTTGTTTTTGTAGCTTGTTTTTAAATCCCTAGAAGACAGAACTACTTGAAAACACAATCTCTGAGAATATTTTCCCTCTAAAGCACTCCGAATATCTCAGCAGCTCTAATTAATAGCACTACGCTTTGACTGTTCTCAGAATGTATCATTAAAGGTAAAAGAGGTGCATGATTTGTTCCGGTTCTAGGAAGTGGCAAGATCAAGCAGAATTCTGCATTCCTGTAAACTCACTGATGTGTGGCAAACGTGCCTTCAAATCCAATTACATGACCCTGGCTGTGAAGTCGGTGTCTAAAGGCAAAAGCACACATCAGAAGAGAAATAAAAACACCGAGAGATAATGTTATGCTTCCTCTGCGAGGCGGAGAGCCTGCACCTGTGCATCAATGACAGGCAGTCTATGTGCATCAATGACAGGCAGTCTGTGTGCATCAATGACAGGCAGTCTGTGTCTGAAGTCCAGCGGGAAGCCACGCAAACGCATCTCTGCCTCTGTCCTGGGTCCTGAACCACTGCAAACTGGTGATCCGCAATTCCTAGCAATGATGTAAGTAAGCCTGAGGCTGCAAAGCCCTTCACCTCCAACCATTTATGTAACGTTTTCTCTGGCTTGTACACAGAGGTCCAGAGACAGGAGCTTCTTTTCTTCTTCAGTTTCCTTCAAGTAAGCAGGCTCTAAAACCATGTCAATTGCAGAAATTTACTTACCTTACTGTATCAGATAATGCCCATGGCCCAAATGCCCTGTGGGCTCTTAACTCTGAGGAAGGTCAGTCCCAGAAAGAAGCAGGGATTGGGGATGGATAGATGCTCAGTGGTTAAGAGCACAGGCTGCTCTTTCAGAGAACCCAGCTTTGATCCTTAGTGCCTACATGTCAGCTCATAATTGGTTCTAACTCCAGCTCCAGAGATCTAACATCCTCTTCTGTACACAGCATGCACATACCTGCACGCAAAACACACCCATATACAGAAAACAAAAATCTTAAGCTAAGTTTTAAAAAATCAGAGGTACCACACTGTCTTAGTCAGGGTTTCTATTCCTGCACAAACACCATGACCAAGAAGCAAATTGGGGAGGAAAGGGTTTATTCGGCTTACGTTTCCATACTGCTGTTCATCAAAGGAAGTCAGGACTGGAACTCAAGCAGGAGCTGATGCAGAAGCCATGGAGGGATGTTCTTTACTGGCTTGCTTCCCTTGGCTTGCTCAGCCTGCTCTCTTATAGAACCCAAGACTGCCAGCCCAGAGATGGTCCCACCCACAAGGGGCCCTTGATCACTAATTGAGAAAATGCCTCACAGCTAGATCTCATGGAGGCATTTCCCCAACTGAAACTCCTTTTTCTGTGATAATTCCAGCTGTGTCAAGTTGACACAAACCTAGCCAGTACACACACTCCTCCATGTTCTTTGGCATAATGCCTAACAAAGCAAAGCCATATTATTGTACAAAGAACCTGTTTAAAACAAATCTATCACGAGCAAAGAAAGATCTAGTTGCCTCTGTCATTGCATGAATCCAACAACACCCCCAAACCTTCAGAATCCCCCCACACATTGTTCTAGTAGAATTCATTGTTTTCTTATTACCAAGTTAATATGTTTGACCATTTTTCAATTTGTTGAGCAACCAAACAGCTCCTATTGTCAGATTTATGCATTGGCTTGTGTAGTGAAGAACACCCCTCTCCTCCCCTAGCCGTAGGACCAGCTACAGGTGTGAAGAATATAGCTGTGAAATCTTGTGACAAAATCCAGCTGTAAACCACAGTCCACACCGAAAATCCATGTAAATGAAATAGCTTGTGTTAATTCTGATAGCCTCTGGCCTTGGTGGGATGAGATGTGCTGAGGGTCAAGAGAAAGTTGCATTCATTACAGGCCTGTTGCTCCATCAGTAATGACATGTCTCTCAGACTCTCACCCAAACCTCACGTTTGACACATTGTTCATCTCTCTGCTATCATTCAATAAACATCAGAGTGCATGCTGATGATCCCGGCATTCTGGATGGGAAGGCGGGAGGAGGGCTGGAGAGATGGCTCAGTGGTTAAGAGCATTTACTGCTCTTCCAGAGGTCCTGAGTTCAAATCCCAGCAACCATATGGTGGCTCACAACCATCTGTAATGGGATCTGATGCCCTCTTCTGGTGTGTCTGAAGACAGCTACAGTGTACTTATGTATAATAAATAATAAATACATCTTTAGGCTGGAGCAAGCAGGGCTGACCAGTGCAAGCAACCTTCACTCCCAGCAACCACATGATGGCTCACAACCACCAGTACAGCTACAGTGTATTCATATACATAAAATAAATAAATCTTAAGAGAGAGAGAGAGAGAGAGAGAGAGAGAGAGAAGGCAGGAGGACCCAGGATTATGGTCATCCTTGACTATATATAGAGTTGAGGCTGAGCTATATGAGATCCTGTCTCAAAAATGAAATACCCTTAGATAGTAAAGTAGTAGGCAGAATTGTAAGATGCCCCAATATTTACGACACCGAATTTGTTATTAAATTCAATATCAAATAACGCTTCTATTTGTTCTCAAGCCAAGCATTACTCTAGACACCGCTGTGAAGGGGTTTTCAGGCATGATTTGGGTCTCAAAGTCAGTTGACCATGAAATAAATAAGTGACCTGGGTGGACCTCACCTAACCACATAAGCCTGCTACACGCGGAGAGTCCTAGCTGGTTCAGAGGGAGAAGTGAGAGAAATAAACTGTGAGGAAGGCTCAGTGTACCACCCCTGCCTCACAGATGGGCAGTCCATACAGTGATGGATGCAGATGGGGTTTCAGGGAACACCATCCATTGTAGGACCACAGGAACCTCAGTTATACAAAGGCAGGCAAATGAATTCTAGCAACAATGAAAATAAACTTAGAGGTGGCTTCTTCCCCAGAAGCACAGACAAAGGTCTACCGTCTGGCATGTTGATCTTAGTGTGGGTCTCCTAAGTAGAGAACTCAGGTGTGAATTGTTAGACTTCTGACTCTTCCACTATGTGCTAAACAAATGGGTATTTTTTTAAAGCTATTATGTTTGTTGTGATTTCATTATAAATAAGTACTAATACAAGATACCATTATCCCAAATGACACGGAGTATTTGGTCCAAAATGGAACTTCTATTACTACCTCCAAAGTTCAGGGGAAACTACAAAAGAGATGCCGCTGGTCATGTGTGTGCATCAGATCTCCTAGACCTAGAACTCCAGGGGGCTGTGACCTGCCTGTTGTGGGCACTGCATCCTTCTACCATGGTATTTGATTTTGAAATCAAGCTTGCTAACCAATCAGAATTAGCAACAAGATTCTTCCAATTTTACCAAGGAAGAAAGGGTGAAACTATATTGAAATCTCACAGGACGTGGAACTGAGTACATACACTTCTTGAGCTCCTTGAAAACACATAGGCGTCGGTTCTGGGTCACCTGACAAGCTTGTTGTGGACATACAGCATTTATTGGGATACTGTACACCAGACTCTGATTGCAGGACATCTTCCTGGGTAACCTCGGACCATCCCAGACAACCCTCCATTCTCACTTGTAGTTCTTAAGATTAACTAGAATATAGCACACTCTGGAGTGAGGAAGGAGCTAGCCAAAAGAGCCTACAAGCAGGTCATCACTCACTACTTCAGCCTAGAAATTTTGTCTTTCTGGGGTCTTACACCTAGGACAAAATGTTCAGTCTCTCAGGTCCAGTGCACATAGATCACACAGAAATGAGATCTCCTCTGTGCTGGGTAGCTACTCTTGGCCTTAAGTGTTTAGCTCACTCTAACTTCTAAACTTCTACATATCCACTCCATCACTTACTATGTGTAGATTGTTCTAGTTCCATGCACACACTTATGTAGATGTGCATAGCACACATAATAGTCACAATAACACAGAGAGTCAGTAATGCTCACACACACACACACACACACACACACACACACACACACACTTGCAGTAGACATGACATGCCAGAACTCCCTCCAAAGCAGGACTTGTTGACCTACATCCTAGAAGACTATTTCAATCAGTATCCTGTGAGATGCAGAAGGACCACCTGGACCAAAGTCCTGCCTTTGCCTCACTGACCCATATCTAGTAACTCAACTGGTGGAGACCATTTCAGTCCAATGCAGGGCAGCTCAGGAGGCCATTTTAGCTCTAGAGTTCTATATATTGTCAGCCAAGGTAAAAGCCCAGTATCCCTTCTTTTTCCCAGAGAGAGAGACAGAGACAGAGAGGGGGGGAGAGAGAGAGAGAGAGAAAGAGAGAGAGAGATCCCTTAGGAATATCTCTAATGAAGATTTGAGAAGATTCAATGTGCTAGCTTCATGTCCGAGTCTCATACACAATGCAGGAAACTCCTACCCAGGGTCATCACTCGGCATGCCTTTGGGTAGCTGGGGCTGCCTGCCCAAGGGTCTGAATCTTGTTGACTTTACTGAAGGAGGCAAAGCAGGCAGGGGAGCACACTCCTGAAGAGACTCGGAAGCTTGGGGGTCCCAGGCAAACACCACTTCCGAGAGCAAACGAGGTCCTCTGTGGATGGTGGTTTCCTGCGTGGTGATGACTCAGAGAGGAGATTCCTGACATCATTCTCTCCGACTTAGCCTTGCTGTTAGTGGTGTCAGGAAAAAAGAAACACAAAGAATTGGATCATCTCATCAATGATTAACCGAGGAAAGAGCATCTCACACATTCAATTTGCTTATTTTTGTCCTTGAGAAAATGTTGTGTTTGTTGGAACGACTTCTCCAAAGAGGTGCAGGAGATGAATAGGCTTCCTTTACACAACTGTTCATCTAACCCCCACCCTCTGCTGGCCTTTCTGAAATGTATTTGAAGCTATTATAACTTTTTAATTGTACTTTAATGAATTCTTAGGGGAACAGCATGATTAAAAAGGATCTCTACCTGCTGAAGAGTGAGCTAATAACACATCATTATGAGAAAGAGGCGACGATCAAAGGAGTCTCTGGATTATACTCATTTACAAAGTCGTGGAACTAAACTAAAAAAAGGAGGGGGGGATGTCAAAATACTTACAAATGAATCTAATTTAATATCAGCTAAGACACTGAGTATTGTTCCAACACGAGGAAGCAGCGTAGAAAATCAAAGTGTGCCAGAAGGAATAAGAAGCCATCACAGAATAACTGGGGATGAACATGCCAAGGTGAGCCCTAAAACAGTGTAGGCAAATGATGTACATAACTTAGCAGAAGACGCTTCCTGATTTACACCTGGGAATGTGTCTTAGTTCCTGACTTACACCTGGGAATGTGTCTTAGTTCCTGACTTACACCTGGGAATGTGTCTTAGTTCCTGATTTACACCTGGGAATGTGCCTTAGTTCCTGATTTACACCTGGGAATGTGCCTTAGTTCCTGATTTACACCTGGGAATGTGTCTTAGTTCCTGATTTACACCTGGGAATGTGTCTTAGTTNCTGATTTACACCTGGGAATGTGCCTTAGTTCCTGATTTACACCTGGGAATGTGTCTTAGGTCCTGATTTACACCTGGGAATGTGCCTTAGTTCCTGATTTACACCTGAGAATGTGTCTTAGTTCCTGATTTACACCTGGGAATGTGTCTTAGTTCCTGATTTACACCTGGGAATGTGTCTTAGTTCCTGATTTACACCTGGGAATGTGTCTTAGTTCCTGATTTACACCTGGGAATGTGTCTTAGTTCCTGATTTACACCTGGGAATGTGTCTTAAGCATGCATCTTCTGGTGCACAGACAGAATTGGGAAAAGAAGCTCAGCTATTCCCCCTAACAAACCTGACAGAACCATCCAGTCTTTTGGAAGCAGAACTAACTTTCTAATATATTTTTAAATTTTTATTGTACATGTTTGGTGCTTTGCCTGCACATATGTCTGTACACTATTTGCATGCCTGTTGCCTGAGAAAGCCAGAAGAGGGTGTCATGTCCCCTGGAGCCAGAGTTATCGACACTGCCATGTGGGTACCAGGAATCAAACCCAGGTCTTCTGGGAGAGCATTCAGTGCCCTTAACCACTGAGCCCTTAACTCCAGCTCCTAGGATAAAGTAAAAACTCTTTAATCATCACAAACCGAAATTTATAGCTCATCTATCACCTCTGACTATTAGGAGTTAAGTTTAGACGTTGATTTCACTTGTAGGGGAGTTGTCAGGAGCAGAAGAACTGTGTTTCCATGGAAACCCAAGGTTTTAAGTCAGTAACAAGCCCTGACCAAGCAGCCAGAAAACCCCTGCTCACCAGTTCAGGGCAAGGCTGGTCTGCATCTGTACCTGGAAGACAGACTGAGCTGTAAATTGACCCAGTCAGTGGTAAGGAAAAGGATAGGCCAAAACAAATGGTGCCCCGCAGAGATCATTCATTCCGTCGATTTTACTGGCTAATAGGCCTCTATTAAGAATTGATATATGAAGGGATCACTATAATTAATAATCTGTATAACTAATTAATCCAGGGCCAATGTCTAAATCGGAGCACAGCTCTACCCCTAGGAGGAAATCCTCCTGGCCCCTTGCCTGGCCTGCATTTGACACTGTGGGACAGGCATGTGACATTACAGACATGCGGGTGTAATGTGCTTCAGGAGTTTGAGAGGTGGGTCCCTGAGAGCTCTGAGAGGCAGCATCCGGCAGCCCCTGAGCAGAACTGACCTGACTTCCCGGTGTTGGTGCTGATTCTTCAATTATACTCAAGCAGATCTCACTGTCCGAGCTCCAGGGAATAGATGAATTCAGATGGCCTCACAGAACCCCATGCCAATTAAATGTGACCTGTCCCATTCAAAGCACAGTTGTGTACTATTCTTGAAGCTCAGTAGACCACACACAGCCCTAGCTGCAGTTTCATGCTGGGGTGTGGATCTGGGGGTTAATGGAGATAGAACATGTCTCCACTGTCTAATTTCATCAAGTGCCCTGTGAGAAAGATACTTTGGAAATTCTGATGGAAATATATACTAGCCATGCCCATGGCAGCTTTGCAGATTAAACAAAGCGCTCTTTACACAGTAGTGCTGAGAACTGATCTAATGTTCCAGGGCTAACACCCCAAAGCCCCTAGGACATTGTTCTGCCAGGGCCTTGCTTTGTCTTCATTTCTGACACAATTGCTAAGCCCAGCAGACCTTACGTAGCATAAGATCACATGTGTACATAGTAATGCCTCTGAATGCCACACAAAAGCTGAGGCACAAGCAACTGAGATCACAATCCCTCGGGGAAAATCATCAACAAATACAAACTCGGAGCCTGTGTGGGTAAGGAGGACCCAGCTGTTGATGCAAACTGAGGTAAACACCTTTCTGTAGCAAAGTTGTCTCAGAAAGCAGACAGTCTTCCTGAGAGGCGTTAAAAGATTCAAATAGGGGCTGAAGAGATGACTTAAGGGCCTGCATTGCTCTTACAGAGGACCCAGATTCTACTCTAGCACCCACATTACCCAGCTTACAATTCCCTGTAACTCAAGCTTGGGCAATATGATGTTTTCTTCTATACTCTGTGGGTACACACACACACACACACACACACACACACACACACATGAACATGCATGCATGCCTATTTTTAGAGCACGAGTTTAGAATAAAATATCATTCACTGCTAAAAGGGGATCTTGATGAGTCCATTCATCAGAAAGGGTCACCTTCTTGAGTTGTGAAGTAAACAGAATACCCTGTGGTTAATAGGGCCATTATAGAATTATCAGCCAATGGTGTCAATTACTTTTACAGACGCTTGTGAAACTATTTCTCCTTGGGTTAAAAATGCATAAACAGGTGTGTACTTGGGTGGAAGCTAGATTCGAGAAGGCCTTGGAAATGAGCTACTGCTTGTAAAATGACCGTAAAAGAAAGTCAGGTTGTAATGGGGATTGCTGTGGGATGCCCCCTGAAAGAACCATGCAAAAGCAGTTTAAATCCAAACTAGGTGGCTGTCTGAGAGGTGTGTGTGTTTACAGGCAATTGAGACTATACTCAGAAAGCTCACCTGCTCAGAAAAGCTTAATCAAAGTAGGGGTGGGGACAGCAGCTGGCACTAGGTTCCTGGAGTGGTGGATAAGATAGAAAAAGCACAGCACAGACTTGATCTTAGATCCCTGAGAGCTAAGTCTTGGGCTGTAGCGTCCCACCCCCACCCCCTCACCCCCACCCTCAGGCCCATCTTGCTGGCTAAGGCCCCTCTGGGTTGTGCTGACCACGTGTGATCTCCAGAGGGATTTCAGCCCAATGGATGGCAGTGAAGAAACCCCACTCTTCAATTTTTGTCAAAGCTAAAAGAGAAGCTATAACAAGTAGGCATAAACTGATCCTCAAGTTTAGGACTTAAGTGACATGAGGGAATGGAGGGTCCCTGTGCATCTAAGACACAAAGACTCCTCACGCCCCAGCACTAGAAACCCCTATTTCTCAGTGGCGCTCCCCTGTTCCAGCGCCCCAGTCCACTGCAGGTTAAAAAGAACAAGAGGCTGGGCGAAGGGTGGGCAGCTAGGGTCCGGCTCCATCTCTTCCGCCTCGCCGCGAAGCTGATCACTGTGTCGCCTTGGTTCTCCAGAGCGCGGCGCTGCGCCCGCTTTTATCCAGAGATGCGTCGCTTCTTGCGCTGACAGCGCGGCTCAGCCCGTGGGGCTGGAACCGAGTAGCATTCGTTGAATCTGCGGCTTTCATGACGTCTCCCTGCGAGGTCTATCACTTTGCTCCTAAACGAGGATTTATTCCCTCTGCCACTCAAGGCTGTCCCCCAGTTTCCTCGCAGCCGGGCTTCCTCCTCAGTCCCTGCCCACACGCGCACTCCTCTGCCCCGCGGTGGCCCCAGCGCCCAGCCCTCCAGCCAGAGGGAGCCAGTCACCAGACGGCAGCACCTGGCTGGAGAGGTTGGGCGGGCCGAGGGTGGGGATCCGCGGGAACCGGCGAGTCGGAGCTAGAGCAGGAGCTGGACCCAACCGCTAGCAGTAGAATGGAGTCTCCCGAAAGCCTGCCGGGGCTGATGTGAAATTGGACCATCTGCTTCCAGTTGGTCTGTTTCCTCCTCTTGTATTTTCTTCCCTCGCCATCCACCGTGGAGTGAATTATTGAATCTTGCTCCGTTCCAAGAGAGGCGATCAGGATGGAGTGAACCTACCCTGTCCACCACAAGGTAAGCAGTGCTTTTGAGTTGCTGAAGGCGAGGAGCTGGCATGGATCCCAGACAGATGTTCCGTATCCTAGGATCCCCGAGCCTTCGGGTCCTGGCTCCCAAGTCCCTAGCCCCACTGTGGCTGCTTGCATTCCCCACTCAGCGGAGACATGATGCTGAAGTCCACCAGAGGCAGGAAAAGCTGTCTTTGGTTACATAACCAAAAGGAAATGTGTCTCATAGGGTTTTCATTAGCAGCTTAAAAACTCGCCTGGGTGGGTGGCGGGAGGAGGGGTCTGCCTGCCCTGGGCGCGAGAGAATGGGTCAGTTACTGTGGACCTTGCTCCAGCACCTCTAGTAAAGATCGAACAAACAGATGATCCCACAGGCAGGGGCGGCTGGCAGGGTAGGCAGGGAGAGTTAGGAAAAGCCCATTGTCTTGGTGGAAAGCGATAGCCTTGCTCTGTTTGGGCATAAAGAGAAGAGGATGCGAAGGAGGAAAAGTGAGCGGAAGGGCGAAATGAACCATGAGACAGGGGAGGACTTCTCATAGTCTTCATCAGTAAACCGGAGATGTGCCGTGCTGATGGAAGACAAGGACTAAGATGTTCCCACAAGTAAACTAACTGAAAGCAGGGAACACCAGGGTCACACGAAGAGTTTATGGCATTTAGGGGTTAGGTGAGTCTGCTGACTTAGCTTCTCTCCTGGGTATGTGGTCATTTGCATCAAGACGTTAAGCTTGGATTAGTTTTTAACTGAAATGGTATTCTTATTCCCCACACCTAATAAGCCCTGGGTGGATCCACAGGTATATATATACAGGGTTCAATATGGAGAGAATATTAGGAGGGGACAGATCTACATAGAAAAGGTCACATAAACAAT
Source organism: Mus minutoides (assembly GCA_902729485.2). Lineage (NCBI taxonomy): Eukaryota > Metazoa > Chordata > Mammalia > Rodentia > Muridae > Mus > Mus minutoides. Next base: position 72,265 of record LR751355.1, read on the forward strand.
TTGATCTTAGTGGAAAGGGAATAACAGAATTCTCCAAGCAATCCCTTCTTCACCTCCACTTCCCCCAAAAGGGGAGGACTGAGAGCAGGGAACCCTCCAATGTCTGGGAGTTGGCAATTCATTATAGCTTCAGTGTGCTCCCAACTGCTTTCTCCAAAGTCTCTGGGTCCCGGGGAGCTCTCAGGTATCGAGTGCTATGCACTTCGGTTCAAGCACTAATGCCCTAGCTACCTTTCTGTTGCTGAAAAAAATGGAGAAGGACAATGTCCGAGAAAGTGGGCTTGCTACAATCAGGGCTGAGCTAACTAAGCTTCGCCCATTTTGCCTGGAGAAGGAAGGCGCTGAGTCTCCATGGCGACCCAGGTGGGAGGAGACATAGCAGCTCCAGTGACAGGAAAAACCGTTGGACAAAACTTTCTTGGCTCCAGGCAAAGATATGCCCACCGTGTGCCCTAAGAGTATCCTAGGGTATCATCTGGGTCCATCTCCCTAAGAGTCATCCACGAGGGGGCACTTAGACCCGGCCAGGCTGTCCTCCAACATTGCAAAGTTTCATCCATAGATGCCATTCTGAGCAGGTTCAGGTTTCAGCACCAAGGCCAGAGCAAGGTGCAGCGGGTTAATGTCCCTGGTAGGATGGCTGCCCCTAGCAAACTCTAGATCTTGTGGTCTTGGGAAGGCAATCTCTTTCTATAAAACTCCCTGTTTGTGCTGAATTCGGGTGTCAGATTATCCATGGAATTATGTGGCACACAGGAGTTAGCAAATCAACCATTTCATGCATGATGGTGCATCAGAGTTAACTGCTCAAAATAAACACTAAAACTGCAAAAGACCAAAGCTGACCTGAGAACATAGAAAATATCCCTCCTAGGGGAAAGGAAACATGAGCGTGCGCGCGCGCACATACACACACACACACACACACACACACACGTGTGCTCGAGTGAGATCAGATCCTGAAGAAAACAGTTGAATTTGAACCAAGTATCTGACTCACAGAAAAAGTCCACGGGCTCCTGCCTCTCTCACACCCTTCTGTAACTTTCTTTTGGTAGATTTTGGGAAAGTGCCATGATAGCATCCTGACCAGTAAGAGACCAGCCAACCAACTCCTGCCTAGGTTTCCAAGATCCAAGAGGGTAGAGAACCAGTCTGTCCTTCCTCCAAACTTGGCTGGGTCCTCAGCACCATGAGGAGCAAGAGGTAGGGAGGCAGAAGCCGGCAGTGGGCTCCTCTAGTCAGCTTATGAGCAAGGTAACTGGTTTCCACAATTGCAGACACAGTAAGGGGTAAGGAATCCTTCCCAGTAATATAAACAAAGGAGAACCTGTGCTGGGGGAGTGTTCGCATTCACATTCATCTGGACGTTGATTCAGGTGAGTACCAGGATCCACCCCACCTTACCTTGCTAGGCATTGGTTTGCTTTGCTTTTTTTTCTTCCTTCAGAGGCCGTGACCCCTGCCAGTTTGGGCTGATTAAAAACAGTGCAGGCTACTGCATGTCAAGTAAAAAGCCTTGAGCGGTGGTGTCGGATGCAGCGGGAGCAGGCTTCAATTAGTACCAAATCAGCAAGGTTTAGGGAGTAGAAACGTCAGCAGCACTTCTAAGAAAATCCTCTCTTGAGGACACATCTGTGTGTGAGGTCTTAGGTCGGTACTGACTTGTTATCCATAAAGGCAAACACAATGTGGTATGCAACTGGGCTTTCCAACACAGTGGACATGTTGATGTTTCCTAAATAGCATGTGTGCAGAGTGTTTGGAAGGTGGCTAAAGCAATATGTATATAGCTGTTAGATTTTTAACTCATCTCTAGCTGGTGAAGGTAGAGCTGTGTGTTCTGAACACGGGGAAAGGGGTGAGGGATTATACTGGCTTTTGAATTTCGAATCCTGATGGCTGTTGACAAGTTTGTCCATGTTTTAATTTATACGGCTTGCTATCTGAAATAGAAGTGATGTGTAGAATATTTTGGGACTTAAACAAGCTGTACTCTGGCTTTGATCCATCTGCTGTTACCAACAGAAGGAAAGTGGAGATTAGAGGCACGCAGCAGCAGAGGCTGTTGGATAAAGTGGCCTGTCTGTGGGATTTAAAGCTCAGGTTCTCTCACAAACTTTAGAAGAGAAGGCTATCTAGAAAGCAAGAATAGGAAACTGCTCTATCTTTAGTTCCAGTGGATTCTGTGTGGTGATCAATTGATTTCTCACCTGATAGCCTTTAGTCACAGGGGATTCCGTGCTCATAAATTCGGTCCTAATTTTCCAAACTCTGACTTGCTTCCTTCCTGGTGGTTTATTACTGAGTAAAGTGCCAGTGTGTCTTTATGGAGTCGCCAGCACACTCCAGATCAAGCGGTTTACCATTTGATCTAACCCAAGATGAGTTAAGGAGAGCAACTCCATAAGATCTACCTCTGCACGCAGTTCTGATTCTCATTTTTAAAAAAATTACAGGGATACCTTAGTTTCATATCTCTGAAATATCAGCAAATGGTATGTTTGTGCCTATGACCCAGGTCTTTACTGTGTCTGTAGGACTCAACATAGATGGTTTCCTCTGAGCTAAGCAAACATTTTTGTTATCACCCTCTCTCCCTCTCTCCCTCTTGCAAACCCTTTCTAATTTACAGAGTGTTTATAAATGGAAAGGCAGCTTTAGAATAAACAGCAGGAAGGCCCATTGGCTATTAAAACATGTGAACAAACCCTAATCGAACCTTAGCACCATCCCCTGATGTTTACAAATAGAAAATGAGTCTGCCTTCCAGGGTTCAGTGCTGATGGGAACCAGCATAAAGGGAAGCTCTGCCTAAAACAGATCAGAACAAAACCTCACCCTCGCTCAAATAAAACAGAAGTAACATGTGGGCTGGAAAGGAGAGCAGGCCAAGGAAGAGGAAAGGAAGGAGCACAGAGAAAGGCAGGCTTTGTTTTTCTCCGAAGGATCATTCTTTCCAAGTCACATTTGTGATAGTTTGTATGAGAACTTTATGCCTGGTGGAATTGGATGTTTAAATGTAATTAATTCAGATTTAGAACTTAATGAGATGGTACCTGTGATCTCCTCAGTTTGTCATAATTCTCACTTAAGTGCCAAAAGAGAATTAATTCATCCTAGAGTTTTACCAAACTATGAAATTTGCATTAACAGGAAAGTGGGAATTGGTTGCTACGCTGAGAACGTATCAGAATGCATCCAAAGTCTTAGAATCTCCATGTTAGCTGTCGTTTCCATTCGTGGAAGTTGAAGTATTTGGGAATCTAGCAAAACAGCACACAGCCATTTGGGATAAAATATATTTTGAATAATGACAAACAGTTGCTTCTAGAAATAACTGGGATCCATTACAGAAGGGGTCATGGCGATCACAGTTAATAGGCTAATGGGATTCAAGGTTCATCCTTACACTGCCTAAAATATGCACCTGATTGATATCATTCAGTAGCATTAATTAATGGCAACATTAGATGCCTTTGATATCTTTAAATGCATCCTAATCTATAGTCTCCATCCAGTCATACCCCAAACCAACTATATGCATTTGCTTATTAATATATAGTAACTTAAACCTCCAGAGAATTACTTTACTCAGTGATCAGTGTTCAAATAGCTATTCAAATTGGTACACTATTAAAAATTCAGGAAGACTATCAACTTTACTAATTGCAATACAGAAAGTTAATGCTGAATTTTATCCAAATGGTGATTTGATTCACCTCTATGCAGATGTGTCCCGGTTGAACTGAGATCCTTAACCCTTTCCTCTCATGTTTGTATCTCTCCACTACTCAGCTTTGATCCAGGACCACAAATTATGAAATGGTGGTACTTTCACTGAATAAATTTTAGCTAAGTCTTCTCCCCCACAGGGTCCAATCCTTAGCCACAGAGATATCATTTCTGGTGTCAGATCTTAACAGAAGAACTGGCAGGGACATATGTGAGTGAAAAGATCCCCATCCAGTGGCTGCTGCGTGAGACCTGAGAGCAGTTAGGCACCACGCAAGAAACACATTCGCAAGTTTAGGTTAAATCTTGGTTCTTTTCTCTTTAAACTTACAGGCATCTATTTTTTCCCTGTGCAACATGAGAACTGGCTTGCTTGTTTGCTTGTTTGTTTGTTTGTTTGTTTGTATTCCTTTCGTATCATTCAGCAAGAATTCCTATATGGGTGTTGCAGCTTGCTTGACAGGTGATTTGTTCCTTGGTTAAGATCTCTGGCTCTGGAGTCTCATGAATGCATTTAGATAGAGGTCTAAGTGTATCGGTCCCTTCTCTCTGGGTTCAGTGGAGTCACAGCAGCTGTAAAACAAAGGCTCATTACTCCCTTGAGCCTCCCTTGCTGGCTAGCAGAGGCTCTGCCCCTGTATCTACTTCATTCAGAGATCCACGCTGAAGGACCAGTTTGGTCTGGAACACTCTGTTCCCAGGCAAGGGAAAGAAGAATGTCAGCTAAGCCACACAATTGCCAGTGGCTGATGGGATGGAAATGTGGCTTTCCTCTACAGTGAGATAACACAAGCCATTCAGCAATGATGATATCATAGACTTCATTTCCTTCCAGGGCAGAAAGTCTGATGGTAATACAATACTCAGGGAACAGAGGCAAGTAGATCTCTATGAGTTCAAGGCCAGCGAGGTTTATTTAAGGAGTTTCAGGATGTCTGGGGTTAAATGGTGAGACAGTCTAATATAAGATTTAAAGAGAACAACAGTGAAAACTAGTAGGTAGAAAACTAGAGAGAATGAAATAATCTGTTATACTAGTTGCAGCAACTTTGTGCCTTAGCTTTTCAATCTATTCATTGAAAATAATGAAACCAGTAGCTCCACAGGATGTCAGGAGGGCCAGCCTACAGTGCACACACAGGGATGTCAGTGGGACCAGCTTACAGTGCACACACAGGGATGTCAGCGGGACCAGCCTACAATGCATACACAGAGATGTCAGTGGGACCAGCTTACAGTGCACACACAGGGATGTCAGTGGAACCAGCCTAGAGTGCACACACAGGGATGTCAGGAGGACCAGCCTACAGTGTACACACAGGAATGTCAGTGGGACCAGCCTACAATGCATACACAGGGATGTCAGTGGGACCAGCTTACAGTGCACACACAGAGATGTCAGCGGGACCAGCCTACAGTGCACACACAGGGATGTCAGCAGTACCAGCCTACAGTGCACACATAGGGATGTCAGCGGGACCAGCCTACAGTGCACAGCTCTGAGCAACAGCCAGCGGGATAGAAGCGTATTATAAGTAGCAGACCCTGCTGGGTCTTTGTCCTCAGTGAGGCTGAGTGTTGTGTTGCAGTCACAGTCCTTAGCCAAAGGCTTTCTATACTTTCGGCTACTCTGGTCTAGATACTAACATTTGTTCCGGGCCTTTTGGGACAGCATGCATTCATCCACAAAAGTTTTGCTGGAGTGTGCTGTTCTGTTTTATTCATTATGCTATTATTGTTAATTTCTTTTTTTTCAATTTTTTTATAGATATTTTCTTAATTTACATTTCAACTGCTATCCTGAAAATCCCCTCCCCCTCCTATTGTTAATTTCACAATAATGTATAAAGAAAATGTTATTGTTGGTGCGTCTATAAACAACAAAGCATATACGACATTTGATACTGTGATCTGAGGTACTTACCAAGTGTCTCGTATTAGATACCCCATGGAGAAAAGGGACCACTATCATTGGATAACTGCTACAACAGAAAATCCCCAAGTTGAGCAATTTAACGAAATAGAAGGTTTTTCTCACTCCTGTAACTGGACTTTGCTGATGCTACTTGGGGGATCAAGACAGATGAACACTATTATTTAAAACATGACTTCCATGTCCTTCTGAGTGTTAATAGCAGCTGGAAAACAAGAGTGAGAAAAGGGCCTTGTTTCTGCATGTCTTTTAAAGCCACACCTACTTCAGGAAGACCTAAAAATCAGAGCTTAACCCTGCCCAGGACAAATGCCTACAGACCACACATGGGAGATTTCAGCATATATACCATTATAGATGTATGATATAGCTAATATGAGTGAGGAATAAGAAAAGAGGGGTAGATGAGATATCCCAACCATGCAAAGGTTGTGTGAGGTGTGGGTTAGAAGTTGGTGGCCCCCTTAAGCCATTCTTGGGTGATGTATTATTTAAAATAAATTAGTTGGGATCTCTTGACTTCTGGAGTGGGAGTAGATGATGCTTAACAAAAGAGGTGCAAATTCATATGATTTGACTTTTGGTTGCTGAATTGCTGGAGTAGAGGCAAAGCAGAGCCCACTTCACAGCCCTTGCTCAGGAGTGGCTTTCTAATCCTGACAATTACACCCACACTGTGTCTGAGCATGCTGGAGAATTAGATGCTGTCTCCAACACTGGGTGCTCACTGTTGACTAGCAATTTGCGTCTTGTTTGGTATCGCATAGCTGTCTATAGGTTAGACACTCGCTGTGAGCTTGGGTGAGCCTGCCTAACAATAGTCCGTGTTCTCCTGAAAACAAGTCATTCACTTTATAAAGGATATCTCAGAGCCTGAGCCTACCTGCCTCTGGGAGAGCAGGTACCCTTGGGGACTGAGTTCTCCACCTTCCCCATAGAGGCAAGGGGCAGGGTTAGTGCTGAGGCAAGGGGCGAGATCAGTGCTGAGGGAGAACAAGGGAGAGAGAAGTGCCAGGACACATGGAGAAGGCTGAAAGGCGGAGCTGGAAGAATCAAGGTGGTGACTGCGATGTTTCCATCTCTCTCACAGTTTCTCCTCCCCAAATGCCTGTGTCAGAGTGACAGACAAGGGATGGGGAGATGGCTCAGTGTGAGAACCAGCGTGTGTGACAGCTTACCTGTACTTACCGTACTCCAAAGGCAGAGAGAGTAGTTCCCTGGAGCTAGCTGGCTAATTAGACTAGACATACTGCTGAGCTCTGGGTTCAATTGAGAGACCCTAATACAATGAATAAAAGATAAACAGCAATCAATAAAGATTCAAGATTTCAACCTCTGGCACACACACACACATACATATGTGGACATGTGCACATGCACAAATACACACATATACACACATACATGCGGGCATGCACATACATGTATGTGGAAATGTACACACATGCACATACACATGTGTACATGCACACATACTTGAACAATCATACAAACACACATACACATGCACCCACATACATACCCATATATTCACATACTACACACAAAAGGGTAAAAAGCCACAGTCCATCCATACAGGATCTAGTGTGACGTAGTAAATGCCACGGCTACATGCCTTCCATGGAGAACTTAACTGAGCTAAAGAACTCTTCCAGGCCACTCTAAATATCGTACTGTTCCAAAATAAATATTATCTCCTTGTAGATGTACATTTTATTTATTTGCATGTGTGTGTGTGTTGTGTATGTGTGTGTGTGTGTGTTGTGGTGTGTGTGTGTGTGTGTGTGTGTGTGTGTGTGAGTTTGGTGGCAGTGGAGCTGCGTATGAGGGTGGAATGTGCATTCAGATGTGTGCAAGCCATCGTAGGTTTCTGTTGTGGTGATAAAACACCAACCAAAGGCACAGCAGAAGCTCCTAAGAGGGTTTTCACCTTGCCTCACTCCACCATGGAGGCAGAGACAGACAGACACAAGGACAAGAGAACAGAGGGGAATGATAGAATAGTAATCATGGCATCATTCGCTGAGGCCAAAGGCTTCCTCAGCAAATCCCTCCTTTGGGCCCTACCTCCTGGCTTCCCAGCACTGAGGGGGAGCAGACTCTGCAGGACTTGCTCCAATAAGGCATGATGATAATAGGCTGTCATCCCTTCTCACAAAGAAGAATTCAGTGTCCATGGTTGCAAAGAAGGGCACACCCTTCAGTTTGCTTTCTTTTTCTTTCCTTGTATTTTTTAATCTTTGAATTTATGTGTATGCACATGTGAATGCAGGTTTCCATGGAGGTCAGAAGAGGGTATCAGATTCCCTGGAGCCTGAGTTACAGGCAGTTTCGAGCTGCCCATTGTAGCTTCTGAAAACTGAACCCAGGACTTCTGGGCAGGCAGTGCATGCTCTTAGCCTCTGAACCATCTCTCCAGCAGCCTGCGGCTCTTTCTTGAAGTTCTCACGAGTGAATAAGAGTCACCAAAGAGTCAAAGAAAGTCACACATACTTGGTGTCTTAAAACTTTTGTCATCTCTCCCACAGTGGCCAGGCCCAGAGTGGTGTAGGATCTAGACAGAGAAGACCAGAAGAGGGAGATAAAGAAGGAACTTTTGTTAAATTATACACAACTGGAAGGAGGACTCCTTCATTGTTAAGTCTGTGCTTGGGGACGTCCCTACTCTTCTCAGCATTCATGGTGGGATTGACCAGAAGTCCGTGCTTTTCAGGCTTTCCTGAATCACCACAGATGTGTCTCTGTGGGCAGAAAGAAGTACCCACATGAGAGAAGTCACTTCCCTTCAGTAATTATGCCCCAACACACCAGAGAGTCACTAGAGAGCTGGCTTCCAATGCAAAGTCCCCAGCTAACCCCAACACAGTGATCTGAAGCTCCAGTCCTGGGCCAGCCATCTGCACACCTCTCTGGGGATCTTGATGCTCACTGAAGTTTGAGCTATTCACTAAGCCTTTCCTACAGTCTTCCAGAATGAGGGAGTCTGAGCCAGGCTGCCCCTCACAGCCTCGTTCCACAGTGAAGACTCCAAGCGTTACTCACTGCAGAGCCAGCAAAGGCATGCTAAGGATGGAACAGGGACCTGCCTTCCATCACTGTGGGTGGGTCTCCTCTGAGTTCACTACCTGGAGGAGTGGGAGGTTTCAGTTCAGCAGATCTAACTGGCTTGATCCTTCCAGTCTGCAGATTATGATGAAGCAAGACTCCTCTGCCTTTGCTATGTTAGACACGAATCTCTGGGAATTAATCCAACCAGGTTTTCTTTACTCTTGGAAAATTACTTTTTAAATTAAAGGCAAAATCGACAAGTAAGAAGAGTGTACCACATTAAGGAAAATGAATAGGGGCCTTATCAGGGCAGACACTCCTACAGGGAAGTAAGGAGAGATTATAATCATGTAACATGTATTTTAACTTAAAGCATCTCCAACATCTTCATAGTTCCAGAACTCATCCTTCAAATAGCAGCATAATATATCATCTTAGCTCCAGGGATTAGTGAATCAAATGACTATGAATAAGTCAAAGCAGGGCCTTGTAATAGATCACTTGCCCAGCACATACAAGAGCCTGATTTTATCTTCAGCCGTGTGTGCATATGCGTGCGCGCGTGTGTGTGTGTGTGTGTGTGTGTGTGTGTGTGTGTGTGTGTGTGTAGAAAGAGACAGGGGGCTATGATATATGCAACCAGGGTCATTGTCTACCACTCAGGGAGAAGCCAGGGCCACATAGTCCTATTGTACTCATGTGTGCAGGTCTTTGAGAAGTGACTTCTTTAATTGGGAGCAGCCCAGACAATACACAAAGGATTTTTATCTGGCAGCCATGAGTGAAGCAGGCTTGAGAAGAGGTATTAGGTTTAGGAGACAGCCCAGAGATAGATGAAAAAGGAGAGACACCTAAGCATGCCCAGAGCAGTAAACTAGCAACAGAAAAATGGTCCAGGTTCCATGCCATCAGCAGTGCTGAAAGCAGGTGATCACTCATGAGCTCAGGGAGCCAGCGGACGATGGATCCTGTCCAAGGAAAGCTCCCGCACTGTGCCCCGTGAGCAAGAGGAACCACACATGGCCAGCGTCCAGGTGCAGAGTGCTGGTTCCAGGGATAAACAGCCCTGCTGGGAAGGAGGCTCCAGAGCTGCCGCATCATGGACTCAGAGCCACAGTCACTGGCTGGCAGCACTGGCTGAGCATGTCTTTAGGGACATGTCCTTCCTCGTGCACTGCGGGGGACATACATAGCCAGTTACAAAGAGAAATTAGTTAATCCTGATGGCAGTGGGTTATAGAATGGCAGGACAGGTGTATTTGTTACTCCCTGTCACTGGGATAAAACACCATGACCAGAAGTAGCTTATGGGAGAAAGATTTCATTTGCCGTTCAGGTTTCACGGGGAGTCAGTAATGGTGAGGGAGGCGTGGCATCAGGGGGCATGGCAGCAGGGAACCAGACCAGAAAGCTGAGAGAACACATCTTTAGCGAACTGGAAATAATAAAAGGTTATAAACCATCAAAGCCCCGATAAATCACATCCTCCAGCAAGGCTCCACCTCCCAAGAGTTCTACAACCTCCCCAAAAGCACCAAATTGGGAACCAAGTGTTCAAGCACCCGAGACAGATGAAGGTGGACATTCCTCATTTAAATGGCACACAGAGGCTGGGTTCAGAGGTTACAACACCGTGCAAAGGGTGAAAATGGGGAAAAGGTATCCCAATTCACTGTTATCTTAGAGAAATCAACTAGATAAATTAGGTGTTTATGTAGCTGTATCTGTTAAGTCTCTTTTGCCTGAGGTGTTAGAACGTTGACAGAACTACCAGAGAGTAGTCAACATCATTCATGTTTTTTAGAAGACAAAAACAGATTCCATTTTTATGTAGGCAAATTGTTGACACTTCAGCTAAGACTTCTGTGAAGTCAACATTTCTGGGTACTGTAGATGGAAGTCTGGGGCAGGGGCATGTTTGGGAAGGAGCCTGAGTCTTGTTATTTGGTGTAGCTCACACTAGTGTAAATACTAGTTCCAAGGAGGAGTAGGAATAACCTAGTGTATCAAGTAGAACCGTGGATGACTTTTTTCTTCTCTGAGGTGTGCAGAAGCTGGAAAAGTCCAGGTTGTCAGTTTCTGGTGGTGCTGTGTTGGTCCTTCAGGGTTGCTTTAGCTAACTTAGTGGTAAAATGCTTGCCACACAAAGATTGAGGACTGAATGATCCCAGTAAGTACATAAAAGCCAGCTATGACAATGAATGCTTCAAATCCCATCACTGGGGAGATGAATATGAGCAGATCCCAGGGTCATACTGGCCAGCCAGTCTAATTGATAAATATCAGATGCCAGTGAGAGACATCTGAGGTTGACCTTTGGCCTCAACATCTCTAAGTATGTGAGTGTGTGAGTGTGTGTGTATGTGTGTGCGCGCGCACGCGTGCCCAGGCATCTGTATATAGACAGATGGAAACACATGAATTTTCAAAATCCAAGACTCTATGCTCTTGGCTATAATCATACTCCCTTCAGGAGGCCTGAGAAACTAGAGGCTACAGTATTATACATCCCATAGAAAGAGTTTTGACAGATCCAGAGCTCTGCTGGGTTTGTGGTCTAATCTCTTTGAGTATCACATTTTCCAGCTACAAAATAGGGACGGAATAGGAAAACTCAAGTCTGCATTCTTTTTCATGCCCTCCATTGCTAAGAGGATATGAAATGTTACACATTAGTTTTTTTTGCCATTGAATACTATTTTTGGTGCTATATGTTACTTGCAGAGATACTAACAGGAACTAAGAGGAAACTATGAGGCTTCAGGATAGTAGTATGGCCACACCACATTAGACATCTTGCCTGACACAGGAAAAACCTTCTTTCCTAACAACGGAATCTGACATCCTGGGTTACAGTTCAGCTTAATCCTAGGCTGGGAAAATAACCCAAGGAATTTACATGGGTCAGAGAATGCCGTCCACCAGGTTGCAGCAATGCTAAGGTCAGCATAGTGATTTCCAGTGAGACTCATCCTGTGTGTGCTAGAGTTTGTGATGAGATGGAAGGAGCACCTCACACTCGCACCTTTATCCAAAGGGTTCTTTTCAGATCCACCCTAGAATCTTCTACCCACAGATATGGAAATGGAGTGAATTTATGCATGGCCTCACTTTTAGAAACTAACCCACTTTCTCTGAGCTGGCATTGAAAGCTGCTTCCATCCCAGTCTTTACTCTTTCAATGTTTGAGCAGCCCTCTAGAACAAGGACATTTCCCACAAGGTTTATGGTGTCTACGCTCATGCTCATGCAGCTTGGCCAGCAAAGGCAGACCCTTGCTGGTTCCTCTTCCTCTAGGTCTTTGTCATCTTTGCAGTGTGCTTCCTTGTGTCGCTGTGACAAACACCGTGACCAAAGCAACTTAGAGGAAGGTGTGTGTGGCTCACCCTTCCAGTTCACACTCTGCCAGAGGGAATTTGGGACAAGAACGCAAGCAGGCACTGAGAGGGAACTCACTCATAGCTAAAGAAGTGCAGATCTTCAGTGACTTCTGCAAAAATATCTTCAGAGTTGTCTAGTTTAGTATCTTAGTAGCCCAGAGAACGTGTGTGTCCACCTGGAGCACAAATCCTGGTGGTTACTTTTAGAGTCTTCCTACCATACGGGTGTCTTCAAAAGGCTTCAGGGAGTAACAAGAAAAGATGGCTAGGACCCTTCTCTCCTCTCAGACTGAAGGTAGGGCTCCCGAGCCATCATATGTTGAAGACCCTTTTGTGGGACACAGCTCCCAACCCCAAAGGAACCTTCATCTAGGTGCAAAGCTTTTCCAGATGCAGACAAGCTGACATGGGCAGGGGGGGACAAAGAAGAATGAGCTAGAAGAGCAGATCCTCACACATGGATTGGTCAGGCTGAGGAAGCATGGCAGATGACTGAAGACCAGCAGGAAGGAGGTGAAAGGAAGATGTCCTGTCCCTAAGTACAGGAAAATCCAGGTCCATAGGAAGGGAAAGAATCGGAGAAGACAAGAGAATCCAGCTACAGGAGGGTGCAGCCATGAGTTTCGCCATTGCGTTCTGACTGTAGACACAAGGCATACCTACTTCCAGGAAGTCCGTTGACACGTGTGTAGGTGGCCCAGTGCCATGGCTTCAACACTCAGTCCCCGGCTAGTGGCATTCTCTTGGGGATCTGTGGGAACTTATGAATAGCAGGAAGGGGCACAGGCAGGGCTTGAGGACTATGAGCTGGATCAGTCGCAACAGGGTGCACTGACATGGAAACCACCACACAGACCCAGCCACTTCAGCTGCTATGGTTCCTTGGCATGACCGACTGTATTCTCTGAACTGTACGCCGGAGTAGAGCCTGCCTCCCGCAAGGTGTTTTTGTCAGGTATTCTGTCACAGAAACGAAAACCAGAATCCCTCTAGCTTGAGCACAGAGCTCCTAAAGACTCGGGCTCCTGCGCTCGTCCCAGTGCCTGGCCCCAAAGAGTGAGACCAGAAAGACGTCCTGACAGCACAGGGCAAGAGGGAGCAGCCACAGCGTGGAAGTCTGAGTGCTGGTGGAGTTGGGGCTTACTTTGGATGTGTAGAAAGTCATGAGGCTCTGTGGCTGGAGGGCGACTTGGAGCAGCAGTAGGCAATGAAACCTCTTCAGAGGGCTACAGTGGTACGACAGGTTAGAGGCGAAAACAAAGACCAGTACTGAAACAGAGGTAGAGCTGAGGAAGGACAGGGGCAGCCTTGATCTGCCTGCTGCCTGTGGAATTGCTATATGTGCCTTGACCTCTGAATATATGGACATACCAGGGCCTTGTGACCATAAAATTCCGGGTTCTTTGGTGGAGGACAGCAGTTTTCAAAGTCTGAAGGCCCTTTGAGAGCTAGACTGTTTTCATTGTTTTCAATCTTCAGTGAAATTTCTTCTTGGAATTTCTGAGCATGTCTCTAAGGTGAGCCTTCCACACCTGCACCTCACCTACAAGAAGCTGGAGCTTGTCTCTTGGAGCTGAGCTTGTCTAGGGCTACAGCTTCCTGGAAGAAACCAAGGGGAGAGATTGGATCAACCTAATGTCACCATGGGGGACAGTAAATCCACTCTCCACTGTCTGTGTGACACAGCTTCCGTCACCCTCTGTGCCCAGGACTCAGACAACTCAGCATTCCTGGAGCAGCCCCCTTCCCTGACACTCCTATTACCCAGAGACTGATACTAGACTGTCCTGTGTATCCTGAGCACTGGGAGGTTCATCTGTCCACCCAAAGCACCATTCTGACCACACCATTAAAACTGGAGAGAAAAGCCTTTCTGTGCACACAGATAGACCACCCTATACAGTGAACCCAGACAGCATCTTAGAGGAGCAAGCCTGGGGTGTCTCCCTGAATTCTTACACCTGCATGCTCTATACAAGAAGATCTCTACCCTCTCAGATGCTTCCAATCCATGGTGCTCAGTTGCACAGTGCCCCCCACCCAAGGAAGCTTTGCTCTTTGTGAGAAATTCACTCCTAAGATCTAGGCTCACTCTGCACAAACTTCTCCATTTGTCACAGCTTTCATCTCCAGGGGCCAAGTCAGGTTCAGCTGCCCATGACTTGCAGACTCCCACAGCCTGGGCACACCCCTCCTCTCAGAGTTCATACTCTGAACTCTTCACCTCCATTATTGGGGGTGGGGTGGGTGGGAGGTTACTGGAGTCAGATGGACTCACAAGAGTAAATCCTCATGGTGGGATCTGTAACCATATAAGAGTTTTTCCATGCATGCACCAAGGCCATGTGAAGACACAGGAAGAAGGTGGCTTCTTTCTCCTTGGACTTCCCAGCCTCTGGGACCATGAGAAACAGTAGCCTCTTTGGTCCTCATGGAGAGCCCACAGTTTGTGCAGCTCTCACACACAGAGTCACATGCCAAGGATGCACCCTCTTTAGCCTTCCTCTGCATCAGGAACACACGTCCCACTCCCGGATGTCCAGCTCTGAGCTAGCTCCAGATCGTCACATCTCCCTCATATTCTCCATGCAGAAACTACACCTCTTCCCAAGACTCCATTTCCCACCCAGCCTTCCCTCCAACCCACACAGCTCCTGAGGACAGAAACAGCATGTCATCAAAAGTAGATAATAATGCCAGCTTCAGCTTTCGCCTCAGAGAAGGGGCTTAGTACACACCTACTGAGCCCCAAAAGGAAATCGGCAATGGTCATCTCACTTCCATCATCCCATGCCCAGGCCTGCTCACTGCCATTTTTTGTTTTTTGTTTGTTTGTTTGTTTGTTTGTTTATATAAGAAGTAGGGTACCAGCAAACCAAAGGGTTGTTCTGTTCCCACTATGGACATTTCAAAGAACAGCAGACCACTTCAGATCCAAGCTCGGGAGAGTTCTGCTGATTTTAAACACTCTCTTACCCAACCCAGCTCTCTCCTAACTCAACCACAAGTCTCAACACACACATACATACAGAAAGAGAGAGAGAGACACAAGCAAAAAATGAACACATCATACATGGAGGAGAAAGGAACAGAAAAATAGACATACATGCATAGACATGCACTCATGCAGACAGACAGACACACACACACACACACACACACACATGTGAGCGTACGTACACTCACATAACCATACACACTTCATTGTGAGGCAGACATTGAGGTTTTCCCAATATCTGGACATCTGCTTCAAGCTCCACCATGGCTATTTATAACTCTAATACATCAGACCACCCCAGACCTTCTCATGGAGAAGGAAAATGTTATGTAGGGCAATAGGCCTCCCCTTGTATCTGGCACTGACCTCAGGTGAACCCTAGCAGGACACAGCCCAGCTTCAGCTCACACATGGCCGAGTCCACAACAGCCCACATTTGTCACAGCTGACTCGTTGGCAAGGTGCCCACTCAGCCGATGCTTCAGTGCCAGGAAGCCATGAGGAAGAGTGTGGAGCCACACAGATGATTACCAGGAAGCCACTGAGTGCTTGGTGCTTTCTGGAGTTCGACAACACAGCACAACTCTGTTCCAAAGACATCCCACTTCCTCTCCAGTTCCTCAGGTCCAGCGGTGGCTGGCACCCTGACTGACGCTCCACAGAGCTGCCTCAAACCTGTCATGCCCAGTAGATGGGATGCAAGCTGAGGGCATAGCCAGCACCTTGTGCCTACATACTTCCATCCCTCCACACTCACTAGGCTCATTTCCTTGGCTGCACAACCCAGTCAGGTATTTTATTGACTTACATGGCAGACTTTTGTCTTTCTCAGTTGTTCCAAATCATAATAAGGGGGTAGGGGCAGGCCTAAGAAATGATCGGTGCACAGCCCTTGCCTTCAGGAGGCTCACAGTCCAATGACAAACAATGAGGTGTGTGGCCCTGCCAGGTGAAATGAGAACTGTGTACATGAGGAACATAGTAGAAGACTGCTTCTTTATCACCAGAGCTTAGAGCTGATGCTCCTCGAAGCCATGTCTGTCTTCTTTCCCATCCTGCTCCTCTCTCTCCACCACATGCATGCCCCCCTTCCCTCCCTCTGCAATTCAGTGATGGACAGAGTTGATTAGAACCCTGGGTTCCAATCTCAGATGAGCAAACACAACCACTTGAGAAACAACGAGGCTTTCTGCTGTCTCCTGCCAGGCCTGGCTGCTGAAGATGTCTGTCACCTGAGTCTTCCCTGGCTGCTTCCCACAACGCTTCACTGGCTTAGGGTTAGGGGTCAAGTGACCTGCCACAGCCATGTCTACACATCCACCACTGCCTTCAATTCATCTAACTTCTTGCTTGGCTCAAAACACTGCTAAATAAATCATTGCAAGCCCTAGCAGCAATTTGCTTGGAATTTCAAATCACAGTCTGAGGGAAAGGGATTGAAAATGAGCATATTTATAAGCAGTGCTTATTAGCCCAGCTCCTCTCTGGAGAAGGTAATTCTTTTATATATAAAAAAATGCCATAAACGAAGCAATAATCACGCGGGGATGTGACATTATCACTCCACACCCAGGAATAATTCAATTATCCTCAAAGGCTAGTTATTCTGAAGGTGGCATTTTGATGTGTGTGTATCTTCCCTGGGGCCTCCAGTGCTCAATGCCAAACGCTGTTTTTACAGTGCCTGCTGACAGCACACTGAACAGGTTTCTACAAAACAGCCTCAACCCCCCAGGAAAGCCTTCAACTGTGGCTCCCCCGGGGTGCACTTTCAGACTAGAGTCCCCGTAGCTTTCCTTGAAGACACTCATGGTCCCTGGTTCTGCTTCTGTTGTTCCCTTCCCTGGGTCACGTTTTATCTTTTCAACAAGTCCAGCAAATTAAGTGTCTGAACACCTGGCATGCTCGCAGGAGAGAGACAGACAATGTACACCCGCTTTGGTTTGTAACAGAACCCTAGCATCCTATCAAATTCACAGAGACGAGGGTCTGAATCTCACAGTCCCAGGAAGTGCAGGGGCTCCCAGGCAAAGCAGGGAGACTCTGGTCTCACAGGATGCTGACTGCTGGGCAGGCCAGGGGTGAGCCAAACACTGAGGAATCTTCTGAAAGAAAGAGCAAGCTCGGCCTGTCCATTTCCTAGTGGCCTGCAGCCTGACCAGTATTTAATGCCCCTCATTCATTCACACTGTGTTGGTGAGCAGAAAAAAAACTATCCCAGCTCTTTCCCCTGTTCCTGGGAAGCAAATTGTTCTTTCTGTATTTGTATGGGAGCATAGCAAACAATTAGGTGAGAGTAATTGGCATTTTCTCAAGCAGGTCGATCCCCCAATCACTGACAGGCGTAAGCAGGTCGATCCCCCCGAATCACTGACCGGCGTCCTTTGTAGTAGAGACAGTAGATTTGAGCAGCCATTGGGGAAGAAGATCACTCTGGCTTGGAGTAGACTTATCAGGGGTGATATCTGAGGAAAACAGGGGCCAGTGGGTGAAGTCTCCTGCCTCAGAGTTGTGTTATTGTAACCAAGTCATTTCTCAAATCAAGCTTCAGTGTATTTATTTGGTGTCTATCTGCAGTTCATTTGCAAAGCACCAATGCTGCAGGCATAGTCCATGGACCAGCCAGGCACCAATGCTGCAGGCATAGTCCATGGACCAGCCAGGCACCAATGCTGTAATAAAACCCTGCCACATAACTCCAGGGCTGCCACATAACTCTTGGCAGCACTTTGAAACAGGACTAAGGAGGGTAAAAATGTTAGGTTTCTCTGACTGGGGCCTACCCACAGAGTCGACAGTGAGCCACTGGTGTGCACGTGTGGAGGAGACAAGACATGTGCACTTATGTTCTATAGCAGCTAAGATGGCTGCCCCTAGCTTCCCCTGATGCTTCTCCTCCAATATATGGGAACTGGTGGATGGAGTTACCTCATGCTGTGATGGCTTGAGCGTGGCTCCTGCATTTTAACACTTGGCAGTGCTGTTTGGGAAGGTTGTGCAATCCCTGGAAAGAAGTCCTAGTTAGTAGAAGGAGGCCACCATGAGTAACCCTTGAATGCTTGGCCCAGCTCTGCTTCCTGTCCAATTCTCTCTGCTTTTGTATACCAAGATGTGAATGATCCCATGCCTCGAGCTCACCATCGCAGACCAAGACACTCCAGCCACGTGTCTCGCTTGGCACAAAATTATGAGTCCCAGTAAACATCTCTTCCCATGGTTGCCTCTGTCAGGATTTTGTCCTGGCCATGAGAAAAGCTGTGAATGGATGTAGACAGTTGCTTTGGTGCTATGTATCTGGGACGACATGTATCTAATTGTGTATACTGTGTATGTGTTTGTTCATTTCTATTAACCTACCCTATCCACCAACTGATAAATCCACTAGCTTACCTATCAGTCAATGGACACCTGGTATCTATGCATAAAACTGTCTACCTCTCTATAATGTATACTTTGCTTATAATAGATGTTTAGGTAAAACCTAGATGTCTACACACTAATACCATAGGGTTATTATAATGTGCCTCTTTGTGCTTTATTTTCCCAGTCTTCTAGAATAAATGGTGTTCCTTATACTCTAATATCACAGTGAATTTTAGTTAACACAGGTACGGTGGTATATACCTGTAATCCCAGTGCAAGGAGACCAGGGTAAGAGGATCACAAGATTGAAGCCAGGCTGGGCTCTTTAATGAGTTCCTGGTCTATCTAAAGAGACAGTTTCCAAAAATTCATATGATTGTAAGTTTGATAATGTTACTTGCAAAAGGAATGATTAGTTGGCAAGAACACTAAAATTCAGGTCGCTGGGGATGATGGCTCCTTGGGGTGGTGATACCTGAGCTGTGTTAGGGGATTCAGACACAGGATTTCATCTTGAAACCTTGGCTTGCTAATGTATAAAAATGGAAACGATAGGGTGTATATCTCCAAGCATCTGGGTGAGGTTGTCTTGAGCCCCTTTATATGACCCATGTACTGGCTCCAGTCACACTTGCCCAGGACCTGCCTGACTCCTGTTCTGCCAACTACTTGAGGTTCTTAACAATGCTTCAACAACTGTCTCTGGGTTTTTATTTTGCACTGAGCCCTACACATTACACAGCTGAATCTGGGCCTGGCAAATGTTAGCTGAGTCCTGTAGACTCTTCATTATTTCAAAGCTCAATACGCAGTCGAACTTACTAATTACCTTGTAACAGATGAGTCGCCAAAAACACTACAGGAACTCTGGATGATTTAGTAATCGAAAAATAATAATAGATTCCAGGCTGAGAGGTTCCTGCAAGCACTACAGGGTTGGAGGCTGAGACATGTTCAGGAAGCAGCGGACAGTGCGCACCTGCCTGATGCTGTTCAACAGGAAATGACGTGTTTTCTGGTGATAGTTTGCACTGAGCAGGGCATCAGCAGACTCTGGATTAGACAAGGGCAGCTGGGCAGGGAGGCCGGCCGCAAAGCCCCGACTAGGATGAGCTGAACACAGAAGAAACAGGGGCACAGAGGGAGGAAGGGAGGGAGGGAGGGAGGGAGGGAGGGAGAGAGGGAGGGAGGGAGGGAAAGGATGGGCACATTTACTGGGAAGACTGCTGTCCACAGGAGCAGATATACTGACTGGAGTATTGGGACTAAGATTTTATTTTAGGATAAGCAGATGAATGAGCAACATGGCTGTCAGAGGAAGACAGAAGAGGGTCTGAGGTACAAGGTGGATGTCGGGGGAGAGCTCCTCCCAATGTGTCAGCTTTCTCACAGAAAGAAGCTGATGTTTGGCCAAGAGACAGGACAAGCAAAGACGCTGGAGTTTGAGGGGAGGGGTCAGACAGTGAGAACAGAGAGTTGGTGACTTGTCTGTCTCCTACCTGCGAACTCTTTCTTTTGTTTATTTTTTACATCACTCAGTGTGTGTGTGTGTGTGTGTGTGTGTGTGTGTTACCATGCCATGATACACTTATGGAGAACAGAGGACAACCGCAGGTGTCAGCCCTCCCCTTCCACTTCATTCCAGACCTGGTTTCTTGCTGCCCTCCACTGCATACACAAGGCTCGCTGGCCCTCAGGGATTCCCCTGACTTTGTCTCCCATCTCACTATTAGAATCTCTGAGGTTGCGAGGCAAATTCTTTACCTTGTAAGTCATCGCTCTGGTCCCTATCATGACTTATTAATGAAAGTGTTTGGGTATGAGGACATTCATAACTCAGATGACTGACTTCAAGCTCTGGGCTAATAAGTGTGCTGTTCGTGACACTCACTTCTTGTGGGTGGTCGATCCACTGGGCAGGATGGTTGAAAAGATCTGGTTAGAATGTGGTCCAGTTGCCACACCTGTCTGCCAGGCTTCATCCCCAGGGACAGACTTTTAGAAAATTTTATTAACATAATTTGGCCTTGATTTACCCACCTGTATTTAAGATTCCCCATGACGGTTCCCTGGAATGACTCAAATGAAGGGCTGGCTGCAAGCTGAGACAGGAATAAGTAAATGGCCGTCACGGTCATTAGCTAATACAATATTACTCTGTGATAAAGAATGACTGCTGTGTGCACAGTTGTGTCTTCCCTTCCTCTGAGTGCTCTGCCAGGTGGGCAGTTGAGAGGTGTCTCTTTCCTGTGTGCCAGGATTTCCAGGCCCCGAGATGAGCATGCCGTGAATGAACTCAGAATGTGGTGCCCAGAATCATTCCTGTGTTCTGAGGTCTCTCCTTGAGCCTGGTAGAAGCAACTAGACTTTTCGAAGGGCTAATAGAGATGGTTAAATCACAAGAGACAACTTCATATAAACTAAATGCACTGAGTACCAGCATATAAGGTACAGAGCCAACCTGGGAAACATCTCCTTGAGGGGAAACCAGTAGAGGAAACACAACTGATCAGAAGCCTGACCTGGGAGCCTGGAACCTGAGGTTTGGCAGCCCACTTGGTGAGTGTGTGTTACCAAGCCCCTATAATCTGTACCATATCTACACTATAGGCTGTGAGTCCTGAGGAGGCAGAAACCTTCTAACTGGTAGCCAGTATACCCCATCACTTAACCACGAAGGAAAGCTGAAGGATGCGCCCCACCCTAGGTCCATACCTCAGGTGACAAATCCCCTGGGCTTCCTCCTATATCCCAGGTTTCCTGTAGTGTCTGGTGTCCTCAGCATCATGGATGGATGCAGGGTTAGACTTCCAGTCTGGGCTGGGCTGCTCCACCCTGGAAGGTGCTCTGTTCTCTCTCTCTCTCTCTCTCATCCTTACAGATAATATTCCACATCATAGTCAACAGATCTTAACAACTTAGTTCTCAAGGAACTCTCCACAGCTCTTTGTTCTACACTAACCAATTCACATGGGCTTAGCACCATCCGTGCCCCAGACAACTTAATGTTGACAATGTTTCTACATTTGGTTATCTAGTGATTAGCTTCCTCCGAATTAAGAGGATAACTAAACTGTATCTCTGTGGTTAACTTGCCTTGTAACCATCTACACACTAAATTTAAATCCATATGTTTCTAGCTTATTTGTTATTTTAAAGCCATCAAAACATTTTAACAGCTGCTTAATGCCCAAGAATCATTTTGATGTTTCTTAATAGGCTTCCAAAAAGCTTTGCCTTTAAAAAAAATTAACAAAACACAAGAGGAAACAGGTGGCTGTGCTTTATGAATGAGAAATACAGCAAGACACCCAGCCTCTGTTGCACTGGCACGTTTCACAATATAATCCCACCTCTCTGTCACCAGCCAGCCAGCAGGATACCTATCCATCTACAAAGCCACACTGGCCCTGGGGTAGCTTCCTCCAGATCTGAACAGAAGCCACAAATCACACACGAAGGGTACCCACAAACAGGTTTAGTTGTTATTCAGGGGATATCTCAGAGCCCAGGTGAAAATGCCCCAACTCTTGTCCTCCTCAAAGGGTGCAGTTGGCCTCTGCTCCTTGTCTGCCCTCCTCTGGACATTCTGCCAGCCAGACAGGTAGGAGGTGTCCAGGGTCTACATCTACCCTTACATCATACCATGATTGCAAGCCACAGAGAGCCCTAATCCAGAATCAAGATGGACTTATACATTAGTCTATAGGTACATCAAAGCAGGGCATTTGTAAATCAGGGAGAGGAAGACGACATTCAACCTGTGGTGACAAGGTCCATGGTGTCCTCTGATACCTTCCTGTCTCCGTCTTAGATGTAGGACTCACTACCACCAGCACCAGCACCAGCACCACACTGTCTTTGACTGTGATCATTCTTGTTTACTCTAAGACTGTCCCTACCAAGTTCTCATTATGCAGAGAGCATGGGAGAATCCTCAACATCAAGACAAGAAGTGAAACAAACAAACAAACAAACAAACAAAACAACAACAACAAACTGGGAAGTCACAGGGATGGTGCCTCTCTCAAGATTTGAATTCATGATGGAGGGCTGCAGATGAGGAATTCCCCAGCTTAGGCACTGAGGCTCATGGGAGCGGCAGACCAAGTTCAGGACCAGAGACAGCGCCCACCAGCCTGATGAAAGAGCAGGAAGAGGTTAGCCTTTGCTGTAAGAGGACACCACAGGAAAAAATCATGGCAGACTTCGCACAGTTCAAAAATAGGAATGCCTGATTATAAAAAGAATTGGTTTGTTACGTTGCCTTGTGTCTGGATTCTCTCAAATGATTTTTAACTACTCTCAAATGTCTTCTCAGAAGCTGCTTTTATTCACACAAAAGCGAATTCTCGAATTGTTTCAATATACATTTCCACTGTTCTGTCTGGAGTTCCTCAAATTATCCCAGCAGAGCTTTGAAAGCAAGTCAGAAGGCTGTGTTCTCTGCCTTACAGTCTGGGTTTGGGGGAGCCCAAGAGACAGCCCTAGGGATGGGTTGGATTGGTTTGGGTTCCTGCCAGCAAGGTACCTGGGCCTCAGCCAAAGTGATAAACACTGGGCTTCAAGTGAAACAGATGTTTAACGGGACTGATTGGCTTCTCAGATCTTTGTTCAATGGCAGCTATTGCTTATATTATTACCATCACATCTGCACATTGATCCAGTCAGGGTTGCAAAGCCACATACCCACCTGTTCTCAGGAGGCCAAGGGAAACCCTCTATGGGCCACACTTGCAGGAGTAAGAAGTTCCTGCCCATGACACACACCTAGGAGAACTGAGGTCTCCCTTGTATTCCGACCTCTGCAGGATCTGAAGGAAATATTGTTTCAGTTTGCATCTAAACCTCTGCTTATCAGCTCGGATCCAGGCAGTCCCTCACTTAAACTGCTACTTCTGAAGCTAAGGGGTCCTGACTCCTCCAGTCGCCACAGCACCACTGGGAAAGGATGAGTAGGCTAATAGAGTCCACCCCTTTCGGGAACTAAAATGGACAGACCTTGATACCTATCTCAGAGGCATGAGTGACACGTAGATCTGAAGCAAACGTCGGGATAAAGTTGCCGCAGTGGGAGAAGACCCAGAGTAGAGTCAGACTCTGTCTCAGTCCTTCACGCCCCTCCAGGCCATCAGCCACCTATAGCCTGTGTAGAAATTCATCTAGTCTCTGTCAGAGTTTGAAATGGGCAGATGAATTGAACCCACATTGCACATATGTGAGGACCTGAGGCCAGTCTCCCTGTCCAAACCCAGCTCCACTAGAAATGAGAACTATAGAAGCTGATAACTGAAAAATAGTTCTACACTGAAAAGTTGAGTTTTTTTTTTCCTTTCTGGGCTATGTAGACACTTCCCAGATCAGCTCTTCAAATTCATACATGAGGTGTTGCCTAACAGACAGTAAGTATTCAAAACTGTCATCATTAAATTTTAGAAAAGCCAGTAAGATGGCTCATTGAGTAAGAATGTTTGCTGCGAGAGCCTATGACCTGAGTTCAGTCCCTAGATCCTGCATGCTGGAAAGAGAAAACAGACTCCTGAAAGTTTTCCTCTGATCTTCATAAATTTACCACAGCACGTACATACACACATGCACCCACACACCCACACACATACACACATACTCACATGCATATACATCTGCATACATACATGTTCACATGTGCATACACACATGTACACATACACATATACACATGTGAGCACATGCACACATGCTCACACACATACACATAGATATCCATACATGCACATACACATATACACACAGGTGTGTTCGTGCACATGTATACATACATGTGCACATACACATGTGCACATACACATGCACACACATATGCACACATACACATGTACACACACATAAACATATCTACCCACAAATGCACACACAATAATTAACTGATTAGATTAAATTTTTAAGGCAATAAAACTTAGGAATGAAGTGGCCCGTATGTGAAATGTGTCTTGGACACACATAACCATAGAAAGATGGTCTTAGTGCCAATGGTATCTCCTCACAGGCAGGAATGCCCATTCCTCTACACCCACAAAGCCAATAACAGACTCCCCAGCCCTCCAACTGGCTGCTACACAGACAGGTGCCACAGTCACAAGAAAGAGCTCACTGCCAAGATTCAGGGCTCAAGATTCACAAAATCTTATTGTCCTTCCAAGGGCCACTGAGAATTTCTCACCCAGTGCACAACAGACACTCCACCATCATTCTCTGCCTTTATTTATCCATGAGCTAGACACTAGACGAACAGCTTGAGCCCCATGCTATAAAACCATCGCCCACACAAATAGCTTCCATGAATGTTGTGTTCCAAAGAACACATTTGCCTTGTTTTATAACCACCAGCCCCACTGCAGCCTGTCTCTGCCCTGCCCATCATGGAAGCCCATCATAAATCAGCCCAGAATATTACTCTGCATTTGAGCCCTGTGAGATTGCACAGTGACTGGTCCTGGGCTGGTACATTTTCATATCTTTCTTTGAAGATAGTCATTTGTCTGTAACTTAATGAACTTATGCTCAACTCCTCTTTCTGTGGACATGTGAACCTCCAGGGAGGGGGGCTTTCAAATCCTCTTGCTGCTTTCCCCACAGTCCCAGAAGTTATCCTTCTGTACTTTGTCTAAGCTCAGCTTTAAGTCTGGAAACATCTCTAAGCAACAATCTGAAGATAGCAAAGGAACTGATATTTTATCTTAGCTATAAACTAAATATGTGGTGCACTTGTCAAAAAATGTGTGTGTGCATTCATAGGAGTGTGCATGTGTGTGTACACTCATGTGCATGCACATATGTGCCTGAGTGTGTGTGCAGTAGACACTATGGGTTTACATCAGTGTCTTTCTCAATCACTCTCCCCCTTGTAGTTTGAAACAGAGTCACTCACTGAACCTAGATCTTACTGATTCCACTAGGCTGACTGGCCAGTGAGCTCCTGGACTCTCTGTCTCCATCCTCCAAGTGTCAGGCCACAGCTGTACACCTCTGCTCACAGCTTGTGTGTGTGCTAGGTATCCTAACTCAAGACCCTCCCCCCATCCCCGTGCAACAAGCACTCTACTGACCAAGCCAGCCCACAAAGCACACTATTTTTCACAGTCTAGACACACATAGGATTTAATTCTATAGCATTTTCCTTTTGTAAAATTAATAAGTTCTATTTTAGATAGTAATGTAAATACCTATGGTCACTGGCCTCTTACAAT
The DNA here is from genome assembly GCA_902729485.2 of Mus minutoides. NCBI lineage: Eukaryota > Metazoa > Chordata > Mammalia > Rodentia > Muridae > Mus > Mus minutoides. The sequence goes on from LR751355.1 coordinate 97,948, forward strand.
TCACCCTGGAGTTAGCAGTCATTGTCTCTCCTCACAGGTGGAAACATTAAGGAAACAGTAGCTTCCTCCCCACCCTACGCCACCCTACCCCACCCTACCCCCACTTGGCCCTTGACAGCTGGCAAAGCCATCCTCACCTCACCTGGGGCAAAAGGTAAGAGACACAGGGGATAGGGACCACCAATGAGCAGGAAGTCTGGGCTGAGGCCTGAGTCTCTTGATGGCTCCACAGTCCCTATTCCTGCCCCAGGGTCTGCATTTATACAAAAGAACTAGCAATTTCTGCCACCATGGCTGACACTTCCTTCTCAGCCATCCACAGTAGGAAGACTAACTCACGATGGAGTGAGCACATACCCAGCTCTTGGGAAACAGTTGACACATAAATCTAAAATAAGAGGTACTGTTAATATCTTGGAGTCGGTGACCTTGGATGACCCCCCCCTCGCTGCTCTGGCCTCCCCCTTCTGCTCATCAGCTCCTTGGTAGCCTAATTGTTGTGGCGTATTTACCACACCGCCTTCTGTTATTTTTATCATATGGTTTTCTGCCATCTGCTCTGTGCTTCTACAGATGACATTGCTCTTTGCAAGGTAAGGTCTGTTTGCCACCCAAGCTTGATTCTCTCCTACTACCCGGCGTCCACGTCAGGTGTGGTTTCTGGAAGCAGGTGGGACACAAATCACTAATGTGCAAACAAATGTTCCTATAAAGGTGAGACAGAAAATAGAGTTAATTCTTCAAAAAAAAAAAAAAACAAACCTATAAACACCTCTTAACATAATCTTAAGAGATGTGATTCATGATCTATAGATTTAACCTGAATAGAGACAAGGAATAAGGAACGGGTTGGGCAGATGGCTCAGTCCATAAAGTGCTTGCTGTATCAGCATGAGAACCTGAGTTCGGTACCCAGAACTCACATAAAAATGTTGGTGGGGCATGGCAGCTAGCTGTCAGAATACAGGTGAGTCCCGGGGTTGCTGGTCAGCCAGCTTAGCCTGATCTGTGAATTCCACGCCAGTGAGAAAGAGGACAGTGTGCATGCACAGGCACATGCGTGCACACATGTATTCACCTTCCCACAATAAACACTCATTGTGATCATCCCCTGCTTACAGGTTGTATGGATCATCCTTGAGGGCAGGATGCTAGGCATCGCTTATTGGGTATTTGACCACCTCACCTCTGAAATCAGTATTGCCTGGGATCTTCTGCCTTTTGTGTTTGCAACAAACACACCTCAAGGGTTGTTAAAAATGTTTTTCAAAAAAAATTTTTTTAAATCGCCATTCTCATGCAAATGAAAGATGGATGTGTCAAAGTTTTTATTTGACTCGTTGATTAAGTAGTGAAGAAAATCATGCAGAAGTCACAGAAGGTTCAAGAAGAAGTTTAAGACAGATGAGCTTGTGTAGACTGGGAGAAAGATGAATGGCCATTTCTGTGAGGAGGGAGATCGTTGGGAGATCGACCTAGCAGAGTTTATTTGCAGGTCTCCACGCTGTGATCACTTTGCATTGCTAATTAGACTAATTATAAGCATGCTACTACCAGGCCACAACAATATGCAGATTACAGAAAGAGCTCAACAACAGTTAATAGCAAGAGTCGGGAAACCTAGAAGGTCACTCTGTAAACAGTGCACCACTTTAGCTAAAGACACCAGCCGTCTTCCCGATTTGTTCTGGTTCCACACGAGAAAGTATGACCTCCTATTCTCTATCCTGCTTCTGTGCTCGGCCCTTGGCCGTCCACTTCCCTCTGTGTTGTCCAGTCCTTGGCGTCAAGTACTTGGGCTGAAGTTCTGACTTCCCAGGGATGAAATGGACTCACTCCTCTCTGCTGAGTTCCCGGTCCCCTCTTCTCTGGTCCACCCTTCTTCCCAAGCAGCTGATGGGGCTCGATGTTCAGTTACTGCATCTGACCTCGGTATCCAGCTAAAGCCAAGAGTTCTACTTGGGCCAAAACTGTATAAAGACACAAGAAAGTCAGCTTCCAGGTTCAGTGACACAAGGCCTGGGCCTTTGGGTACTGTTTTCCTCTCTGCATCCATCTGTAGAAACTTGACTGTATGTCCTCAGTTTGTCAAATATAATTTACTGTTAAATTCACCATAGGTACAGCCATTAGAGTTCAGTCAAAGAGACAAAGCTAGTGAGCCATCCAGAGTCCCTGGGTCCATCTGCAGCTGCCTCCAATCCCACCATCTCTGGGCATCACACCTGGATTTTTACTTAGGTTCTGGGATTCCGAATCCAGGCCCTCATGCTTGTGAGTTGGGTAACTGAGTGGTGTACTCACCCCGCTGGCCCACGGGGTTAATCTTGACTGACAGGATAGGATCTAGATCAGAATGGAGATAATTGTCTCTAGGCACATCTCTTGAGGGTTTCCCTGAGGTGTAAAGACCATTCTAAATGGGAACAGACTCCCAGTGCTGTGGGTTGGGACCTGAGCTGACTGAAAGGGAGAGGGGGTGTGAACACCTGCATTCCTCCATTCCTCTGAACTAACTGCCTCAGGGGCCCACCACCACCACCACCACTGTGACTCCCTGCCATGACGGACTGGACCTCAAACTTTTTCCTCCCTAAGGTCCTTTTGTTACAGCAATGGGAAAGAAGTAATGAATGCAGCTACTGAAGGTTCTAAAGAAGACAAACGATTAAAAAATTGGATGTTATCTTCCTCTGTCTCTGTCCAAACTCAGCTACAAACTACAGCACATTTATATGAAAGCCAGCTGTTGCTTCTGACATGGCTTGGAATGGTTCCCTTACACCTCTGCACGCTGCTGTTTGATGGACCCTTCACCACGCCGCTGGATCTGCCATTCCGGGCAGTTCAATCTGGACCCTGACAATATGGCAGAAGCTCACCATTCCACCCAAAGCTGCCCAAAACACAAACTTTTGTCCTGTTGGGGGAATAACAGGAAGCAGTATGACTTTTGAAAAACAATATGTCTCATACGAAATTTTGAGCAGCACACACAAGTATCGGCTAAGTGTTATTTCAGAGCTGGAGCCTTAGTGTCGTAAGCCCATTAGCATTTAATTCTCGCTAATTATGCATTTTGTCACGGGTCGGAAAGAACTTGTAGGAATCCATTTTAATAATATTTAATAACATTATTTCCTTATGCATGGAAACCAATTTTAGATGTCAACCCCACACTGAGATCATAGCAAAATTTGGTCTGAAACATCAAAAGCATGAATATCTATTGCCAGATGTACTTCTAGAAGGATACAATCCCGAGGGCTCAGTAATAAAATAGACACGGCTCTTTTCACACCTTCCCCCCCACCCCGCCCCCAACAATTCAAAAGCAAGATGCCTAAGCTGGTACTTGTGATATGCTTGTCAGGGTTGGGAGGTCGGAGGCAGGCCTGGGACAAGAGAGTCATTGCTCTCCCATCCAGTGGGAGGCTCTGGTCTTGGCACCTTCAGAGACAAAATAATTTGTTCTAGTTTAGGCATAATCCTCTGAAACACATATTAACAGGTCAGGAGTCACACGTCTAAACTATTAATATGTCTGAAATAAAGCCTAACTTTTAAAGCCAGAAGAAAGCACAGAGCATGCTCTGCCCGGCCCCTCCTCCTCAGCCTCAGTTTCTCAAGGGTCTCAGCTTTTATGAGCATACTCCCCCATCCATCTTCTCATGTTCATCTGGTTGGAATCTTCTCGGCTTTTCCATCATCCTGCCCCTGGGAAAAGCCTCAGGACAGAGCTCTCTGTTGCAGTTCTTGCTCCCTGTTCTCGTTAACTCAACTCTGAGTTCTGAGGGGGCCACAAAGGAATCGTGTGGTGTCCTATGCTGGTCAGCATGTCAACTGTTGCCTTCCAGTGAGGGCCCTGGGCTTGTCAATAGGAACAGCTTAGCAGCTTCCACATCCAAAGGCATAATAAAAAATTAATAGTTTTTACAAGGCTGCTTAAACTCACTGAGCAGTGCAATCCACAAGAGGGTGTGCTGCACACTCAGAGGAAAAAAACATGGCTGCTTCTTGGTCCCCAACCATCTACGAGGAAGCCACTCAGGGACAAGCTGAGCACTGTAGGTACAGTTTCTGGGCTTTCCCCAGTGTTCCACGTGAAATTAGGGTCATGATTGTCTCCAAGGTTTGAGCTTCTTAATACAGCTTTCCACAGACAGTTAAAGTTGAGTTTTTGGTATTGACAAATAGGACTGAAAGGGTGTGTGTGTGTGTGTGTGTGTGTGTGTGTGTGTGTGTGTGTGTCTGTACATATCTGTATACTGATCACAGTTAGAAACCAGAAAATGTACATTAGAAGAGTTCCCTGACCAAAGATACACACAGACTATTTAGTGTAAGTAGTGATGTCCTCTAACTCTGAATATTTAAGATAAACTTGGACTTGAAATTCACACGCATCTGGGGTGGGGGTGTGGGACTAAGTACTGAGCTACAGTCTCTTCATCCTGGTTTCTGCAGTTTTAATGAAAGCCAGGAAATATCACACAGAAAGTTCTAGAAATAATCCGCGTTTTAAATAACTTTTATTACAGTATATTAGTATAATTGCTCTGTTTTATTATTGGTTATGGTTATTGTGTTATGTCTAATTCATAAACCTTCTATAGGTTATAAAAATGCATGATAAACTCAGAACTGAAAACCATCAGGCAGCTATGGGGGTATTGGAATGTTGTCCACTTACATGAAAAGGAGTGAGGCTTATTGAAAAAAAGATAATTGAAAGATAGTCACTTTCTGTAGACTCACAGGAGGAAGCCAGCGGTCAGCCACTTGCCCCTTATGTAAGATCAGTGCCCCATTAAGACGGTTGCATCCACTTTGCATGAGGGCATCCAGCAGCAAGGCCAGGCAGGGGCCAGTCTCCTGTGTATGGTAGGATGGGGTTGTGACGGTTTGCAGGCGCCTCACCCACATCTGGAGATACACAGTGGCTTGCAGCCCTGTCCCTGCATGGTCTCCATCGTCCAGGCACCAAGTCACCCAGGAGCACAGCATAAGCCCCTCACAGGACTTCTGCATAGTTAGGGTGTTACTGCTGTGAACAGAGACCATGACCAAGGAAAATCTTATAAGGACAACATTTAATTGGGGCTGGCTTATAGGTTCAGAGGTTCAGTCTATTATCATCAAGGTGGGAGCATGGCGGCATCTAGGCAGGCTTGGTGCAGGAGGAGCTGAGAGTTCCACCTCTTGCTTTGAAGGCAGATAGGAGAAGACTGGCTTCCAGGCGGCTAGGATGAGGGTCTCAAAGTCCATCCCCACAGTGACACACCTGTTCCAACAAAGCCACACCTACTACAACAAGGCCATACCTCCTAATGGTGACATACCCTAGGCCAAGCATATACAAACCATCACAGCTTATGAACTTCCACATACTCCTAGACTGTAAAAGAGCCATTTAAATGTAAGGGGACAAAGTGGGAGGCCTGGGCATCTGGGCATCTGAGCTGATGCTTCTAAAGGTCATTCCCAGGCACCTCCTGCCATCAGCTCCGATACCTCTGGCTTCACAGATAAGGGACGAGGAGCCAAATGGTTCAGAGTTAATTCCATGCTTCTGAATGAGTGAAATGTGCAGGTCACACTTCTAACAAGCCCAGAAACAGGCTTAAATGTGACCCACACATGCATGTGTTGAAATCACCACCCCTACCAGCTTTGGAATATGAATGTATTAGGAAGTTCTCTTTATAAAAGTAATTAAGCTTAAAGGAAGTCGTATTGCGTGGTCCTCAACCCAATACTACTGTTGTCTTAAAAATAAGGCACACCCCTTCAGGGAAGGATACTCTCTACAGAATGCTGACTCAGAAAAGACAGCACGACTGGCCTTGAGCTCACACCCCTGGCTTCCAGGACTATGAGAAGCTACATGTCCTCTTCAAGCCACTCACCCTAGGATACTCTTTATAGGCAAGCCTTGGCCAATGCAACAGAGTTGGCAACCTAAGATGGGGACTCAAGGGAGTGATGACAAATACTTAGGTCGTCCTCACCATCTGCCTGCCCCTTTCACAGGTGGTTTTTGAAATACTGATTTGAATTCCAGATAAAGAGATAAGCCGAGAACTTTCCAATGTCTCATAGCTTAAGTAACGGGTTCAGATCTAAGCCAAGGAAGACCAGCTCCACTCATGTTCCTGCTCAGGAAGTTAGTGACAAGGATGAATCCGTCAGGGCATTGTCAAAAGAGCCAGGTGGTTTGTCAGGGAAGGCCTCAGAGAGGTGGTGCTTTGAGCGGCACCTGGATGCTGTTGCGGAGAACCTTATCTACAGAGAGTGGGGCATTGTGTTCCTCCTCCTTAAAGAGCGTGCGCTTAAGTTGGTGAAATATTGTCACAGCTGAGGTGGTTGGAAAATAATAAAGAGCTAACAAAGTGGGGGAGAAAATAATTCGTGTGGGACGGAACTATGGGTGTGCTTGGGATTATTCCTGCTCATCCGGGAAGGCGACACACCAGAGCGGCTGTAACTGTCACATGTTATTCCCACCCTCCTAGAGAGGTGCATGCTGGGACCATAAACATCACAGGTTATTCCCACCCACCTGGAGCAGTGCATGCTGGGACCATGCTCTCCTGAGGGTCAGCAGGGAAGAACTCTACATGTGTGAGGCACCCACAGGAGCGGTGGTAGATAGGACCCACGGGGTAAATGTGGATGAGAGTGCGCCTGGAGGCAGAGACTAGAGTCCGGAGAGGAACCGAGATGCTGTTCTGTTAACTCGGGGAGTCAAAAAGGAGGTCCTCTACCACCCAGAAAAGCTCAAAGCCCCAGTCCATTGTATCTTAAAATCGAGATTTCATGTCTTATCTTTCTTTTAGTTGACCTCAACTTTCTTTTGAAACCAGAAAATTTTGAACACAAGTAAATCAATAAAAACCATTTGCTGGTCTGCTCAAACTCAGTGTGAACTGGAGAGGTGGCGGTAGGCTTTAATCCTACCACAGAGATATGATTACACCTCCATGAGGCCGTCAGAAGCCCTGAAATAAAAAGCCAGATATTTCCCGGTGCCTGGCGCATCTCCAGTTTACCTGTGGAGCTCTGGCGTGCTATCTGTATTTTGGGAAAGTAATAAAAAGATATGGTTAAAGCAAAAATTGCCCTCTCAGGGATTACACAAAAGGAAAACCCTTCCAATCCTTCTACCCCAGAACGAGGAGTCTTAGCAGCGTTTGTGTGCCTTTGTAGAGAGATATCTATTCACGTGCTCACATGTGTGTTTACATGTTCTCAGTGGTACACACTATAGCATTTAAACTACATGTTGTATTCCTCAAAAACAAGTCTAACACACCCTAAAATACCAGGCATGGTGGCACATGCCAATAATCCCAACATTGAGAGATGAAGGTAAGAGGTCCACAAATGTGTGACCCTCCTCAGCGATGTGGCAAATTCAGCACCAACGTGGATTACATGAAAACCTGTCTCGAGAAGAAAACACTACAGTGAAAAGATAAAACAAACCAAAAGTCCCTACATGACTCGTTTTTGTTATTTTGTTGTTGTTACTGCTTTGTTTTGTGTTGTTTTAAGTAGCTTTAGCTTAAGAATGTGTCTGGAAGTTTCCTTTTTATGATAATTTTATAAAACTATATTTGGTCCTTATTTTTATATTTTCCACTAAGCCTCCAAGTCTTAGATATATTTTTCTTCTTCTTTGCCTCACTTTTGTGCTTTAAAATCTGGCAAATTTGATAGGCTGACTCGTCTCCTCTTTCAGCCTTCCTGTATCCCAGAACTCTGATCCCCACGGTCTGGACTGAACCTGCTTTCTCTGCCCTACACAGCATTTACATTTGCAGGCTTTAGTTTTCTGTTTCCACCTATTTTCTTCTTCCTCCTTCACCACCTGGTGGTTACTAAATCTTCCATTGCTCCTAATTCATGTGGAATGAACTTCATTTCCTTGAATAGTTTTCTTACAATCCCTTCCCTTGAGGCTTCTGGGGCTTTTTGTCTGTCTGTCTGTCTGTCTGTCTGTCTGTCTGTCTTAATTTTATATTTTTAGTTATTCACTTTGTATGCCACTCACTGCTCCCTCCCACAATCCTTCCTCCACCCCCCTTCCCCTTCTCCTCTGAAAGGGTGAGGCTCCTGTGCATCCCCCCACCCTGGTACTTCAAGTCTCTGGGAGGGTAGGCACTTCCTCTCCCCCTGAGACCAGACAAGGCAGTCCAGCTGTTTTAAACATGCCTGGCCTCTCCCATTCTGTAAAGAGAAGCACTTAGCTCTTGCTCTACCTCCTTTGTTAGAGAATGTTTCAATGTTACCGTTTTCACTTCTCTTTTACTTTCTTATTTTATTTTATTGTGTGAGCATTTCACCTTCATGCATATCTGTGCTCCACATGTGTGCCTGGTGCCCATGGAGACCAGAGAGGGTGTCAGATCCCCTGAAACTGGAGTTACAGATGCTTGTAAGGCACAGCAAGGGTGCTGAGAAGCCAGCCCAGACCCTCTGAAAGATTGGTTTAAGTGCTCTTAGCCTCTGAGCTCTCTCTAGCCTCTTCCTCTATTATTTTCTGTAGGCGAAGATTCCAAGACTGTTTTTTTCCTTGACTATCTGTACAGCGGGTTCATTAATCTCTACATCATTTACTTACTGTTTCTCATTCTTCCAAAAAGTTCCTGGGGCTTGTCTCTGTGATGCCCTTAAAACAGAATCTCCAGAATTCTGTCTGCTGCCTGCATCTCCATGAACGATCTCTCTCTCTCTCTCTCTCTCTCTCTCTCTCTCTCTCTCTCTCTCTCTCTCTCCCTCCCTCCCTCCCTCCCTCCCCCTGCCTCCCTCCCTCTCCCTCTCTCCCTCTCTCCCCCTCCCTCCTTTCTTCCCTCCCTTGTCTTGATGCCAGTATGACTATGCAGATATCCTATTTATCCTATCGACAGTGACCACTGAATATCATCATGGGGAAGTCTAAAGATCAGTTATTTCTCTTTGCAGTGTTCAGTGCGGAATTGTTTTCTGGAGCCAAGTAACCGTGTGAGAATGTGTATCAATCAGCGCCTATGAACTTTCCTCCCAAGATATAATAAATATGGTAGATACAGTAAATAGGCACAGTAGGTTGGCATAGTAGATAGGTGTAGTAGGTATTAGACTAATGTAGTATGTTAATACAGTAGACAGACATAGCAGGTTGGTATAGTAGATAGATGTAGTAGATTGATGCAGTAGACAGACACAGTCGGTTGGTTTAAAAGATAGATGCAGTAGGTATAGTAGATGGTATACCACATTGATGTAGTAGATGTAGTACATTGATATATATATATAATAGACATAGTAAATAAATACCCCTATTAATGTTTAAAATTGTCTGAAAATTTTCTTTACAATGATTTGCCCATTTTCTGACTGACAACTGTTTTCTTCTTCAAAGATACAAACTACGGGGGTCAGGGGTCAGGGAGACGGCTCAGTAGTTCTTGTAGGACACTGAGGTTTACTTCCCAGCACCTACATCAGGCAGCTTACAACCACTCATCTGTACCTCGAGCTCCAAGTGATCTCTCACCTCTGGCCTCTTCTCACACACCTGCATGTGCTTACACACACACACACACACACACACACACACACACACACACACACAGAATTCATAATAATACAAATAAATCTGTTTTTTAAAATGCATGAAGTGTGTGCACATGGTGTCATCTTTCCATCTTTCATATCTGTCATTTTCTAGTCAACCACTTTTGTATCCTTTATACTTTTCCTTATTTTATGAATTCTGTATGCCATGTCCATGTGTCTTGAAGTTTATATGTATATATGTGTTTATATGTATGTATGTGTGTATATATATATATATATATATATATATATATATATATATATATATATATGTTTATATATTATGTGGCTTGACTGCATGTATACATGCATACCACATGTATGTCCAATGCTCACAGAGGTCAGAAGAGGCCACTGGATCCCCTGAAACTGGAGCTACAAGAAGGTTGTAAGCCATCAAGCAAGTATTGGGAACCTAACCCAGGTCTTCTATAAGAACAAGTGCTAAGCCATCTCTACTGCCCCCAGTTATATTTTATTAGCATATATTAATTCCACAAAGCAATGGTTTCATTAAAGTAGTCCCGTGTAACACACTTTGATCCTGTTTATCCTCTTTCATTCAGTCCCCCCATTCTCTCCCTTTACCCACTTAGCCCCCTCTTACTACCATGTTCTTTTGTGTCCTGATCCCACAGACACTGAGAAGCGTGTCACATGTGTCTGTCTGCTTAGTTTACATAGTGTGATGATCTATAGTTCTACCGTCTTGCTGCAAATGATGCTTATCCTTTGAGGCTGAATAAAGCCCTGTGTGTGCTCAAGCCACGTTCTTCTTCCAGTCATCCACATGGGGGGCACAGGCTGACACCACAGCTCAGTAACACTTGTGTGTGTGTGTGTGTGTGTGTGTGTGTGTGTGTGTGTGTGTGTTATCTGTCGTGTGCTGCCTCTATTTCCCTTGGGTGTAGACTCACAAGTGGTACAGCCAGATCACGGCAGTTCTCTTTCGACACAGACTTGTACAGGGGTTCGTGCTGGTCAGTTTTGATATAACCTTGACATAAACTAGACTCAAGTAGGAGGAGGGAACCTCCCTTGAGGAACCCTATCAGACTGACCAGTGGGCATGTCTGTGGACATTTTCTTTGTCATAGACTAATGTGGGAGGGTACAGCCTCTGTGGGTGGTGGTACCCTTGGTAGTTGCTCTTCCTGGTGTTCCTCACAGCTGGAAAGCAAACAGGCTAGGGTTGCAGATGTGGCTGAGACCAATCTCAGGGTAAGCCCGTCGTGGTCTGTTTGTCTGCTCTTTGTTTTTATAGTGCTGGGGATTGAACTGAGGCTGTGTGCACACTGAGTTCTCCCTGTAGCTTTGCCTTCCCCAATGCTGTGGATGGTGAACACCTTGCCTGTACTGTTGCTCACGTCTGTCTCCATTCTCCTGGTCACACATTCGTCAGGTCTTCCTCTTCTTTAACAAGACCTAGTGTGGTCTTTATTGGTTTTCTTTTTAGCATTTCACTTGGGTATTTTCTTTTGTCTTCCCCGTCATGTTTCAGCAGCTTTATTCAGCATGTTTTATTGTTTTGTTTTGTTTTTGCAATATTTTGAATTGGTTAAGGGATGTTTCATCATCAATAAAGGCATATCTTCCTGTGTCAGCAATCTGTGAGACTTGAGACTAACCAGAGAAGACTGAGAAGAGCCGAGACTAACCAGAGAGGACTGAGGAGAGCTGAGACTAACCAGAGAGGACTGAGGAGACCTGACACTAACCAGGGAGAGCTGAGGAGAGCTGAAACTAACCAGAGAGAGCTGAGGAGAGCTGAGACTAACCAGGGAGAGCTGAGACCTGAGACTAACCAGAGAGGGCTGAGGAGAGCTGAGACTAACCAGAGAGGACTGAGGAGAGCTGAGACTAACCAGAGAGGACTGAGAAGAGCTGAGACTATCCAGGGAGGGCTGAGGAGAGCTGAGACTAACCAGAGAGGGCTGAGGAGACCTGAGACTAACCAGAGAGGACTGAGGAGACCTGAGACTAACCAGAGAGGACTGAGGAGAGCTGAGACTATCCAGGGAGGGCTGAGGAGACCTGAGACTAACCAGAGAGGACTTAGGAGACCTGAGACTAATCAGAGAGGACTGAGGAGACCTGACACTAACCAGGGAGAGCTGAGGAGAGCTGAGACTAACCAGGGAGAGCTGAGGAGACCTGAGACTAACCAGAGAGGACTGAGGAGAGCTGAGACTAACCAGAGAGGGCTGAGGAGACCTGAGACTAACCAGAGATGGCTGTGAAGAGCCAAGACTAACCAGGGAGGGCTCAGGACACAACTCAGCAAGTGAAGCACTTGCTGCAGAAGCCTGAGGACCTGAGTTCAGATCTCTGGAACTCATGTAAAGCCAGACCCAGGAGTATGTGTCTGAGGAGACTCTTCATTCATGAGCCAGCTAGTCTGTGTCTAGTGTATGCAGATGCGTATACCAGGATTATGCCCAAAGTGTATGCCAAATCTGCCATGGATTTCTGGGCCTGAGCATCTTTGTGACCAAGTACCTTCATCATAGACCTTGTCTGCTACTTGAAGCCTAGGTCTTCCCACTTCCACTGCCCTAATATGTAGGCCTTCCCATTTCCCTGAGGTATGGGCCTTCCCCAGTTCCATCCCAGTGAAGGTTCTGTTCTAGGAAGATGCTCAGTCAGTAAAGAAGACCTGAGTTCAAACCCTAGAAACCATATAAAAAGTTGGTCATGATGGCATGTGCCTGTAATCCCAAAAATGGCAAGAAGGAAAATGGAGACAGACAGATCCCTACAACTCATGGGCTAGCCTGCATGTTAGACTTCTAGACCAATGAGAGACCCTGTTTCAAAAGAGAAGTGGAAAGTGCATAAAAAATACCTGAGATTGTCCTCTGACCTCCACACACATACACAGACACACACATGCACACCTACATATATGTATGCACACATGTACACGCATATACACATGCATGTACATACATGCACACCTACACACATGTATACATGCATACATGCACACACATATGTACACATACAATATGCACCCACATGAACACTCGCATATGCACATACATCATATGCACACACACACACACACACACACACACACACACACACACACACACACACACTTCCTTTCTTTGCCTCACTATCCTGCAGTAAAATGACTCCATAGCAAGTGGTTTGAAGTAATACATACCTCTGCTTCTGCCCTCGGAAATTTTGATGTCACTTCAATGCATCTAAGCACTCCACCACAGGCACAGGCCATAAGTCCGCAGAATGTGGGATATGGTTCCACCCTGCACCTATCCAGTGTTAAACAGAGCACCATGACACCACGCCAGAGGACCTATGACGGAAGAAAACCAAGCAACTAGTGTTTCCCTCTAAATCTCCACCCTGATCACAAGTCTGCCTAGGTAAGAGAAGATATTCCTAGTCTCCAAAACAACTTCTCTAATTCTCTATAGTAAACTCAGAAGGCAACAGAGCACATGGTGATGGACATTTTACCAAGATTCCCTGTAGTTCACAAATGCCACCTTGTGTGCTCTTTCTCCCCCTCCTCCTTCTCCACCTCCTGCATTTGAGTTATTTCTGGATGCCAGGGTATGTTCCCCACAAGTGCTTGAGTATATATCTCCTAAGATGGAGATATCTCTTCTCCACGTCATTTGGAAGCACACCTGTTCCCCAGCCCTGACTTGTTTGTCTGTATAGAGACAGAACTAGGAACAGAGATTCTGGCTTTGCCTAAAGCCAGAAACATAAAGTCATAAACATGATCTGCATGAGAGAACACTCAATAGGGAGAGGGCAAGAAAGGTGACTGCAGAAAGTCAAGATGGAGATGCTTGCTACGGGAAGGAAATGGAAGGGGTTGAAATGGCACATGAATCCCAGCCCATGGCATGACCAACCCCAGAATAGCATACAATGGTGCTCTTAAGATAAGTTCTGTGATTTTGAAGTTCAGAGATCCCAGAGAATAGCCAGAAAGTATCTGGACCTGTCCCCTCCTGTCCACCCCCATGCCTCTGTCCATGACTGTGTGACCAACAGTAAAGCAAGTGTCATCTGCCTCTGCCTAGTCCTGCAGAGCACAGAGCCACAGGAAGGAATCTCTGCCTTGGGATGGATCCCCGGATTCTGCTCCATCCCCCTTCTCATCTGCCTTCTGCTGTCCTTGGGGACAAGGAGTTGAACAGCTGCTGCCCAGCATAGAGAGAGACCCCAGGCTGCGCTTGGTCAATGGCCCACCTTACAGTTCATGATGAGAGAAGCCATTTTTACTTTCCATTATGTATGTATCCAAAAATCAGAGGCCCTGGGATTGTCCACAAGAAGGCTATTATGGGGAATCCGTGGTTCTGATAGAGTCACCGCATTTGGCAGAACAGGGTTCCATGGCTCAGCAGTACCGAGGATCTCGTGAATACAGCAGGCTTATGCAACAGCCGGTCCACAGGGAGAGAGGCTACCCAGCAGATGCAGCCATCCTGACTTCTGCCTTATGAATTGGAAGTTTGTTGTTGGATTTCAGGTCTCATAAGGAAAGCTATTTTTCTGCTCCATTTAATTGTGTGTTTATTTGGGTTTGGGGATCTGCCTAAACATCATCCATGATGAAAATCCATCTTTAGTAATATAGAATCAGACCAATTTCTGATTCCCATCTTCTGATTTTATATAGAAAGTTTCCAGGGTCAGTCAAACATAGCAGGGGTCATGAAGTTCTCCACAAGGAGAGAGAATATTGCAGGAAACTTCAGAAAATGCAAAGTCTGGTCCTCACATTCCCTTACAGCCCTGGGTGAGAAAGGATACCTCCCACTGTAAAGTCTTCTGTATGAGTCTTCAAGTGAAGCTTTCCAAACTCAGGGAGATGGAGAGGGACAGAGCTCAAAGTGGAACAGATAAGGGGGTAGAAGGCAGAGGGAAAAATACACATTTTGGTTTTTTTTCAGTTTATAATCCAAAACTGCGCTCTATATGCTACAATGCCTTTAGGTTGCCTGATATTTGTAATATATCCCATTATGCAGAAGCACTTGAAAAAGAAGGTGCATGTCGACATCCTGTTAGCTGAGAGAACTGCTGAGTCACTGTGACACCGTGGTTTATGTTCTCTCTAATGGCTCCAGCGATGGTTAAAATCAATGTGTATTGATGCTTTCGGTTATCCTTATAAATTTTTCTGCTTCTACTTGCTACCAGTTTTTGTCCACCTGTCTTATGGCGCTGTTGTTGGACTGTATCCATCCGCTTGTGATTGTGTTTCCTTGGTTGACAGAGCCTCTGATCTTACTAACTCATCCTGTTGAGTTGTGTCCACTCTGCTCTGCTTGGCATGATAGTGCATCCTGCCTGCTTCACCTTGTTCATGTTCTTTCTTTTTTTGTCTTTTTGTTTTTGTTTTTATTTCTTTTGAGTCAGGGTTTCTCTGTGTAGCCCTGGCTGCACTGAAGCTCGCTCTGTAGACCAGACTGGCTTTGAACTTAGATTCACCTGCCTCTGCCTCCCAAGTGCTAGAATTAAAGGCCTGCACCCCCACCACCCAGTTTGTTTATATCCTTATGGTATGTAATTTTCAGTGATTTTACTTTCAACATACATCATAATAATATTTAAGTGGATGTCATTTACACAGCTGTATTTCCAGCATAGAGATAGATTTTGTTTTATTTATAAATTCTCCTAATCTCTGCCTTTAAATTGGCATGTTTAAACCATTTACATTTAATATAATTACTAGCATGTAAAAAACTAGTTATGCCATGTTTTTTTTTTTACTTTGCTTTTTGTTGTGATCCCCTGAATCTGAATTTCTACTTCATCTGAATTTTTGTGGACTAATTCAACATTTTTTATAATTTAATTTTGACTTTTCTTCAGTGTTTTCACATGTATTGCTGTCTTTATGCTTCCTAGTGGTTTCTCTGAAGATGGCACTCTCTATACTAAGTTACCTGTTGCTGATGGTATTTTTACCAACTCAAGGGAAGTGTGGAAACTTAGGTCCCTTTACATCTGTTTTCCTTCCACCAATTTTGGGTGTCAACACATGCACTGAGAACCAAATCAGACCACACTTTAACTTCTTCTTCAACCATCGAACATATAAAACTGAAGAAGACAGAAAGGACTTTGTGTTTATCTGTGTATTAGCTCTATCCACATCTTTTATACTTGTTTGATGTTTCAAGATTAGTTATTTAATCATTTTCTTTCTATTTAGGCAACTGTTTGTTTGAGGATAAACCTCCTGATGATGAATTAATTCTCTTTCTTTTAGGAAGGATATTCTTGCTAGTTGTACTAGTTGACTCTCTCATTGCTGCCAAAATTCTGGGCAGAACAAGTATTAAGGGGGTTTATTTTGTTTATTTTGGTGCAGGGAATCCAGAGTTTCCATCATCTCCAAGAAGCACAGGGAGAGAGGAAGTGCTTTCTCTCTTTTTCTCTTTTAGTCAATTCTGGCCTCAAGTACCTACATTCAGGACACATCTTCAACATCTTAGCTAATCTCCAAAAATATACTCATGGCCCCACCCAGACTCATGTTTACTAATATCCTAGGCATTTCAAGATTAACAGTCATACTAGAAGAGAATAGAGAATCTAAATTAGCCTACTTCCTTCCAGTCCCTGTGGCTTCTTGCAAATCCACTCTCATTTCAGTGACTTTTCCCTCATAAACATGTGTGGCTATTTTCAGACCTTTTTTGGTTTTCAGTCACTGATGCTGTACCTTTGTGTCTATCACTTTGGGTTTTCTTGTTTGAGATTCACTTAGCTTCTTAAATCTACAGATTAACATTTTGTATAAAATTTGAGAAAGTTATATATGTTATTCCTTTGAACACTTTCATTCCCACCCATGTCCTCTCCTGCTTTCTGATGACGTGTCAGCAATGGAAGATCTTCTGCGACAACCCCATATGGGCCTAATGGGTTGATAAATCCTTTTCGCTTTCTTTTTCTCTGCTGATCAAACCTGGTAACTTCTATCATCAAACTCGCTGCCTCTGTGTTCTGTCTTATCCATTGAGTCTTTTATTTTATTTACTGTCGTTTTCAATTCCAATTTTTCTATTCAGTTCTTCATCTAGCTTCTAATTCCTCTACCTCGAGACCTACTACTTCTTCCTTGTGACTTTTTTTTATCATTTGATCATGTCCATAGTTGTCTCAAAATTATGTGCCTTAAACCCTCTCTCGGATGAGTCTAGAAACCATGTCATGGCAGTGTCTGAACTTGTCTTTTCTGATCTAATTTGAGCTTCCTGATTCTTGGTGTCAGAAATGATCCTTTTTTATTGAAACCTAGACATTGCGAGTGTTGTAAGATCCTGTATCTCATTTCAAGTCTATGCTGTAATAGGTCTACTTTGAAACCACTCTGGTGGGTTAAGAGGGCATCACCTCACTGGTCCCTGAGATACATCATCTGTTAATGGCAGACCTTCATCGGGGCTGGCTGGGAACAAGGTCAGGCACATGGCTGGGCCTCCAGGGTATTGTGTGAACTGAGGCATGAAGGATATCTCGTTGTCTCTTCCAACTTGGTCTCCATCGACCCTCTGTGAATATAGCTTAAGTGTGGTTGAATAGGGTTAAGTAGCATATGTCCCAGTTCTACCCAATCCTAACACTACCTCAGTGTGGACAGGCAGGGCCAACTCCTCGTGTCAGATACAGTTAGACATCCAGACTCCAGAATACTTGAGGAGTCTCTCTAACCTTTGCAAGATGGAAATCCCGACTCCACAGTCTCCCCTCAGAGGCTGGCCTGGGTAGAAGTCTCCCTCCTTGTCTGACTTTAGCTTTAAACATGGGTGCTGCTATCTTCTTTCCTGGCCAGAGTTAGAGAAATTATTAGAAAAATGCTTTGTTTTAAATTTCTGCTTTCTTGATCATTTGGCTGGAGACATCAGCATCTCCTATATCCTGGTGTGTCTGAGATGGTGGTGTCTTTAATGTCCAGCCTAATGTTTTGGGCAAACAAAACAAAGAGAAAACCCAGAGAATCCATGCCCAGGTCACTATCTGGCCTGCTTCCTTCCCCTCACCTGTCAGAGCAATCTTATGTTAAAGAATAATGTCCAGAGTCAGGGATATACCTCAGTCAGTAAAGTGTTTCCCTTGCAAGCATCAGGATATGAGTTTAAGCCTCATTAATCCATGCTTCCTTTAAAACTAAAAGGAGTCAAGCCTGGGGAACCAGGCTTATGGGCCCAGCTCTGAAGAGGCAGACATTGACAAGCCTTGTAGCTTGTTAGCCAGCCTAGTCTACTTTGTGAGTTCAGGGTACTAGAGAGACCTTGTCTCAAAAAAGGATTGATTTTTACCTGAAGAAAGACAGCCAACCTTCAACCTGGATTTTACATGCATGAGCACATGTGTACCTACATGAATATGTACATACACACAAACTAAATAAGTTAAAGACATAACGTCCAAAATTTTTAACTTACCCTTGCTGAGAGAGATAGGGAGAAGTAGCTTGTCTTACCAAATGCGTAAATCAACTTAAAATTAAGAAATCAATCATAAATATAAAAAATAGAAGCCATAGAGTAATAAAAGAGAGTGGGATTATGCTCCCCCATTTTTAGGGATTCCTGCTACTAAGAACCAATTACTGGATGCTTTAGTAATAGGGTCACCTTCCCTCCCTGCCCTCCGCTACCTTAACACAAGTTCAGGCTGAAAGCGCAGGGAAGGAAGCACAAGAAAATGATACCGTTTCCACCCATGAATTTCCTCAATCTTCAGCTCCAGTAAATGTTATATTTGCTCCTGGAGAAACTGTCAAAGTATCATTTTGAAAACATTCCTCGACTGTGGGTCTTTCATGACTGCACCTGCACAGCTGAGAAAACCAGACCTTTCTTATGTTTCACCTCACTGCATCTGCTCCAAACCAGCTCCCTGGATGATTCCAGTCACTAGGGCTCCTGTGGCAGTCCATCATGGCTTCTGTGCCAATATCCTGGCAGTGACTGGCTCCAGAGTGGCCTGGCTTAGGATGGAGTCTCTGTTACGTCCCACCGGTTCCTCTGTCCACTGAGCATTGGGGCAGCTTCAGTAAGGTTCCCCAATATTAAATAGACTTAAATTTCACTATCAGCTCAATCTCTTCTCAGAAATCTGATCACAGCCCTCCAAACATTTGTGCCTTAACAGACTTATACAGGTTGGGTAGATGAATGAATGAGTGAATGAATGAATTATGAATGAAAAACTCTCTTTCACTACTATAACCAACGGATTCTTGAAGGGAAACATGGAAACTTTCCCTCATCAGCACACCACAGCCCTGTGGGAAATCTGAAACCTTCTTGCCAGTGAGGATTACTGCAGAAGTTTAAAGATGGAGCTAATTAAGAATGGAGGGTACCAGGTTATCTGTAGGGGGTGTTCTACTATAACACTAGCTGTAGGCAAACCAAGCATTCTGGTGACCATCCGTGACTGCTTAAACCAGGACAGGCTGTGGGCCAGGTGGCTGTTCCCTAAACATCCCATTTATGCCAAAGGAGGCCATCTATCTGCAACAAAGTAATGCCACATAAACAAAAGCAAAGAACTTCAAGGCTTGCCTCCCCAAAAGTCTTGGACAGAGAAAGACTGGGTTGACACACCAGGTTTCTCCTGGGACTCAACGCTGACACTTGAATCCTGGGATTCTGGGGAGAGATGCTAGAGCATGTACATCTCAGAACCAGGAGCACCTGTCTGGGACAAGGACAGTGGTGATCATGCCCAGACTTTCTGGGACCTGCCTCTCCAGGTATCCTTACAGCTCTCGGTCAGGCTCAGGGTCTGCTGTAAAGAAAACTGCTTGGTGGGGCTTGGGTAATGATGCTCACCTTGGGATTTACCTTCCTGGCATCTAGGAGGACAGAATGAGCTACTTATCAGTATGCCAAGAAGCCATCTACCTTGAGGAGATTCCAGGAACTCACCTGAAGTTTACCAAACACACTGGGATGGTGTTCAAGTTTGATCCCCAGGGAGGATGTCTGCAGAGAAGGATCTTTGAGAACTTAGAGTAGGAGGTAGCTATTATAGCACCCAGCGGTTGCAAAAAGTCTCAGTTCAAGCCTGTTCCTTCAGTGAGATCTCGTGGCATCAAATAAACTCCCTAAGGTGGTTCTCTGAACCTGCCCTTCCTGTCACAAACTGGGAGCAAGGACTAGCCAACCCCGTCAGGTTCTCAGCAGTGCTTTTCCTGAGTTCAGCCCCATCCTGAATATCAGGCTGGCTTTACTGTGGTAAAACATCCTGTTCCTTCAGAGTAGCAGGGACCATCTAACCAACCAGGCCACAGTGATGACGTCAGAGGGGACCAAGCATGGCATTCAGATGTTACAGTCCTCATGAGGGATGTGGGATAAGGTTGTTCTTTCTGTTTTGTTTTGTTTTGGCAAGGAGGGTCATGACACCAAAAGTACCCTGTCTTGGTTAGGGTTTTGCTGCTGTGAACAGACACCATGACCAAGGCAACTCTTATAAGAACAACATTTAATTGGGGCTGGCTTACAGGTTCAGAGGTTCAGTCCACTATCATCAAGGCAGGAACATGGCAGCATCTAGTCCGGTATGGTGCAGAAGGAGCTGAGAGTTCTACATCTTCATCTGCAGGCTGCTAGCAGAACACTAGGTAGCAGACAGCTAGGACTAGGGTATTAAAGCCCACACCCACAGTGACACACCTACTCCAACAGAGTCACACCTCCTAGTAGTGCCACTCCCTGGGCCAAGCATATACAAACCATCACATACACTGTATGTCCTAACCAGTAAAAGCTTCACCTCTGTCTTCAAGTAACTTCCCCCCTCCACATTTTCACCCTAAATCATGAAATTTTGAGGTTGCCTTAGGGGTCTTTGTACAGTTAAATTTGCTTTAAGTGGTATATAAAATCACAAAACAGTATAGATTTATGTAGTACCATGTGGTGTTTGATATGTGTGTATGCTGCGTGATGCTTAAATCAGGGAAAACACATCTATCTCCCCAAACAGCGATCATTTCTTTACATTAAACTTTTGGAATGCTTCCTTCTGGCTTTTGAAATGCAGAGAACATTATCATTATCGACACCCTGTGGCTCCATAGCACATCAGAACTCGCTCCAATCGACAGGTTAGCAGGTTTTAACTAAGTCTAACAGCAAAGAGAGCCAACTTTCTGCCTGTAAGTGCTTCATTCTCTACACCCCTGTATTGCTTGGCATCCAGGAAAGCACTGCACCCCATGTCACCAATCACTTCCCTTGGCTCATGAAGAGCACCAAGGAGCTTGCCCGGGTTCTGGCCTTGGCTGTCGGCCACCTCTCTCCTTTCCCTCAGTCCTGAGGACCACAGTGTTAGTGTCTCACCTCAACTTGAGTCTAGGTTTTCTGAGGTAGCTCCTTCTGAGCTACCCACTCCCCTCCAGGAAGGAGTATTCGATTCAGAAAACATTTAGGAAATAACTGCATGGCAATCTCTGTTTATACTGTTAGATTCCAAATACATACTGTCCCCAAATGGTCATAGCATGATGTCCAACCATTGCCATTAATTCTGCATGAGGCAGAGTTAGCTAGTGGTTCTTAGATGCTTGAGCCTGCATCTCTCAAGACAGACCCACGGCTATGGCATGATGCCACAAGCTAAGAGCTCCCGTCTGGATGCCTACCTGAGCATGTCCCTCTTCTAGTGACTTGCATAGCTTCAGGCCAGAAGAGGAAGTGGGGAGGAGCCAGGGGACATCACAGGAACATTTGTAAACCACCTCCCTCCCCCCCTACCAGACATACCACCAAGACCATAGCAGGAGGCTTGAGGTTCTGTGTAAACCTGGGGATGAGGTCTATTTGGAGATAAGAGTTTACAGAAGGGCATGGCACTGCCACCTCCCACCATGCAGAAATGTTCCTTTGTGGGCTTGGAATTTGAAAGGGAGATCACAGTTTTCTGGTGAGTGTGAGCACAGTTTAGAAAGATAAAAATATCTGAGATGCAAATGTGATTGGTTTGAAATATATCAGACTGAATGAGCCTCTCCTTCATCCTTTAAAGCCTGCTTCAGGGTGGTGGCAGGTGGAGAGGGTATGGCATATGCAGGGTACAGCCACCCCTGCCCTGGGGATGACAGTATCCCAAACTGCAGGAGCACCTCCTCCACCCACTGAAAGCTCTATTCTATAACTACCATCTCTCTTCCCCTACCCTACACACACACACACAAATACACACACCAAACATAAAATCACACATATGCACATATGCATGCATATACATATCATACCCCCACACACATCACACACAGAGAGACATATACACACATCACACATACATACACAGACAACACCCACATGCACATGCAAACACACACAAATCATGCACATATATATGTATGTATGTATATATATATATATATATATATATATATATATATATATATACACACACACACACACACACATATATACTCACATATACACACACACATCTTATATACATATACACACTCATGGACATGCATGCACAAACATAACACACTCATCACATCACACACACATACCACATACATGCACATATAACACTCACATACATCACACAAACACATACATAAACACATGCACACGAAAATACATGCATATATACACATGTATTCACACTCATACACATTCACACATAATCACACAAATCACACACACGTGCACATATACACACACATCCCACATTCACATATATACACACAACATGCAATCACACATAGCTCTATATACACACATCACACACATGCATATACATATCACACATGTGTGTCACACACATGTATATACACACATATACACATACTTATACACATGCACACACAGATACATATACACATGCATTCATGCACACATTTACACATATCACACATACTCATATACACATGCACATATATACTCACATACATGCATATACACATACACACTCACACACACATACACACACACACACACACACACACACACACACACACACACACACAATCACATAGCAACCACTGAGCCTTTGTTGACTTCCAGGCATGTCAGAGAGAATGCCATCAGACAGAGTATTAAATACTCATTACCCTTAGAGTCACAGCCCCAGCAGGGAGTCTGATGCAACTCTATCAACGTGGGGAAAGTTCCTTCAGCATCAGTGACGAGTTTGGTTCAAACATGCATCATGTTTCCACTTAACTCTAACATCTCTATTGCTCCATACAATGTAGAACACCACTGCAGGAGGCTGCCTTCAGAGCTGGAAGGCTCAGCCCTCCTGAGCAATACACCACGTCCCAGAACCTGGTGTTTTGTTTTGATGGGATGGGTGAGTTATGGAGTCACTCTCCTGGTGAGTTTACTCTGTTGGACTGGCTGTCTTAAGTCTAGACACTTTGCACAAATGGTGGAGTCAGTATTTGTTCTCAGATATGAAAGCAGCCACAACCCCAGCTTTTACACTGTATCTGAGGGATTGGAATTGGGGACACATGGAACCCTAACCCCTCAGTGTGTTTGTGCCCACAGTCCAGTGTGCTTTATAACAGGCCCCTAGATGAGGGCATCCACATGCCACATGTCCCCGCTTACACAGAAGATGCTGAAATGTCCACCATAAGTTAGTAAATGGCTAAGAAGCAGTCAAGCCAAGACACAGCCCCTCTTCCTCCGGGCTTCCAAACTCCCTCATTCAAATTTGCTTCTTCACACTGCTTCCCTGACCCAAGCCAGACACACAAGTAAACAGGAATGCTCCTGCGCAAGCCAGAGTAAACTATTCTTGGACAAGGAAGGTTCCCCTATCCTTGGCTTTCTTTCCATTTGGAAGGAGACGCTGAGATGGAGGATGACCTCCAGTGCAAAGCCCTTGGCTCCCCACGGAAAGACGCTGCACAGGAAAGTCCCTGGCACACCCGGGCTTTGTTTGTTCACCTTAAAAGGCCACCAGTAGTCACACTTAGAAGAAAATCGCCGCTGGGTCTGGCATCCCCTTCCCAGGGCTGCAGTGGAGCTTGGACAGGATCTGTATTCAGCAAGCCACCATTTTTTTTCTGTACATGTTTTTATTTAGCTCATCTTTGATTTTTAAAAATATTTTCTTATTAATTCTTAGAGAATTTCAAATCATATATTTTGATCACATTCACCTGAACTGCCCATCTGTCTCAGTTAGGGTTTTACCGCTGTGAACAGACCCCATGACCAAGGCAACTCTTACAAGGACAACATTTAATTGGGGCTGGCTTACAGGTTCAGAGGTTCAGTCCATTATCATCAAGGTGAGAGCATGTCAGCATCCAGGCAGGCGTGGTGCAGGAGGAGCTGAGAGTTCTATGTCTTGATCTGAAGGCCTCTAGGAGAAGACTAACTTCCAGAGAGCTAGGATGAGGGTCTTAAAGCCCACATCCACAGTGAAACACCTTCTCCAACAAGGACACACCTTCTAATAGTGCCACTCCCTGGGCTGAGCATATACAAACTATCACAGTGACTAAGTCAAGTGTGTGGTTTGGGAGTAGGGGGTTGTGAGGAGGGGAGCATGATTTAAAACCAACCTTCAATGTTGAGGGTGGAAAAAGGGAAGACAGTACTGAGCAGACTGCAATTGGAAAGGTTGAATGTAGGCTGCGTGCCTCGCTGGGTAGGAAGAGAGAGGAAGTGGAATGCTCCCTCTCCTGGCAAGGCCCACTCTCTCCTGGGTTTAGTTTTATCAGCTGCCATCTCTGTGGGGCTGGACTTGATCATTGCTAACAAAACATCTTCCAGTTTTGCTGGGCTATAGTTCAGAATCTCTTCCCAGTAATGCAAATCCGACAACCAGGAAGCCATTTACTATGGAGAGAGCCTTGGCTTAGGATTCAGAATGCTTACTTGGGACCAGGAATGGAGTGTGCATGCTGTATTGGGTCCACATGCCATGTAATTGCAAACATCAACTTTCTGATAATGAGGGAAGGCCATAAGGAGTTTAAAGACATGCAGCAGAGTGACTAAACTACTTACCCCAAAACATATGTCGTGATTTCCACTGTACGTTATGCTATAGATGAGTCAGTCTAAAATAGCTAAATTTAGGATTTTTACAGACCCCTCCTCTCACGATATCAGAGCTTCCCTTTAACTACAGATGAGAGGGAAAATGAGCTCCAAGGACCTCCCATCAGGAAAACCAAGAGTCCAAAACATGGCAGGCATCCTTGTAGTGAGAAGAGAGGCAGTCACACACCAGAAGACAGATCAACCTGGAGAGAATGCTTAAGGACAGAATGCCCAGAATCTGGGAATCTAAGTGTCTATGTGGTTTTAGTTAGGGTTTCTACTTCTGTGAAATTAATAATAATTAATAATAAAATAATAATAATAATAATAATAATAACAATAATAATAATAATAGAAATCAAAAGCAATGTGAGGAGGAAAGGGTTTATTTCATTTACATCTTGTAGCTCATTATCCAGAAAAGTAATGGCAGGAACTCAAGGCAGAAGCTGATGTGGAGGCCATGGAAGAGGACTGCTCACTGGATGTCTCCTCACAACTTGCTCAGCCTGCTCTCTGATTGCACCAATGGCCACCAGCTCAGGGTTGGCACTGCCTACAGTCAGCTTCCCACTTACCTTCATCCCTGAAGACGCTACCTTGTTGACATAAAACTAGCCAGTGCACTATGTTATGCTGGGGGTCTCCCTTCTGGGTCAGGCAGAAGGAAACAGTGATCCAAATGAGGCCTAAGGAATTGGGGCCAGAACACAAAGGAAGAATAAGTCTAGGATACCAACTCAGCAAGCAGGGCTTGAGGAGGGGTCAGATGCGGAAGCAGTTAAGTGAAGCCAAACCTTGGAGGCTGGAGGTTCCTGTAAGCCAAGGTTGAAACTCTCTAGACCCTGCCTGCACTGCCACGGCCTGCTCAGGCCCACGGCTCCCTGACACTGTCAGGTTGCACACTGAGTATGCATGATCTGAACCAGTGTGGTCATTACAGGTTCCTCTCATCCAGGACACTCGTTTGTGTGGCAGAACACTCAACATGCTAATTCTTGGTGTCCCTAGCTAAACTAGAATGGTCTAGGCGTCTTAAACAAAAGGCATTGTTTGCCTTCATTTTTACAAGTGCAGTCTGTGTGACTCGAAAGCCCTGTTGTCACTCAATCAAGCACACCTTCCTTCCTTCCTTCCTTCCTTCCTTCCTTCCTTCCTTTCTCCCTTCCTTCCTTCCTCCCTTCCTTCCTTCTCTCCTTCCTTCCTTTATTTCTTTCCTTTTAATTCTCATAATTCTTTTGCCACCATTTTCTTTTTTAATTATATATTTTCTTTATTTACATTTCAAATGTTATCTGCTTTCCTGGTTTCCCCTCTGAAAACCCCGTATCTCCTCCTGCTTGCCCTTCTCACCAACCCACCCACTCCCACTTCCTGGTCATTGCATTCCCCTACACAGGGGCATCGAGCCTTCACAGGACCAAGGGCCTCTCCTCCCATTGATGACCAACAAGGCCATCCTCTGCTGCATATGCGGCTGGAGCCATGGGTCCCTCCATGTGTACTCTTTGGTTGGTGGTTTAGACCCTGGGAGCTCTGGGGAGACTGAATGGTTCATATTGTTGTTCCACCTATGGGGCTGCTAACCCCTTCAGCTCTTTGGGTCCTTTCTCTAGCTCCTCCATTGGAGACCCTGTGGTCAGTCCAGTGGTTGGCTGAAAGCATCTACCTCTGTATTTCTCAGGCACTGTCAGAGCCTCTCAGGAGACAGCCATATCAGGCTCCTGTCAGCAAGCTCTTGTTGGCATTCACAATAGTGTCTGGGTTTGGTGAGTGTATATGGGATGGATCCCTAGGTGGGGCAGTCTCTGGGTAGCCATTCCTTCAGTCTCTCAAACACACCTTCCAGAGTAGGAATGGCACTGTAGGAAGGGTGAATAATGGTTTTGCCAAATGTGCTGTGACACATGAGCCAGCAGGATATGTCTCAGGTGTTAGCCAAGCAGCTTCCATATGCTCGGCAGCTCGGGACACGAATGCCACCCTGTCTCTAAGAACACAGATGTTGATGTCAGTGGAGCTGACGGTGGTGGCATAGGCCAAGAGTCCATGGTTTATAAGCAAACAAATAGTCAAGAAAAAATGTATGAAATAGCAAAACGCCACATTACCCCTGCTGTTTTATCAAAGTTGGACGGTAGAGTGTGGATATCATGGGCAAGCTGGCAGGCATGGGAGGGAAAGGGCAGCCTTGCATACTAGTAAATACTGCTTCACACAGGCTAATGGAGCAAGATGCAATGCTTCTTGTGACACTCTATAAAATAGCAAAACAGAAGAGAATAAACGACATGGGGAAGGAATACATCCATATAAATAAATTAAGTGGACATTTTCTGCCCCCACCCCAGGATGAAAGCCACAACATTACTAATGATGTAGTCTTTTACTGACGTGGGGAATGTGTGCCTGATGTTCAAGGCTTGGTGGCTAAAAGCACCAGGTGCTGATATTTATTACACCATTTTTCCATGTCAGTAAAGAGGCATAGATAAAGAAGTGGGGATAGAGGATCAGGAAAATGGACCAATGGCTAAAGCCAAACACAGTAATCCTAGCATTCCAAAGGAAGGATGAGGGGTGAAATCAGGAGAATCCCCAGAGGCTCATCATCCAGTTCACCTGGGGATGCAGCAGTGAGTGACAGAGAGACTTTGTCTCAAAGGAGGTGAGGACATGCACTTGAGGTTCTCTCCCAACTTTCACATGCCCACCAGGGTGCATAGCTTCCCATCCACACACACATGCCTACACACACACACACACACACACAGGTCCATAAACACATACTCCAATCCACATACATAACCATCCATCCACACCTGTTGATAAGAACTTGTGTTCCTGTGACTGTGTCCAGGCATGGATTACAGTAGCCTTCTGTATTTTATGGTAAAAGTGTCCTAGCCTCAGAACCAGACAGACATGTCTATAGAGGACTGAAATCAACATCACCCATGCTTGCTCACTGCTTATATTAGGAACTCAAGAAGTAAAGGAAACCAACATCGTTTGAAGAAATAGAAGAGAGCATCTCTGAAGAGGGGCTATTCTCAACAGCCCTAAAGTCTTTTTTTTTTTTTTTTAATTAGGGCAGAGCTGGTCTCTGCGTGGATGAGCTTGGCTCTAGGACTTGGTGGGTTATAACCTATATCTGGTTGAAACAAAATGTTTTCAGCTCAAAATAGATAAGGTTAGAGAACCATCAAACAAACACAGCGACTTTCAGAAAACTCTAAAGGAATCCAAAATGTAAGACAAAGGAAGACGTATAAAATCTATCTAGTTTTTTGGAAACTAAATGACTACAAAAATATCAGCTCTAAAAATACCAAAAAAGAAAAAATAAAAAGGATTCTATGAGGGAAAATAAAGAACAAAAATTTGGCATATGAATGTCAAAACTCCAGTGTCAAAGAGGTTTTGAAAACTGGTCGTGCGTCACCAATTATATATATCCAAGATCAGTGTGACAGCCACTCTCTGCCAAGAGCAATGGGGAGGTTTTTAATGCCCTAAAAATCCTCTTTTTGGTGACTCTCTGGTAACAGTGCTGCAATATAAGTGACCTATGACAAAGAAAGCAAGAGAGGTGGCTGCAACTGACTGTCGCATCTCATCATGTCTAAGACACATTGTATATAATTGTCTTTTCTTCTCACCCCCCCAGGAAAAGCACAAAGAAGAAATGACAATGGCCAAGTTAACTGAATCCATGAGTGAGTACCTTAAAATTTATTACTTACTTTTGGTTTTTGAATGGAGAAATGCAAAATCATGCTAAGACCAAATCCTGCTGTGACTGTCTGCTTCATGCTTATTTTTAATTCCTGGGAAATCAAAGGTCTATCTGCATTCTATCAGGGATGCTTTATGCAAAACTCAAAATTCTACTTGGTTGGGATCAAGTTTCTAGACTAAAAATGTTGCCCAAGCATAGAGCTAAAGAATAGAAATGGATTTGTTTTGTGTTACTGCTTTTGGAGTTGGGAATCCACGATAATTTTAGACTGACTTGTCAGAGATTTTACCCAAGTTGGATGAAGTTTTATGTGTGCCTGTTCCATGGGCTGGACCGTATAAAAAGAAGAAGGAAAGCTGAGTCACAGTTAAAGCGATCAGGTATCATTCAGTTTCTCTGAGTCATGGTTAAGCCGATCTGGTATCATCCAAAGTTTTGCTGAAACCAATCTGGTATCACCCAGAGTTTCCCTGAGTCATGATTAAACTGATCAGTTATCATTCAGTTTCCCTGAGTCATGGTTAAATCAGATATCATTCAGAGTTTTCCCTGAGTCAGCGGTAAACCAATCTGGTAACATCCAGAGCCTTCCAACAGACAAAAGAAGAGTCTATGATGTGTAAGTAGCTTGCAATGGTTGCCATTCTGAATAGATCTGGGTTGTAATTCCCTAAGCTCTTAAGCTAAATGAATGGGATCCACAAAGCATCTTTAGGAAGAGAAGAAAAGCAATTACAATATATCACGCTGTAGATGACAATCATAATTCCCTCTGTTGATATTTAAATATTAAAGAGCATAGAGAGAGGGGATAAGCTGACTGTCTTTTCTTTTGAAAATGTACATTGCCCCTGATAACAGCTTCCGTGTGAACGGCTCCAGGAAACACTTGTGCATCTCGTCGGCGCTTTCTTTCCTTTGATGGTGTGACTGCTGAGTTAAGTATTCCTCTATGGCAAAGTGTCTCATCCTTGCATGGATTGGGTCCTGGGACACTCACGAGGAACAGGCACGTGGACATAGCATGGGCAGGTTCTGCCACTCTGATGGAGAAGCCCACCGTGCTCTGGAAGCTCCACATGCTCATTATATATGGTTAACAGGAAAGCAGGATTCGTGCCTGTAGCTGACCGAGGATGAGGATTTAACTCCTCTCTGCCATCTCTAGAGTATAAACACTGCGGGGGCAGGGGAGGCTATGGTGGACATTTTCTGCACACTGTCAGCATTGACACTCAGATCACAGGAGGACCTTGCCATCCCTTCAAGCCTTTTGCCTCTTCCCATGGGGATGAGGCGTTGGACCTTGGCACAGTGGTACAACAATACATAATCATCCAGGACCCCACTCTCCCCCTACATCATAGTCAAAAACCTTAACACTCAACACCTTCCGTTCCTAGATGAGATACCATAAAAATGTCTTTATTGTTGCATTCTTCTAGCTCATAACCCCAAACCTCTGCATGAGTTCAAATAAGTCTAACCTTAGGCCTATGTCATCACGTAACCACGGATTGTGTGATCGGGAGCAGAAGAGGGACAGGCCTCCCTGGATTATTCCCCTCTTCATTTCTGTGTCATTCTCTGTCCTGCCTGGCCCTGCCCTGCCCACCCCCACCCTCATCCCTGTCCCCTCCTGCTCTACCTATGCTCTTACACATGCTGAAAGTGTTTCCCCACTTGATCACAAGCACCACAAACTGGGTTTTTATAATTAAAAGCCTCTCAAAGCTGCAGCCAGTGCTTCTGTCAGATCATCATGAAACAAAGTAACGCAGTTCTCACAATGTGTTACAAAATCAGAGAGGGACTGAGGACAGTGGCCATTCCTTCACTATCCACAGCCTAAAGGCCAAGTCCTCATCTCTGCATCTTAAAGACCAACCAATGTAAACGGCCCACACATCACCATCGTCTTCATCTTTGTCATCACTGTCCTCTTCCTCCTCCTGGTCCTCGAAGTCCTTACCCTCCTCCCTCCTGTTTTTCACCTCTCCTTTGTTTTTTGTTCTTCAATCCCTTCTCATTCTATAGCCCAAGCTGGCCTGTAACTCACAGAGGTCATCCCACCTCAGCCTCAGGCCCCTGAGTGTTTGGATTATAGACAAGAGCCGCTGTGTTCCTCTCCATGGTTCCTCTAAGACAAAACAAGTCAGGGGTTAGAACTTAGCACTACTGCCCGAGAATGTGAATTCTGTCTCCAGTGTGTGAGTGAATTCATCCAGAGTGTGACACATGGTTGTGAGGCTAGACCTTCCTTACAGAAACTGGAAGAAACTTGCTCTCTGGTGTAGTTAATACTCTTTTAATTCTTCTGGTGAATTGTGAAGGACCACACAGCCCAGGTCACTATGACCACAGTGTTTTAATTCTCCTGCATGTCAGAAGCAGGATCCTCTCTTGGTTGTCCTGGGGTCAGTGTCAAGTTTCCAATTTGTCTCCTATTTTTCTAATGACTATGGATCCCCTGCCTCAGAAAAACATCAGATTCTGAATTCTCTAGAGAATGGGGACAGCCGTTCTGAATTGCTGTGCCTTGGGGAAACTGCAGATATGCCCAGTGTGTGATGGAATTTAAGGTTTAAGGAAAGAGTCTATAATCCACCAGATTCGGCCATTCCCTATTCTCAGAGACACATGCAGCTTTAGGAAGCCAGACACTCTTAGATTCTGTGAAACAGAATCATGAGATAACAAAGAAGCATGATATTAAAATTAAATTCATGAATCATGAGATATACAACTGGATATTAACTCTGCAAAAAAGACTGATAAGGAGACATGAGCATGATCATTATGACAGGAGGTTTGTACTGGCTGGTTTTGTGTGTCAACTTGACACAAGCTAGAGTTATCACAGAGAAAGGAGCCTCCCTTAAGGAAATGCCTCCATGAGATTCAGCTCTAAGGCATTTTCTCAATTAGTGATCAAGGGGGGAGAGCCCATTGTGGGTGGTGCCATCCCTGGGCTAGGAGTCCTGGGTTCTATAAGAAAGCAAGCTGAGCAAGCCAGGGGAGGCAAGCCAGTAAAGATCATCCCTCCATGACCTCTGTATTAGCTCCTGCTTCCTGACCTGCTTGAGTTCCAGTCCTGACATCCTTTGGTGATCAACAGCAATGTGGAAGTGTAAGCTGAATAAACCCTTTCCTCCCCAACTTGCTTCTTGGTCACGATGTTTGTGCAGGAATAGAAACCCTGACTAAGACAAGGTTCAAATCGGGAAACTGAGGCGAGAAAGACCAGTTACCTCCATAAAACGAACAGGAGCATCGTCTACGTGGCCTCCAAGAACAAGGATGCCTGGGATGAGAACAGAACATGGATGCCCACTCTCTGACACAGGTTCAGAGCCAGTGAAAGCTTCACCCGATAACTGCCATGCAGAACCATCTGCTCACCAGACATCTCTTTTTCATCACAAGAAGTCCTATGCACTATCTATTGCACCACAGAGCCATCTAAGAAGTCTCTGTTGGATTCACGGTGAAGCGTCTCCCATCATTGCATATCTAAGTGCGGGAGAAGATGCAGCAGTATGCGCCTCCCTCCACCTTCCCATCCCATCCCAACAACCTCAAAACACTGAGCCCTGCCGAGAAGTGAGACTATCCATAGGTTCCAGGGTGTCCAACAAAAAGCACCTATGTTTCATAAGTAGAATATTTATTTAAAATACTTTTATGCCTTGCTTCTGAAGTGAAGAGGCTGAAGAGAGAAAATACAAACAGGGTGAAAGAAAAAAAATGTTGCAGAGAAATAGAGAAAGCAAAACCACAGGGATTTCAGACTATAGAACTCAGAAGAAAGACTGAATCGCATAGAGAAACAGGAAGTCAGCGAGGAAGGAGTGTGTTTGTGTATGTGTATAGCTTGAAACAACCAGAGAGGGCAGAAGGGTCTAGAAGGCAGCACAGTACACACAACCTAACTGGCTGCCTACCTTCCAAAGGCTACTTTTTTTTTTATTCTGTACATATATTTTCTTTTTTTTTTTAATTTATTTTTTACTTGTTCACTTTAAATCTGGCTCACTGCTCCCTTCCACTCACCCCTCCCATAATCCTTCCCCACCCCCTCCTCTTCTCTGAGCAGGGGGGGGGGGTCCCCTGTGTATTCCCCCATGCTGGCACTTCAAGTCTCTGCAAGGCTAGGTGTTTCTTCTCCCACTGAGGCCAGACAAGGCATGTTGCCTGTATGTGGGATATGATCAAAGGCTACTTTTAAACAGCCTTTAAAACTGTAATCTCTGTTTGCATCTATGCAATGTATATGTTCCTACTTACTCCACCAGAAGCCCTAATCAAAGAGTAGAGAGAGGCTGGAGAGATGATTCTGTGGTTAAGATCACTAACTGCTCTTCTAGAGGAACCGGGTTCAATTCCTAGCACCCACACTGCTACTCACAACCATCAGTAACTCCAGTTCCTTCTTCTGGCCTCCACAGGCACCAGGCATGCACATGGTGCACAGACATACACACAGGCAAAACACTCATACACATAAAATCATAAAATATTTTTTTAAAAAAAGAGAGCATGCAGCAATCCCACAGTGGAAGAAGTTACTCTGAGCTTGCCCTTCAGGTACCCAGGACTTTATTCCCCATCCATTGAGTGAAACTGTCCTGAAAGGCAGAGCCCAGTGGTGCTAAATGCTGTCTATAAATAGACACACAAAGACTCAAACTGTGCCATCATCAGAGGTGACGCTGGAGAGGCCAAGTCCTGACGCGAGCTCTCAAATCAAGGGCTCGTGATGACAAGCTGAAGGTATGGAGCTATGCAAGCATCCATCGGTCTTTAGAATGACTATCAGCACCTGTTCTTTCATAAATGTCCTAGTAGAATACTTCATGGTCACTGCCTGCTGGTGTTTCTCCTGGGTCTCACTTGGGGGCTCATGGGTATGTATTGGGAAGCCCCCACATATGGGCCGGTCTGTGGTACAGATTGCTATCGGGATCTGACCTTGTAACGGGGTTGCAAGGGTGAAACAGGTTGGGGGCTTAAACTGGTGCCTCCTCTAGCTGCATGAGGTCCCTGTGTAGCTCCTGCTAGTGTCTTAAGACTATACTTTTGTCTCCTTCCCTGAAACAGCAACACATTTACAGGGTATCGCTGCTTCAGTAGATAGAGTTCTCGCAATGTCCGCCCTGAGAGTCCTGGAGCTGACCTTCTGCCTTCTGGCCTCCATCTTTCCCACTTCCCTCAGGCACACGTGCCTCAAGCCTGTCCTTCCCCAGCCTACGCCCCTTGTGGTCCTCATGGTCACTGATAGGGAGCATTCTGCCCTGCGTGTGCACCCTACCTGGACATCACAGCCATAACAAAGAAAAACAACTCAGCATCCTTCAGAAAGAAAAGACCCAGAGCAGGAGCCGCAGCCTTATTCTCAGTGGCTTCAGAAACTGCCCATATGCAGCCAGGGAGAGAGAAGCAACCCCCAGAGCCCAGGACCTGCCCTAGAAGGTGCTTGGAGAGCTCGTCCACACACTTAAGTAGACGGAACTCCTACCCTGATTAAAGAGCCAGCCCAAATGCAGCTCAGACTTGAATGTTCCTCCTGTCAAATGAAATAAGGAGATGGAACCGATTACAATCACCACACGTTAAATTAGCTCTATTAAAGCAAAGTGCTTTTTAATCATGTATCCTTCAAGGAGCAGCTGGTGGAACTCTGGCATTGTGTTAAGGCAAGAACTTCATTGAGCCATGTGCAGCCTTTAGGGAGCTAACACCTACAATTCTGGGAACACGTGTTACAATGTAACCCAACAGGTCGACACAGGTAGCAGTCACAGATAGGCAAGGCTCTTCCCTAGGATCCTAGGGTCCTCCTAGATCAAAAGGTCAGCTAAAGAGTGAGCAGGATTGCAGCAAGCTGGTGGTTACAGTGTGGGTGTCCAGCATAGGACAAATGGTGCCATGTAAGAAATTGGAAATGGGAGAGCAGCCCAGAGGAGGACTGAGCACTGACCATAGACAGTCTGATTCTAAGATCGATCCTAAGGTGGCTGGGGATGGCTTGGAATCTTCCTGTGAGTAATGAGAGGGAAGGGGTTTTGAAGAGGGTTAGCATTTTAGAATGGTTCTGCAAAGGCACTATGGGTAGATTGCAGTGGGTTGGACAAAAGTAGAGAAAAGCAGCTCAAAGCCTGGAGAATAGACAAGTTGAGAGACTGCGTGCCACCCTAAGGTAGATCTAATGTTCACTAGAGGACGAGGTAGCCATGAAGCTTTGTCACAAACAGAGACAAGGTCCTGGAGGTGCCACTTAACTGTGGGTTCTGCCCATGACTGAGAGCTAGCCCATATCCCTTTGCTGTCCATGTTGGTTTCCTCTCACCCCTGCACCCACATTCTACACATACACACACATGTACACATGCACACACATGCATATGTGTATACACACATGCACACATGTGCACATACATACATATACAGGTGCCCACATTCTACACATGCACACACAGGTACCCACATTCTACACATGCACAAGAATTACCACTGCTGTACAAAACAACAAAATCAACAATCACATGCCTGAAATTCTTGACAGTGCAGAAAAGCATGTTGGTCTTCATTCAATCGGGAGTCACGGGAGACTTGTTTTCTCAAGTTGATGCCCTTTCCTTTTGGATCTTAAAAATCATGGTGACCCTCGTTTTCTAACAAATATCTGAGTAGATACTAAAAACATCACCCTCTGCCCCCTCCCAATTGTCTTTCTCTGATACTAAAAATATAAACAAAAATAAAAATAGTCTTGGAATTTCTCAACTTGGGCACGATTGACTTTGGGGCTGGTGTGATCCTGCCCAAGGCAGGCTGTTAAGCAGCATCCTTGACTTTAAACCCACAAGGGGGGTGCCAGTAGTACCCTCCTCATAGACCTGAAAGTCTAATGTCTCCAGATATCACTATACTTGCATAGGGGTAGGGAGGGGTGTGCAGGGGGAGCACAATCACTCCTGGCTAAAAGGCTAAAAGTCAGGTCTACACTGAAGCAGGAAGGGCATGGGTGGGGAGGGAGGAGAGGAGAAGAGAAGGCAGGGGTGGGCATGGTAAGGCAGAGGAGGGGCAGGGGCAGGAGGCCCCGTTTTTTTCTTTCACACTTGACAGAGTTTGTTCTTGACTCCCACACCCTCCCCAAGCCCACAAGCTCCATTGGTAGTCGCACCCATTCCTGTCAGGCTCTCTATTCCAGAATTACTTCAGAGAGGGCAGTGCGACCCAATCCTGGTCTCATAGTCACCCGACTTGGAGAAGACTGAGCCATGAGGATTTCTATATTGTCCTGACACACCTGAGACTTGGACCTCCTGAGAGACAATGTGCGTGGGGAGAAATAGAAGCCGCACAGCCTCTGGGCCTGGCAGACGCAGAGCAGGCGAGGGGGTGGCAGAGGAGGCTGTCTCCAGAGCTGGGTTCTCATTCTGTCCCGGAAGCTGGGGTGAGTGGCATTCTTCCACAAACAGCAATTTTAGGGCCTGCCTATTGACTTTTGGAGTAATCCTCCTCGTGGTTTTTCCAAGCCATTGCTCAAGGCAAACCCAGCGTGGGGAGACCGAGTCTTCTCCTGCCTTCCTCATCTGCTTCCATCAGGCCCTGCTCCAGAGGCACCAATGTCATGGGCAAAGCTTCCACAGGGCACACTTCACTCCGGATCTACCCGGTCACTCGGGATCTCAGGAACCTTGGTCCTTGCTCAGTCTTCACACCCAAGCAGCTATGTCACAGAGACATCCAGCTTGGTAGTCAAGAGGCAGTGGCCTGAGCCGTCTGCTAGCCCACCTGCTAGACCACCACTTCCACAAGCCCTGAGCATCTCTAATTTTCCTGACTGCTGCTGCCCCCCAGCAAAGACTCCCCTGAAGCTCTGCAGGCTTCTCTCTAAGCTAATGTGGCTTAAGGTTCTTATCCAGACCCAAATACCAAACAACTTCTCTTCAAAGTTGGAGCCCTCACTCACAAGGAGGTTCAGAAACTCACCCCCTACTTGCCTCTGCCACAGCCCAAAGACAGTAAACACTTTTCCCACTCACTCGCTTTCCCCCCTCGCCCCGCCCCTGTCAACCCCATCTCTGTCTAGCCCCTCCCTCCTCCCACAAGCTGCCACCTGGCTCTGAGAGCCTGCTCCACCCTCCCACCTCCTGCCAAGCTCGGAATCCTTCCCCTCCTCCCTCCCACAGCTCCATCCCCCTCCGAATCAACCTCTGAGAACAACAGGTTTCAAGCTATACCGAGGGAGAAAGAGGGGTTTTCCAAGGTGGTGCAGATCCCCCCTGAGGCTGTGAGTCTGAGATACTAAGCTTTCCTTAGCACCTTCAGTGGAAAGGGAACCTGAGAACAAGCGACCGACCATAAGACCAACAAACCCAGAGTCACGGTCCCGAGTGAGGGCACAGGATACCTAAGCAGCCAGCCAGCCAGAAGAATAGTCCACCCACAAGCAAGGCATGTTCAAGGGAGCTGAGCCTCCCATGATGCTCTGGAAATGGGAGCAAGCACCAGATGGCCAGGGTGAACAGCAAAGAACACTGCATTTTAATGGCTCAAACACCTCAGAGTACAGCAACCAAAGACAACCAGAGCTGGCTCTTTATCCAGCTCAGGCCGCCATGGCGCTTCCCAGTCCCTCCAAGGAATTTTTATTAATTATCTACTACCCTCTTCTCACCTCACACCCCCCAACTCACTACCCCAATGTCCAAACCTGGCTCTTCATCCTGGTGACAGATGCTTGTACAGAGGCAGCCTATGGGCTTCCTGAGTTCACCCCAGGGGATAGGGGAGAATCAGGCAGTCTTCCCACACTGAGGGGGAGTAGATTCAGGGGAAACAAAGGACTCCTGGCAAGTGAATGCAGCCTTCCTAGCCTAGGAGCAGGCGGGCTGGGTGCAGAGTGGTGCTCAGAAGCACCTTTGTTTCTGTGTTTCCTGCGCATCTTTCTGTCTTTCTGCTCTGCTTTCTTTTGTTCTTCTTGGAAGTTATTAAATCTCAGGCTCAAGTGTGCAGGGGGTGGGACCTTAGTGCTTAGACACTAACTCTGAGGACTGCTCAACAGCCCAGAACTGCAGTCATAGAAGTTTCTAGGCAATTAACCACTTCTCATAGCGAGTTCCTCCATGATGCCCTAGAGTCAAAAGGCTCATAGAAGGCATGGAGGTGGTCTGACTGTGGTACCATGAGGCTGCAGGTAAATCTGCAAGTGACTCTCAGAAAACTGCCCAGCAAGGTTAGATCTAAAAGCATGTGCATTCAAACCAATGCCCGTGTTCATATCTACAACTACATGTAATAGTTACATTGAGTGCACATGTGTGTGTGTGAATAAGCTAATTGGTACATTGAAGGCTAATGTTATATATTAAATACAAGTTTAGGTGTGAAAAACCAATGCATAGAGAATATAAAATTAGCAGCAAGCATTCATGACAAACAGAGCCTCCTTACTTCTCTTTGACCATGTTTTGCTTATCAAGGCCATGCATTATAAGAATACGTAGTGTCACCATGCTGAGGTGGCTCAGTTGCTAGAGCACTTGCCACAGAAGCCTGATGTCCTGAGACTGATGCCTTGGTACCCCTGTGAAAACCAGATTCAGCGGCATATGCCTGTCACCCGGCATGGTCAGGAGTGGAGAGAGAGGATCTAGCTCAATCAGTCAGCTCCAGGTTCAGTGAGAGATTCCATCTCCAAAAGGTGGAGAGAGACCTCTGACCTCACACCCCACACACAAAAAACCCTCTCCCTGTCTTCTTTCAAAGTCTCATCAACCTGTATTATGTCGGGCTCTCTTAAAGACCCAAGAATTGTGTTCTGCAGTTTCAGAAGTTCATATGAGATGCTAAAAAAATTCATTGTCAAACAGTGTCCACTTCAGTGGGCACTTTAATCCATTGTGTTAGGTCTGAGTAGATGGCTTCATCTTGAATGCACTCCTATTCTCCCTATGTGGCTAAGCTTCAGAAATCCTCTCCACTCAGCATATCACTCCCTGCTCTGTGCCACGCATTCCCTGGAGCACAGGAGGGACAGGAGGGACCCTGGGCTCAGTTAACCCAGCAACTGCCCTGCTATGTCCAGAAAACAGGACCTAACCGTAGCCATCCATCCACTGCCCGTGCCTCTAACATTTCTTCCCGTTCTTCCGCAGTCCCAAAGAGGAGCAGATCTGAGGATGAATGAGGGAAAGCGGGGCAAATATCACAATGCACTGCATGAAGTTCTCAAATAATAAAAGCATTTTTAAAGAAGAAGAAGAAGAAGAAGAAGAAGAAAAAAACAGGAACCAGTATTTGTTGCTATCAAGGAAAATAAGGTCATTTTTAGAAAGTAACATTAAAAAAAAAATACAGAAACTCTTGAAAGTGTTCTCTCCTCTTCAACTTTTTGGAAGAGTTTAAGAAGGGTGGACATTAATTTTCCATTTTCCTTAAATGCTTGGTAAAACCAGTGGGCTGGCTAGGTCCAGAGCTTTTCTCTAAGCACGGGCTCTCTGTCCTTACATGATAGTGGTCACTGCAGAATGGCTGCCTCTCACGGTCGGTCTCATTTGGCCCCAGATTTATAGAAACCCACTGGTTTCCTCTGGTTCCCCCAAGCTGCTTGTATATTGTCAGTCACAAGTAACTCTCATGAGCTCTGTCCTTTGGTGGTGCGCTCTGGGGCCTTCTGTCCTTTATGGCTTATTTATCTTTTCAAGAAACTACCGCTTGGTCCCATTTTTCTTGGTGACTGTCTTATACTTTCTGCTTCGTCTTTCCCAGTTTTGACTGTTATTTCGTCTTCGGTTGTCTCTTTTTCTAGCTCCCTGAGACATAAAGTCTGGTTGAGGAGACCTTTCTTTTTCGTCAGTGAGCACATGTATCGCCGTACACGTTGCTCTTAGAAGCCGCTGGGCTTGCTCCCATGAGTCTTGATACACTTTGTTTCCGTTTTCATAGAAGATGTCTTGTCTGGAGAGATTTTTAAATATCCTTTAGGTTTCTTCTTCGATACATTGATTGCTCAAGGATGTTTGGCTTCCACACAAATTTTCCACCTTTCCCCATTGTAAGCCTTCTTAGTTTTCAACTGCTATGGCTGGAAAAAAAAAAAACAACTTATGTGGTTGTAATGCCTGTAAGGTATTAAGATTTGCCGTGTGGCCCGCCTTCGGTCTGTCTGGAGAATGCTTTACACACGCTTTAGAAGGACGCATGCTCTGCTGCTTAGATGGAATGCTCTGCGCTTCAAAATTTGGCCCATTGGGTACAGAGGACAGTTCATTCCTGGTAGTTTCCTATTGATTTTTCAACCTAGATGATCAGCCCATTACCAAAACAACAGAGTAATAAAGTCCTCTCCAGTTACCAAAGCTGTATCTCTTCTGTTCACATTTGCTTACATATTCAGGCTCTCTGATTCTGGATGGTTTTTATGTGTTGATGATCTAAACTCTGCCATTAAGGAATGCCTTCATTGTACTCTACAGTTCAAGACTTGAACTCTGCTTTTGGAATAGTTGCTCCTGCCTGCTGTTGGCTGTGCTAGATCCATGTGCTCTCTTGCATCTGGTCCGGTTTCCCTTCTATGACAGGTTCTTTCATGTGTGAGAGGTGCTGAGTGGGCAGAAGATGTTAGGAACCCTATTTCACCACTATGCTTACATGTTCAGTGGTACTCTAGGATGGCAATCCTGTTAACAAGATTTGTGCTTCTTGCAAGCACAATCCATTAAAGGTAGGTTGACTGGGAGCTAAGGAGATGTCTCAGCTACTACACAGCATGGGGACCTTGGTTCAGAGCCGTGGCAGCCAAAAAAAAAAAAAAAAAGTCAGACATGATGGCATGCCTATTATCCCTGAAGTGGAGACAGGGATTCCCAAGACTTGCCAGCCAGCCTACCATCAAGTTCTGGGTTCAGAGAGACCGTTTTTCAAAGAATGAAAGAAATGGGAAGACAATCCAACTGTGTCCTCCTTATGTAAACATACACACCACAAACATACACACACACACACACACACACACAAAACCACCACATATACTCTACACCCCACACCCACACTATATACATACACAACACACACAACACACTCACCATACACACTATATACCACACGCATACCACACCACACACTACACCTCTACACACATAACACACACACATACACACCATACACTGCACACTACACACACACTAAACATATACACAATACACACACTACAACTACCACACACACACATGTATACACAGCATACATGTCATACAAACACACACATATACTAGACACATATAACACATGTCATACAAACACACACATATACTAGACACATATAACACATATCACATACATACACAACACATGAACAAACATCACATACACCACATATACCACACACACTACACACATATAGCACATACTGCACACATTCACACACACATACACAATACACACACACACATGTGCACACACCACATATATGCATATGCACACACAGTGAGTTGACTCTGACTTTAGACAGTATACCCTCTCTTCAGTGACTAAAATGGAGCTCTTTTTCCTCATAAAGAGAATAGAATTGATCCCAATTGCCATAAGACAGTCCTTCCCCACTTTAAAAAGTCTGGCAAAGCCACAAGCTCTGCCACCTAATTCAAAAACAAACATTCTCTCTTAAGCATCCACTTGGCAATCTCTCAGTGTTGAGAAGATCATAATTACAGAGCTTCCTTAGACAGGTCATCTGCCACATAGCCCCATAGCCAGTGGTCACTTAGAGACACCTGGAGGAGAGGGCTAGATGGGTTTCCTGAAACCAGAACCTCAGGTAGCAGAACTCTGAGGCTGTCTTTAGCTCCCTTCAAGTGTCTGGTCTTGCAGTATGGGAAGAGTTCTTCTGCCCAAGTGTAGCCACAGCTGATTCCACATTCTCCATTAACGAGGAGAGCGGCTATCTACCACATATTCTATACTGTAAAAACCAGTCTCCCATTCTGAAACTCCACATACTGATAGACTTCTTATGTGCCTGGTCCATCAGAGTTGTTCTGTAACTGACATTCTGGTGGGCAATGTCCAAATGGGTTCCCCTGGGGGCAGACAGTTCGAAGGTGCACTTTGTCTCCTGCTTCCCGAGAAGTACTGTGAATAATATCTTAAGGAGCAAGCTCAAGAGCATTCCCTGTGTGTGGATCCCCTGTGTGTGGATCCCCTGTGTGTGGATCCCCTGTGTGTGGATCCCCTGTGTGTGGATTCCCTGCATGTGGATTCCCTGCGTGTGGATTCCCTGTGTGTGGATCCCCTGTGTGTGGATTCCCTGCATGTGGATTCCCTGCATGTGGATTCCCTGCATGTGGATTCCCTGTGTGTGGATTCCCTGTGTGTGGATTCCCTGTGTGTGGATCCCCTGTGTGTGGATTCCCCCTGTGTGTGGATCCCCTATGTGTGGATCCCCTGTGTGTGGATCCCCTGTGTGTGGATTCCCCCTGTAACCTCACATGGGCTCAGATAACAATGGTGTACATGGCTCAGAGAGTCTATTTAAAAAAAGAGCACCTTCTGAAGCAGGGTGACTGGTTAATGAGTTTCCTTTGGGAAGCGGGAATAGAGCATTTGGGAACAAGGAGGAGGAGGTGACTTATGAACGGCTCAGTGCTCGCTCACTCGCTGTGAATCACCACTGTCAGGGCCTCTCTGTCTCTCTGACTATGTGATAAAACAAAAAGTACTTTAGAAAATTCCACTTGTCCCATTAATGCATGGCTTCTGGAGGTGAATTTCCATCTGGGGTCTGGTCATCTTGGAGCTTTAACCATAAATCTATGGTCTTCAAAATGAAAGAGTTTTGCACTTGAAGTCTCGGAGGCCTTTGACCTCTGCTCACATCAGGGAAGAGGACCCTGGGGTAAGACCCTCTGGTTTCAGATAAGGGGAAAGAAACGGAAACAGGTCAACAGTAGACGCATCCAAATATCCATGCTGAGGGAACGATTTCCCACATAGAAGCCAGGGCTCGGAGAGGCAGGATTCAAGGATACAATAATTAAAACTGCAGCTTTGGGAGCCCACATGACTCAGCTGTTTGATGTACTTTGGCAGACGTCAAGACAAATGGCCAGATTAAAGATACGACGTTTGCCGGTAAATGTGAAAAGAAAGAAAGAGGGTGAAAATTTGACCATGGCATACCTAATTCTGTAGAATAGATGAGGACTGTCAGAGGCTTGTCAGTCATTCCTGAGCTGTGACATCAGACAAACAGCCATATTTGTTGTGGATCCCTGGGTTCTGCCATTGATAAACAAGGATGCTCAGTGATAGAGTTTCCTTAGTAACGAAGAGTCTTCCTTATGCTAATGACGTGAATCATGATGGGTAGCTTCAGGATGTACTGACCAAGCAGGACCTCTAAGGAGGAAGGAGAAGGCTTGAGTCTGACTGAAGGACCCGTGCTTTGTTCTGCTTCACTTGCTCACATCTGGTCATAGAACCCCAGTAAGCACGTAGGCAGAAAGTTCAGTGGAGCACCTATACACAGCAGAGTTCAGTGGAGCACCTACACACAACAGAGTTAAGTGGAGCACCTACACACGGCAGAGTCCAGTGGAGCACCTACACACAGCAGAGTCCAGTGGAGCACCTACACACAGCAGAGTCCAGTGGAGCACCTACACACGGCAGAGTTCAGTGGAGCAACTACACAAGGCAGAGTTCAGTGGAGCAACTACACAAGGCAGAATTCAGTGGAGCACCTATACACAGCAGAGTTCAGTGGAGCACCTACACACAGCAGAGTTCAGTGGAGCACCTACACACGGCAGAGTTCGGTGGAGCAGCTACACACGGCAGAGTTCAGTGGAGCACCTACACACGGCAGAGTTCAGTGGAGCACCTACACACGGCAGAGTTCAGTGGAGCAACTATACACAACTGAGCCCATGGAGTGGAGCATGAAAGCCCCAGGCTGCCGCTCAGGGCTCACTTATAAGAATCCTCCACAATCACTGAACATACAGAAATATAGTAAAAGCCATCCCCCTGCATGGGTGGAGGATCAGTTCCAAGATCCAAACCTTCTCAGATATTCAAGTCCCTCCTACCAAGTGGTGTGGTATATGCACAGAGCCTGCAAACCTCCTCATGGGTGCTTTAAGTTGCCTCTAGATACCTTGTCCTGCCTAACCTAACCTAGAGTAAGCGCCATGAAACGGTTTGTGACAGGTTGTCATTTAGAGAGTAATGACAAGGGAGAAAGTCTATACCTGTTAGGCAAAAAAAGAGATTTTGTTTTGTTTTGTTTTGTTTTGCTAATCCTCACTTGATGGAACTCATGGCCATGGTGACCCCTGTGCACTTCTGTAAGTTTCTCTGGAAACTTGAACCACACAATGAATAGATAATAAAAGAAGCCTTATCAGCTGGGCTCACAGGATACAATACGGGTAACACTGCCATAATGGCTGTCTTCACAGTAGGGAAGATGAGACCTGGAAGTTGCTGGTCCATGGGTCTGGATGCCTCTGGAGTCCCAATCAGGTGCTGGGCAAGTTCAATAGAAGCACTGGCCACAACAGAGGCTGAAGAAGCTAGATTCTAACCGCAGCAACAGAGACAGGGGTGGCCATAGCAGAGCAGAGGCACTTACCAAGTGCCTGCTGGCAAGCAGGCTCCAGTAACAAGCTTTCTCCATAAACCTCCATGTATCCAGGCCACCTCCAGAAGATGCTACCCACTCTGGATGAGATGAAACTAGTATACCCAGGAAATATATCACCACATACCTACCCAGAAGCATATCCCTCATTTGACCCCAGATCCAGGAGAGATCAGTCACAGTGTTACCCAACCTGGGGGGGTGGGGTCAATGAGAACGTTAGAATTTTATCAAGGGTAGTGGAAAGAATGATGTCTGAATGGTGAAAATGAAGGTTGGATGTGTGAATGACTAGGGAGCCCTGGTGTGCCATGGTCACCTGAAGGCAGCAGGGCAGAGCTGCAGAGAACAGCCTTACCTTGCAAAATCCACAGTAACTCTACAATGGAGATATTGTACACCCAATAGGAAGGGGATGCCTTGGAACCTGGATGTGGCCTTCTCTCAGCTTCCTGGTCCTTCTGACTGCCGTCAAAAGAATTGGGATGGGACACAGCATGCCATACAGAGGATAGGTTGAAGTGGGCGTGCTCTCAAGGCGTGAGAGTGGAGAGAGGCCGGAGATATGACTCGCCAACCTCCCTTCTTAGGCTTCCTGGGTGACTATGCACTGCTTCAGTGTTTGCCAGATCCTTTCAGAGCAGCTATTAAGAGAGAGGACCAGACTATGGCTTTATTCTTTACCAGAAATCTTCAGCCTGCCACCGCCTTACTTCTTCCAGACAGTTCAGAATATCATAGCCACTCAGGCCAGAGACAAGCCCCAGATGTTTTGTGGTTGGTTTGTTGCTTGGTTGGTTTGTTGCTTGGGTGGGTGGTTAGTTGGTTAGTTGGTTAGTTGGTTGATTAGTTAGTTAGTTAGTTAGTTAGTTAGTTAGTTAAGCAGGAATCAGTGTCCTACAGTTTCGGGTCCTGGCTTTACAAGCTGTGATTATG
Source organism: Mus minutoides (assembly GCA_902729485.2). Lineage (NCBI taxonomy): Eukaryota > Metazoa > Chordata > Mammalia > Rodentia > Muridae > Mus > Mus minutoides. The sequence goes on from LR751355.1 coordinate 142,931, forward strand.
TAGGAGGCTCCATCTTCAATGACCTTCAAGCCTGCTAACATCTAATTATCTAATTAGCTACCTCCCAGGAACATATTCATATACTTTTGTTTCTTCTTTTCCACCCTTTCTGTTACTATAACAAAGTACCTGAGATAACCAACTTATAAAGATAAGAGATTTACTTTGGCTCACAGTTTTAAAGATTTCAGTCCTCCCTGACAGACCTATAGTTTGGGGGTCTGTGACTGAGTCCTAGCGGGAGACAGGTGGTATAGTAAAGCCACTCACCTCCTGGCCACAAAAAGAAGAGACCAGGGTCCTACAGTCCTGTACAGCCTGGCGATGCAGAAACTCCTCCCAGCTCCAGCGGTCTTCATAGGAGGGTCTACTACCTCCCAAGCCTTCTACACGTGGGCTTTTGGAGGACATTTTAAGATCCTGGCCTTTATACGGATAAATTCTGGCAAGCAGTATTAACAATAATAGAAGATGATAAAGCCATTGTAGTTAGTCCAAGAAGGCTGACACAATTCTATTCAGAAATGAGGTTTATTGGGAGAAAAGGCCTTGGGACACAAGGTAGGAGGGAGAGCATTAGAGAGAAAAGTGTGTGTGTGTGCGTGTGTGTGTGTGTGTGTGTGTGTGTGTGTGTGAGAGAGAGAGAGAGAGAGAGAGAGAGAGAGAGAGAGAGAGAGAGAGGTGGGGGGAGAAAGAGGGGGGTGTAGAGGGAAGGAGAGACTTCCCTTTAAAATCTAGAGATCCATTAGGCTTGAAAGTAGGAATAAGAAGATTGAGGCAGTCACCATGAGGTAGGTGGGGGAGGGGAGAAAAGCATGGGAATCCAGAGGAACCTCATCAGAGAAAACCTTCAATGCAAACTCCCCCAGCAATCCACAGAACTAAGGAAATGCAGGATTTGTATAAGTATGGGGATTGGTGGGACGCTGTCATGAGATTTGGTTCTGCATACATGACAAATCCATGAAAGAGGCAGTTGTCACAGACTGGGAGCTGCCCTGTCACAGCACAGATGGCTTCTTCACTAGCTGTCGCTGTCCCAGAGGGTGCTGTAGGGAAGTGGGCCCGACTCTGATGAGAAATCAGGACTCAGGAGGGCCACTGTGTTTAAGGGCCAGGCTGCGCCTAACAGGTTCCTTCTCATTCACTACCTTGCATGTCTAATTCAGATTCTGTCTTGGGTCCTTTACCTCCAGCAGAGGCAATGTTAGATGTAGTTCCTGTGAAGCTGCCAATGCGTATAGCCTTGCTGATCCATGTTCTCTGCATTTGCTTAGAGTTTTCTGGGAAAATATTACTGAGAATTTAATTTTTAACACTTTTTTAAAGATTTATTTTATGTATATGAGCACACTGTAGCTGTCTTCAGATACACCAGAAGAGGGCATCAGATTCCATTACAGATGGTTGTGAGCCACCATGTGATTGCTGGGAATTGAACTCAGGACCTCTGGAGTCAGAGCTGAACTTTAAAGCAACTTCTAGATGGCCTAACTTTCTTAACACAAAAAATGTTTTTGCTTTAAGTAACTAAACCAACTCTTAGCCATTTTAAGCATTTACCTCACTCTTGTGGGAGTCTTAAGAACCAATTATCTGAAAACACAGAAAAGATAAGCAGGAAGACAAGAAGGCAGACTCCCTAACGTATGTAACCATGTATGTCTATCAGCAGCTCGTTATTGAGCGGATCAACGGCTCTGGGAAGTGACTTTGTCACTAGAAAAGTCACTGCCCTTCAGATCTGTCAGATGGAGTTTCCATCCCTGAGCATTCTCAAAGTCACGCTGGTGCGTGTTTTAAATGCCATCCACTAACAAATTGGAGAGGCAGCCTGGAGAACACTGTTGGGGTGTGAAACAGACACACCCTGGTCCTGCTTCTACAAGGACAGACACCTTAGCGCAGTTTGTTCCACAAATGAGCTGATCCTGTGGGTTTCCCTGTCACAAACGAGCTGATCCTGTGGGTTTCCCTGTCCCTTCCTGCAGGCAAAAATGGCTCATTAATTGAAATCTAGAGGCATTCGCCATTTCCTGCCAGGGAGATCCAAAAAGATCCACAGAAGGAACTGTAAACAAATGAAAGCAATAACTAACTGGGACAAATCTCCAGTTTGTCCGCTGTGGGGGGTGTTACGGAAAGCTGCTAACAAATCTAAACAGCATCAATATCACCAGAGAAGCCTTGATCAGTGGAGGGCAGGCGACGCTTGTTAGCCCACCAGATGATGACTTTTTCCTACATCTGCTAATATTTATAACCTCCTAACTAACCCTTGAAGTCCAACGTCTATGGGGTCGCTTCTCTCACCAATAAGAGCCGTATACTTTGAGCCCTGTCAGAAAATTTTAAAAGTTACTATGCATTGACTAGAATCTAAATATCCACTTTCTGATGTACAGATGGGAGAGGAAGGAGAAAGACAGAAAAAGGAAGCCCCAGACCACCAGGAATCGTTCTCTTGAAACCAATTCCATCTTCTCTGTGAATTGACAATTACTCATGGGGGGAACAGAGAGGTAGACATTGTGCCAACATCAGAAGTCTAAATGGCCTCTGGGATGTGGGAGAGTCTTGTCTTTATGGAGAAATTATCATTTTAAAGTGACTATATCACAAGTTACTACGGCTCTGTGAGGGGGGACACTCCAAAATGGTCCAAACATCAAAAGTGGGACCCTGTAAGCTTTATGGAACACAGCACCCTGAACCATTCAGATGCTCGCAGCTAATTAGAGACTGGAGGAATGGAGCTGTGTTCTAGAAGGTCCTGGTGTGCGGTCCATTAAGTTGCCTCATTAGTCCTAGCCCGCCTTGAGGATTATGTATTCACACCGCAGCGGCCTGATGGATGGAGAGCCAGTTTCCATGGAGATGCTTCATAGCCTTGCTGGCTCTCCCCACAGAAAGGAAAGAAGCCATTCAGCATCCAGTGTGCACATGCACACACATACCTCACCACACACACACACACACACACACACACACACACACACACACACACACACACACATGAGAGAGACATCACACATACACACCCTTACCGCACAGAGATGATATAGCCCACACATGCAAACACACAAGCAAAAAACATACCAAGTCACAAAAACACACACCACATGTATACACTCACCACACAGATACACACACACAAACATAAACACATACACACCCTCAGCACACAGAGACATAGTACACACATACAAACACACAAACAAAATACATACTGAGATGCAAAAACACACAGCACAGGTATACACTCACCACACAGATACAACATGAACATACACACAGGCACATCACATGGAGACACACACCACCAACACTAACACCAACACCAACACCTCCAATACCACCACCAGGTAAACAAGTTGGCTCTAGATAACAGGAGCTGTGACTCAGGACCTGGCTGGGGAAACGTGTGGCTGAGGCAGGCTCTTTTTACCTCTAAGACCTTAGAGTGAGATAATGAGCTGAGAAAGGAGGGGGGTGACATTTCCATGGACGTTTGGGCTACAAGGCAGATAGGCTTCCATAATGGCTGTGGGGAGTGGTCAGGCCTTCCCTGATGAAGACCTGGCCCAAGGTGAGCTGGAAGCCAACCCTGCCCCGTTGCTTCCCAGAGCACCCATCAGCAAACCTACAGATGGGTGAACAACACACAGGAAAGCATGCTTCCTAAGCAGAGATTCCAGAAACGAGGAGGGGGTCTCTAGAAAGCTGTGCACAGCCTCCCGGGGCATGGTCTCCCATGGTCTCAGCACCACTGCTCTGACCCCGAGAGCCCATCTGAACCTCACCCGACTCATGAGAGTCGTCGAGGGCTTCACTCTGCTCACCAGAGCTATCCACAGACTACGATGTCGGGACAGAGCAGCTTGGACAGGATGATAGTCCTGAAACTCCAGCTTCTAGTAGCTTCCCATGAAGGACCAGCTCTCCCCAGATCATCCTGAAAACTCAGCCTTGCCCCAAGGCACATGCAAAGCCAGTAATAGCAGGTCAGGTGGTCACACTGCAGAGTCAACATCTGTGACTGTCCCCTCCTGGTTACTGTTTGTCTCGATACCTCATACATGAGCGAGAAGACATTTGCCGTGCATTCCTATGACGTCATGGCTACATTGCGTGTTGGTCACCTCAGAAGTAGATGCTATCTGATGCTAGGAATATTCAAGATCTTTCCCCTGGCTCTCTTGAAGTATGCCACATTACACGGTCACCCCCGCAGTGCTACAGAAGGCTAGAGCTTACAAACCTCAGTTGAATGTTTTGTGCACAACCAACCTCTTCTATTCTCTGTGTGGGAACATGCAGTGTGTGTATGTGTGCACCTGGCTTGTTTCATGGACATGGCATCCTCCAGGTTCACCCACAATACACTAAGAGACTGGATGTTGTACTTGTTACAGGAGGGTAGTATTCCTGTGTACATTCATGCTGTGTCTCACTTTCTTAAACCACAGACAGATAATCCCTAGATTCAGGCCATGCTGTAGTCATCAGGACTGCTGCTGCAGTAAACAGGAACATCAACACTTCTCCGTGACACAGCTGACCCGTCTAGAGTGACAGGCCACAAAGGATTCACCAGTGATGGTGGTGTGGCCTCAGCATTTCTGCTTATAACCTGTATTACATTCTTTCTGGAGTCACGGGGGAAATCGCTCAGCTTTCCCGGTGGAGGGCTTTCCAAGGTAGGGCTCTGTACCTGAGGTCTAGGAGGAGCCATGTGTGGTCCGCCCAGCACATCTGCAGTGTTATGCTTCATCCTTTTAAGGCAGCTTCAACGTTTGCAAAACATCTTACAACGCTCATTCTCCAGGCAGGCTCCTGCTTTCCTTGTAAAGTCACCCTCTGTCTGCTCCGCACAAGCCTCGATCCTACAAAACCACAGACTTTCTGACAGTTGGAGGTTAACAGGAAGCAGCCCTAAGTTCCCCCAAAAAAAGTCGTATAAGATCTAGTACTTGATAGATATGGCAGCCGCTATTCTAGCACGTTCCACCACCCAGAAGCACAAATATGGTGCATGGAGGGCAAGTCCATGCCAGTGAGCTTGGATAAACTCCCTATAAAGAATAGAGCTTGATATCTCTTGATCCTCAGAGACTTGAGTCTTGACTCTGGTACTGAGGTTTGGGTCAGGCAAGGCATCAAGAAACAACTTGATGTGAAAGACCCAGAACACTGGGAACTGTCTTCCCAGGTCCAGCACACTGACTGGCAACGTGAGCTTCTTGAGAAAATGGTTCCTGGAAGGCATTTACTGTCGATGGCTCCATTATAGCTTTAGAGTAGCCCAAAGTCTTAAGACCCTGTGGAATCTAAGGCAAAGCAGCCACAGCTACTTGTGGACTCTGTGGCACTTTCCTCCATCCAGTGTGTGGATCTCAAGGTCACTCTGGGTCTGTAACTGTACTTTTTGGCTATTTTATTGGGTTCTTATATCAACCACCCTTCTCTAACCCAATGCCTTCCAACCTCCCAACACTAGGCAGGTGAGGAAGAAGGTTAGAGAGATAAGGGGATGTAGACCTCTTTAGATTACTTCCTGCTGATTACAAGCATCAAGATTCTTAGGGAAAGTTTGATCTTCATCATCAGATATCTAATTTTTTACCTCCTCATTTCTTTGCTCATGACCACTTGACAAATCGCAGCAGCCGCCCAGGAAGCAGCAGCCTCTGCAGCCTCTCAGGGCTCTGGCGTTTTTATAACCTCTCAAGAGCCCCAAGAATTCGAAACATAAACTATCTTCAGTTGGCAGAATCGTGTCCCTGCCACAGCATAAGACAAACCGTAGTCAGCTGCTGTGGACAATCTGAAGCAGCCCCATATCCCACAACAGGATTAAAACAAAAGCATATTCACGTAACATGACTGGTTTTTAAAGAAACCAAAATTCTCACTACATGGGTCACTCTGAGGGGTCCTCCTCTCCAGCCTGGCAGCAGCAGAGAGAAACATTCTAACCATCATGAGGAAGAGTTTGAATGAGCTAGCCCAAATGCTGTATACCCCTATCCTCAAGATCCATCTAACTATGAGGGAGGCTGAGCGGTCAGAACCACCAGCAAGAGGAAAGGAGCCTGTGTCAACTGTTCCTAATCTGAGATAGAAGAAAATTCATGTCTGGGGGTTTTCTGGACTGTTTGAGTTTCCCCAAAAGCATGTTTGTTTGTTTGTTTTGGTTTGTTTTGGTTTGGTTTGGGTTTTTTTTTTTTTGGCTTTACTTGCTCAATTATTTATTCATTCATCTGTCTGTCTGCCTGCCTGCCTACCTGCCTACCTACCTACCCACCTATCTATTTATGTTTGTGGATGCCAACGCTCCACATGGAATCTCTTTCTCTATCCCTCTCTACCATGTTTTTTGAGCTAATCTCTCACTGAAACTGGAGTTCACTATTTGGCTAGACTAGATGGTCATAGCCTCCAAAAATCTTCCTGTCTCTACCTCCCTAGCACTCCCAGCTTGATCTCTCTCTCTCTCTCTCTCTCTCTCTGTGTGTGTGTGTGTGTGTGTGTGTGTGTGTGTGAGTGCATGTACACGCATACCTGTGCATATGTGTATACACACCTGTGTGTGAGTGCCTGCATGTATTATCTTTATAATCAAATATTCATTGCAGTAAATAGTAGGGGGTGAGGGAGACACAGGGAACCCAGACCGTCTGAAAGAGTTGACCCTAGCCTTGCAAGGCCAATGCAACTGGAGGCCTGGCTCTTTCACCCACGAGAAGAGGTAATGCCTCTTGCTTGGTGCTCACATGTGTAACATTCAACAAGCAACAAGAAGATGGAGAATGAGGTGGTCTTGGCATTGAAAAAGTAGGCTTTCTATTCTAACACCTCAGCTCTTTGGGGGTACAGAATAGAGTGGTTTTATTTTAAATGCAAAGAGAAGATACACTGGTACCTTTGTGCTGTGCTTGCCAGGTCATGAGTGGGGTCAGCTACAGTGAAGGAGCCTGTGTTAGAGACTTCTCAGAGGAGGAGCTGGGACCTATGTTAGAGACTTCTCAGAGGAGGAGCTGGGATCTTGTTAAGTCTCCAGCCAGCCTTTCCACAGTCCATCACTACATCTGCTTGTGACTTTAGCTGTCTTTTAGCTCCATCTGCCCAATGACAGAGCAAAGCTAACTCAATGGCCTACAGCCAAACCCATAAACACATCTGAGGCTGTGCACAGTGAACACTCTTAACATATTGCTCCATAACCTACCATAGAATAGAATGAGATGTCAGTGGAAATCTTTTTGTTGCAGTAAATCTCTCCATCCCAAATATGCCCCCCGGCAATGAAAACACGACTCAATTAATATGAATACATGCTGTGCACCTAGATTAGGCAGATCTACTGCTACACCACCATCTTCCACATCTTACGAGACCCCTTAGAACTTGTGGTTTCTTCAGGCCATGTGCTTCTGCTCAACTTTTCTTCTTCCTCCTCCTCCTCTGTGTCCTCTCCCTCTCCCCACCTTCCACTCCACCTTCCCTTTTATCTGCCCAATCATCAGCTCTCTTTTATTTTACAAATTAAGGTGGGAATCAATCACCTGAGTGCTGACTCATTCCTTGTTCACAGACACTCACAGGAGAACAGAATTAACATCAAATATAATTAGCCCCAGGGCAATCCACAACTCAATGGCCTACAGCCAAACTCATAAACACATCTGAGGCTGTGCATAGTGAACACTCTTAACATATTGCTCCATAACCTACCATAGAATAGAATGAGATTTCAATGGACAGGGTCAAGTATGTGTTTTCAGTTCATGTTACTGTTCAATGCATGAAAGAGAGCATGCAATTTGTGCTTGTCTTATCCCACAGGAAGTGAGTGGCTTCCTTGTTCTGCTGAGAAAATCTGTCTCAGGGAGAAAGTGACACCTCGTGCCCCTGGCAGCATCCTATGACAAGGCTTTGTCAACTTCCCCCATGTCTTTACAGAATGTTCTCATTGTCATCCCACATGGTGCTCACCCAAGTGGTTCCCTGACTCTGCTGCTATCTGGGAAGCGCTGGGTGCTCAGAGGCCAGCATGGTTCTCCATTAGCCCAGTGTCTCAAGGTCCTGCAAGCTCTGGGATAACCAAAGCTGCCATATTGTTTATTAGTGAGAGAGAAGGCATTAAGACACAAATAGTTCTCCATCTGGTTCTGGGTCCATAGAAGAAAGCCACTGGTTCAAGTGAGAATGGGCTTAAGCATGATGACCTTGGAGAAATGAATGTGTGACAGGTTTGGACAGCTTATCCTGGTGCTGAACTTTACACTTCTTTTTAATGGTTTGACTCAATTATCATGTATTGTTTTCTGTTCGTGTTTCTCAAGACCATTACAGAATGGAATAAATTGTCCTCAATCACATCAACAATTGCTCTAATGAAAATAATTTCCTAAGATTATATAACATCGTCATTTAACCACACACAGTGTCCTCAGCATGGCGGGTGAGGATAGGTCGTGTGGTATTAAAAGCTGTCCCCAAATGTGCAGACAGGTCAGCTATTTCAAAATAAGCCAGTCTTCACGAGGATTCCTGAGAAAATGGAGAAACAGACAAATAACCACCTTCCCAAACTACTATGAAAATATTTCTTTTATCTCACACAGGGGGAACTGAACAGATGGTTCTGTGGTTAAGAGCACAGTTGCTCTTGCAGAGAACTCAAGTTCACTTCTCAGCGTTCATATCAGGAGGCTCAGAAGCACCTCTAAGTCCAGTTGTGGGGCACGCCAACTCCCCTGGCATTACACCTCAAAGCACATTCCCATACATAGATACACCTTCGTGCACATAGTTTAAAATGAGATCCTTTTTTATTACTTTAAAGCTTATTCAGAGAAATAAAGTATTTTCATATCCTGATAAAGGTTATTTCTGTTTACCATTGCAAAGGTAATGAAACAACATGATCCATTAGAATTTTACAGGGATGTAAACATCTGTCAGTCACCCCTGCTATGAAAACTGGAGTAGAGTAGTGACACTTGGTTTAAAGCTTTAGCAAGTCCTGTCTCATTGACAACAGATACTGTGGGGGTCATTGAGGTGGATCAGTGGGTAGAGGCACTTGCCACACAAGCCTGAACACCTTATGCAACCCCTGGAACCCACAGAAAAATAGAAGATGAAAACTGACTCCATGAAGTTGTTCTCTAATGGTTGCACATGTAAGCACAAGCACTCAATGGTAAATTTAAAACAAAGCAGAAAAGATATTATGTATCTTCTCCATGACCCTCAAGGGAAAAAAGTTAAACCTCACATATCCATAATGTTATCTTTGTTCCATGGAACATTAAAAAATGTTTCTGTTTGTAACTACAGGTCAAGACAGTGATAGAATGTTTCTGTTTGTAACTTTAGATCAAGCTGGTAGTCCATTATAGGTCAGCTAGGAGTGGGTAACTTCATTTCCCATCTGCACGTGCAGGTGGAGTGGATCTGGTAATTGCCAAACAAAGCTACAGGTTTGAGATGTTTGAGAGCCAGCTGAATAACGGGTCTCATAGACAGACAGCCATAGAGCAGTGTCTGGAAGCCTGGACCTGAGGCAGAGCTCTGGTGTCACCATTTACTAAGTGACACTGGACATAGGAATAACTAATCCTTGTTTCCATGCCAGTTGCCCAGTTCTCAGGAACATGGTTAAAAAGGTTACATATCACACAGGGCTATTGAAGAAATTATCACATGTCACCATGGACTTCTGACAAAAATCTTACCTTATCTGTTGACTTCACTAACTCAGAGCTGAAACAGAACACTAAACTCCAGATTTCCTACTCTGTCCCTTCTCCAGACACCCCATATCCCTCTCTCTCTCTCTGGATTGCACCTTGTACAGACAGAGTAATATTTCTGGGATTTTGTTTTGTTGGTGCTAGGGACTGAAAGCTGTATGAACATTAAGCTTGCACCTTTTGCCACTAAGCTACCTCCCTCACTCAACATTTCTATTGTTATCACGCTATTCCTGCAGCTCCTTCCATCAGGAACACACCACAGGCCACATCAAAGCCTATGAGTTATTTGCTCAGCAAGCATGCCTGGACCTCTGTGTGCTGGATCTCAGGCCAAGAACTAAATGTGTTTCCTGTGTGAGGAAACACCACCACACGGGCAACTCAGCATTGCAGAAATCCATTACTCACCGTTCGTGAGGCCAAAATTCCATCAGCAAGGGATCAGTAGGTGCACGTTCCCCAAAGGCTCCAGAACAGGATAGCATGGACTTTTCCAGATTGTAGAACTGAGTGGCCTGTGGCATGGTATGACCAGTAGGCCTCTGGCTGGCCTCTGTCACTACTCACCTTCCTCTTGTGTGTCTCCACAGCCTCTTGCCTTTGCCTGTGCCTATGGGTCCACAGTTGCTTCAGTGTTGGAGCCCAGTTCAGTCCAGCACAGCACAGTCTGTTGTAGTTTACCTCCCATGGCTGTGATAAAACACTCTGACCAGAAGCTGTTTATAGAGGAAAGGATGCATTTGATTTATGCTTCCGGGTCACAGTCCATCTCTGAGGACAGGTAAGGCAGGGAGCTTAAAGCAGAAACATGAAGACGTGTGAATTACTGGCTTGCTTCCCAGCATATGTTCAGGTGCCCTCATTTCCAACCCAGGCCCATCTGCCTAGGAATAGTACCGCCCACAGTGGGCTGAGCCCTCCTCCATCAATTAGCAATCAAGAAAATGCCCCACAGACCAATCTGATGGAGACAAGTCCTTGACTGAAACTCCTTCTTCCCATGTACTGTCAAGTGAACATCCATAACCGACCATGCCAGTCTTATTTAAGCCTGATCACTCCTGTGAAGATGTGATTTCCAAACAAAATCATATTTACAGATCCTGGGCATGAGGGCTTGAGCCTAACTAGCAGTGGAGGTGCATTGATGATGAACCTCAGGGAGCCAATGGTCCTCAAAGTTGGCTCAGAGAACAGTGAGATCAAACCCAGGGTGTGGGTGGTGCAAGGCATGTTTGCCCAGGTGCTCAGGAAGTAAGAGCTTGTCACCAGACATCAAGAGGGGAAGGTGTCAGTCCCAAGGCATCTGTATTCCATCATCTTTTCTGCCATCCTGCTCTAGTGTCATTTCTCCGTGATTTTTTTTCTCCCGTATATATGTTTTCTGGAGCTGGACATATAGTTTGGTGGACCAAGAGCACTTCCCTTACAAACATGAGGGCCCAATCTCAAATCTCAAACACCCATACAGAAACCTGGGATGTGATATATGCTTATGACCCAGCACTTGGGACAGAGTGTGGAGGCAGTGTCAGAGCGGCTGAGACAGGGGGGTCCCTGGGGCTCCCTCGCCAGCCAGCCTAGCCAATTAATGATAAGCACCAAGTTCTGTGAGAGGCTCTGACCCAAGGCACAGGACACCCAATACCCTGCTCTGTGTTCCACCCATGTGTCTGTGTGTGCACTCACACACATAAATAATAAAAGGGACAGATATTGACATACCAACGAATCCACACCTTTGATGTGTAGATTTCAGCAGCTTCCAGCATCTTTGTACAACTGTCATTGACTTTTTCTATTCTAGAACATCCCAATCACCCCCAAGAGAAACTTGTGTCCATTGACAGTCAGCTCACAGCCTCCCTTCTAACAGTGGCTATGATCTCCTGTCTGCAGTCTTCATGGATTTCATATTCCAGAAGTTTCCGTGAACAGAAGCACATGTGTGGCCTCTGTGACTGGTTTTTATTTTTTAACTTAGCATAATGTTTTCAAAGTTTATTTGTGTTTACACTGTCTTATGTTTACTTATGTCTACTAGACAGCTGCGTTATCGTGCCTATCCACTTGTCGATGGATAGGCATTCGACTGTCTCCACTGACTAGCCTCTGTAAATAATAGTGCTGTAAACATTCATATAGTGAGTTGTTTGTTTACTACATGTTTACTTGAGACAGGAACTCTAGCTCAGGCTAGTAAACACAGATATCTTACTGATAAATGGTGATTTAACAGAGATGAGCCATTGAACACCAAAGAGGAGGAAATAATCTACTAGACGTCAAGCTGGGTGTGCTCTCTGGATGAGTCTCAGGAGAGGCAGGGATATTTATAGGTCAGACCCCGCTCGTCTTTCATAAGGAACCTGTCTGTAACCCTATGGATGAGGTGAATGTGTGAAAGGACCACCAGGGATCCCTGCCAGAGAAATACCCCCAGAATGAAAGGTGAAAGACAGTCCACAACTACGTCTCAATTTTTTCTGAGAACTTGAGTTTGCTGTAACTAAAACCAACTTTCTGATCCCTCTGAGGCAGTACAAGCCATGTTCACAATTTGTGTTTCTGTTTTGTTTATTTACTTCTTTATTTTTCTACTGTTCAGCACAGAGTTTTGACCCCCACTTTATGTAAGTGGATTATCCCCCCATGTCCTTCCTCCAGCTTGTGAGGGCCTCCACACCCCATCTTCTCTGTGCCATCCTGGAGGAATAAGTGGGTGCCTTGGTGCGTTGCCAGCACATCTCAGCCAGCTACTTCTGCAGAAGTCTCCACTCCAGAGAAACAGAGCACAGTTTGTTCCAGCTCTTGGTAAATGCTCCGTTGCCAGCATCTAGGGCTTCCGCTCAGAGTCATGATTCCATCTAAGCTGCCTCTTACAAAAGCTTGTGATCAATGTGCCTATACCTTTAACAGTCTGCGGGATGACAGTCCAGGACTTAGTAGGCAAAACTATTGTGTTCCTCTCTTACCCAAATCCACACTTCCACAAGAGCTCTTGAAGAAAAAAAAAACTAATAAAATGATATAGAAAATTAACAAAGAAGACCAATCTATGATTCCAGAAGTCCTTTGCAATGAGCACTCCAGAGAAGATGCCCAAAGCAAAGCTACGAGAGCAGACATCAGGACAATCAGTGGCTCAGCTGAGCAGCTTCTGAGAGACTTAGAAAACCAAACGAGCTATTTTCAGATGTGGGACAAAAGAATTGAGCAGATATTTCCTGAGTATATATTCTTCTCCACGAGATGAAAATGCTTGAGTTCCTTGTGCAAAGTTCTGCTTTGGTAATACTTTTAATTTATCCTTTGAATTTTCATGTGTTTTATACCATGTGTTTGGATACATCTCTCCATTCACTACCTCCTTCCAAATCTACATGTGGCCCCTTCCCATCATGCTCCTGGCTTCCCATCCTCCTAATCTACATGTGGCCCCTTCCCATCATGCTCCCAGCTTCCTATCCTCTTAATCTACTTGTGGCCCCTTCCCATCATGCTCCCAGCTTCCCATCCTCCTAATCTACATGTGGCCCCTTCCCATCATGCTCCCGGCTTCCCAGCCTCTTAGAAATGTTTTGATTAAGAACCCTGAGCCCCATTGCATCTGTAAGCAGCTGTGTGAGTCAGTGGAACAGCCATCCCTTGTCCAGGACGCAGTACTCCACAGCTACCCTCCTCATCTGTCAGCTCCTGTTGACAGTTCTTTCCACCCACTCTTCTGCCATATTCAGAGAACCTTGCATAGGGGTTGTTTTACACAGACGGTTCATCCGTGGCTAAGCACTCGCATTTGCTGACACTTGAACCAACTGTGAACCTCTGATTAACTGTTACCCACTGTGGGAATAGGTTCCTCTGACCAAAGTCATGAATCTCACATTCATGCCTACACAAATCTCTGGGCATAAACACACATATTTAGAAGTCACTTTAATGGCATGAGTACTTCACATAGCAACAAAGTTTGTGGAGCCTCGGTCTCCCCAGCCACTAGGCTTACAGTGCCAGACATGAAATCCCTCATGAGGAACAGGTCTCATATACAGTCATAAAGTCGTTGGTTAATCCCATAGTTATTATGCTACTGTTTCCTGAATCTTACTGTTTCGTCCATCTTGTCAGGTAGATCAGTATTGTAGCATGCAAGGCCCAGCACTGAGTAAGGCCGCCTGTGTCTTTTCTCTCCAACAGCCTGCATAGCAACTTCTAGAACTATGTTCCCACACACATGACTCCCATTTTCAAATACACAGTCCCATATGGGGGTGCAGCTCATAACTCCTCAACTGACTAGGAGGCATTCTCCTTAAAAGAGTTAATTATAAAAAAAAAAAAACTAAGCTTTTTTAACCATCATTTCTCAGCACATGAATATCAGATTAATCTATTTTTGTATTATCTCATATCAGACAAACAAACATACTTACTTTGGATATGCAAATTTGTTCTTATCGTTAATAAATGGTGAAATTTTATACACACACACACACATACACAAGTATATATAAATTTCTTTGTGGCCTCACAACTTCATGAGTGAGCAAACCGGGTTGCCAGGAATGCCTGAGCCTCTAGCAACCAAAAGAATTTACTTGTTAAATAGCATTGCTTTAAAAATAATAATATTAGTAGTAGATATACCGTAAGTAGCTTGCCAGAATGCTCAGTCTTTACAAAATGTGGTTATCTATGCTTTCTCTCTCTCTCTCTCTCTCTCTCTCTCTCTCTCTCTCTCTCTCTCTCTCTCTCTCTCTCTCTCTCTCCCTTTTCCTGAGAAGCAACTCTTGATTAAAGTGAGCATAGCCAATCTTCTTCTGGTTAAGAAGATATAATAGGTGATAGTGACCACATAATCCCTTGAGGCATGAAGACCACACCAGAGTATGATATCCCTATTTGTGTAGCCACGGGCGTGCATCATGGTCCATAGTGCATCATGGCTTATGGACTGAGTGTTTCTTTAATTGCTCTTTTACAAACTTACTGATCTATAGAAATGTGTTCCTACTTCTCTGACCTCCTTGGCAATTATATAGGCTCCACAGAGGCTGGAGAGACAGCTCTGGAGGTAAGAGCACTTGCTGCTCTTATAGAGGATTTAGATTTTATTCCAAGTACCCACATGGTGGCTCACAGACATCAGGACTACAGTCTAGATTCCATGCCCTCTTCTGACCTCCCTGGGCAGCAGGAATACACATGTTGCACAGACATAAATGCAGGATAAACAACCATGCACATACAATTAAAATATAAAATCAAATGTCAATTTTAGAACTGTAGAGATAGTTCAGGACTTATGAACACCTGCTGCCATTGCAGAGGACCTGAGTTCAGTTTTCAGAACCTGAGCATAATTCCAGTTCCAAGGGATCCTATGTCCTCTTTCAACTTCCAATGGACATCGTGCCTTTGTATGTAAATGTTGTCCATATACATACAAAAAGGCAAAGAAACCCACACACATGAAACAAAAATAAAATCAACCTGAGGAAAAAGAACTATACACATACCCCATGACAATCCAGCCAATGGCTAGGCCAAGTCACCTCTGCACCACAGCAGGAAAGCACCCATGTCCAGGTGGATTAGAGAAAATATAGTTTTTTTTAAAAAAGAATATTTTTAAAGCAGGGTGAGAAAAATAAACAAGCAAACATACAAACCTCACAAGAAATAAAGATTTTTTTAAAAAATGTTTTTGCTCTTTGCTAGCAGACTGGAGAAGAGATGCTGCCAGGCATATTTTATTTATCTGCCACCTTAGGGGATGGTAAGGAAGCCAGATAAGCAATGAATATTTACCATCAAGAAACCCCTCTTCAATGTTAGACAGCCATGATCAAGACTATTCTAGAATTACATTTTCTCCTGTGTGTCTTGGCGTCTTCTTTCATGAGAAGATGGTGCTGGTAACAACAGTCATCCCGGACTGCCAACCTAGCTTCAAAAGGATCCTTTCTTATCAGAAGATGTTGTGTTCACACTCCTTGGAACCTTTAAGCCTGGCCTCCAGCTCCATGTGGGGTGGTCCTGCAGTGGACACAGAAACTGTAGCAGAAGACAAGCAGGGCCCAGAAGTCCCATCGTCATAGGGATGGAATCTCGGACCAGAGACGCAAGGCATGGCACTATCGGTGTTTCTTCATTTTAGAATTTGAAGGGAATGTGCTTTTAAATGCCCCTGAATGGAAGTTAATCAGAATCCTCCCTAGAAGAGAGAGGCAACGTTGAAGGCTATTGAAGGACAGAAGTCCCCTCATGACCTCACACTGAGTCCAGAGGATGCTGTGTAGCTAGAGGACAAGGTCCCTCTTGCAGCTGAACTTCCAACAGCATCCTTGAGCCAACACTTTGTGCTGGAGCACCCAACTGGATTGTGAGACAAGTTTAAAAATAGACAGTAAAGGCCTAGCAGAGAAGAAACCACGACTAAATTGGCTTTTGTGATCCAACTGTGATAAACAGTGGGAAGTAATGGAAATGTAATTGTTGAGCCCTTGGATGAGGTATTAAACTTTGAACAGGAAGGAATCACATTAGCAAGCACCAGGGTGAGCCTCTGGAGGGGAGGGGGGTGCTTCGATTGGATGAGCTTTGCTGGTTCAGTCCTGTTTACAGATCTCTTCAAAGCATGTGGAAGAAGTAGGAGGAGCAAGAAGTTATCCTTAAATGCAGACCTTTTGTGTTTCGAAGAGACAGAAGCTACTAGTTTCACTAGTGCCCAGATCCCAAGGCACTCCACAGAAATGCATGGCATTTTTAAATTCTGCAACTACTTTATGCGTAATACTAACGTCTGCCCCATCAGAGATGGAAAGTTACTGTTGAAACTTCCATCCACTTTCGAGTCACTGCATATGCCTCTGGCCCTGTCCTAACCCCACCTTCATGCTCTAGATACATGATGTCTTCTGAATTATTGAGTGGTTTGACTCATTGGTCTAGTAGATAAATGCATATGGCCCAAGGAGCCTGAGACACTAAAGCTATCATCCAAAGCATCGCTTAGGAAGGCTCTTGGCTCGCTTAAGACAGGCTAGACTACAGAGAAATGTGGGTGTAGTCATTGGTATCGATTCAGCAACCAGAGAGACCACCCAAAGTCTTGAGCTTGTTCTTGCCCACTAACCTAAATAAGTTCACTCTATCCCCCCAGCTTGCCTTCATGATCTGAATCCTTTCAGGCATCCCTCACAACGACCATGGGGATGAAACCACAGAACTGGGTCTTCATGGCTCTGGAGGTTACGATTCCCTGAGCGTGGTGTTTTTATAGTCAGATTAATGTGGGGCCTCCCTGCAGGCTTGCAGTGGACCATCTTCTTATATCTCTAAGCCTTTCTTCAGAATATGGAGTGGGTAGAGAAGAGGAGAGAAAGAAAGTGGGGAGAGGGAGAGGGAGAGGGAGAGGGAGAGGGAGGCTGACCATTTCTACACTATCATGGGCAGACTGGCTCTGGTCAGACCTGCTGAACATGTGAATTTTTAAAAAAAAAATAAAAACTTTTTAAATGCAAAAAGAAGACCCACATCCATGACTAGAGACTGGAATTAGGTCCCAGACTATTAAATCTTTATTTTCATCAAGCACACTGGTGAATATTATTTGGTTAAAATTATTTGGTTAAACCGTAGAGGGAGGCTGGAAATCACACACAGCTCCATTATGCGATCGGTAGTCACAGAACCTTTATTAAAATCACACAAGAAAATGCCACCAGCCACGCCGGCTTCCCCCTCAGCTTGTGGGCGTGGGGGTGGGGATGGGAATAATACTTGAGAAGCAGGAGTGCTAGACCATAATCCCTTTAGCTTTCCGACCATGACCTTCAAGAAGACAGCTCCCTGCCTGGGGTGGCAGCTGTGCAAGGAGGAGGCAGAGGTTCCCAACCCCATCGTTCTTAATTAAAGAAACGGCTGATGGAGCCGAGACCTTAAGGAAAACATCGCTGACCTTCCCATGACGAGGCTCAAATTGTAACTTTAATTATTGGTCCTGATTTTATCCCACATTCAGGAGGTTTTTTTGTTTTTTGTTTTTTGTTTTTTGTTTTTTTTCAGGCCAATTCTCTTATACTTTTAAAAAATGACCAGTATAAGATCCCTGTGGGCATTAGCCATCACTCTTCTGGGTTTTTCCCAGCATAACTGTGTCCATTAGAATTCACTGTGTGGTATCCAGTAGGCTACTGCATTTGGATTGTCAAGAACTGACCTACAGACACATCCTCCTGGACATGCCATTTAAAAGCTCTACACACTGCAGGGCAGCTACACATATGAATTCACGGTTGTGCCAGCATGCCCAAGCTCCACAGAAGCTCAAACCCAATCAACCCAGCACAGAGGGCACATGGGCAAAAAGCTAACCCTACCCAGGCACAGAGGGCACATGGACAGGAAGCTAACCCTACCCAGGCACAGAGGGCACATGGACAGAAAGCTAACCCTACCCAGGCACAGAGGGCACATGGGCAAAAAGCTAACCCTACCCAGGAAGGTACTGGAAACTGATAATGGTAGGAGAGGCATAGTCGTTTTCTTTAAGAGTGTTACTGCTAGGTCTAATGGTACTCTGATGGAAGGCCACATATCTATGAAGACATGAGCATAGCAAACTGGATGAAAGAAAGAAAGAAAGAAAGAAAGAAAGAAAGAAAGAAAGAAAGAAAGAAAGAAAGAAAGAAAGAAAGAGAAAGAAAGCTAGCTGGTGGATAGGGAAGGGGGGTGGTTAATCTGAAAGGAGTTGGAGTTGGGGAGGAGACCAATAGTCCAAACACTGTACAAAATTCTCAAAGTTCTATTTTTTAAAATAACTAATCAAACTAACAATAATAATAATAATATCATGATTCATAGAAAGTGGCTCACGGTGGGCAGGCTGTCAGAGGTCATCTCCAGTCACTGACGTTGTTTTGTGTCCTGTGGTCTGTCAGCCATCTTTAACACCTTCTGACAGAGGAAGGTAGGTATGGCCCTGGCCTGACATCCCAACAGATGCTGCATAAGAACCATCTGCAAGCTGCAGAGCTCCACATGTGAGGGCACTTCCTTCCCAAAGTCCCCAGTCCCCTGGGGTTTAACTGTCCCCTTGAGGGTGAGGATTTCAACACATGGATTTGGTGGTAGGGACGCAGAAGCTCAGAGCACAGCATAGCCTTAGCGAGCAGCACAGTCTTCCCTTGTAGAGCAGGATGACCTTTACCCAGTGGTTTGCTTTGGAGAATCTAGGGAAGAATATTTACAAGGGTCTCCGTGCACTAATCCCATGACATCCAACACTCGGCAGAAGACGGGCATTGGTTCCATTCACTCACATTTGCTGTCTCGAATTGGCAACATACAAACACCATGTGATATCGATGGCAACCCCATGCAGCGAGGTCATTCAGGGTCTATATGGCCACCTTCCTCAGCCTTAAGCTGTGGGTGCTGTCATTGCAGAGAGTGTAAGAGGCTGGGCCTTTGATGACTGACTTGGAAGCAGCCTAGCTTCCCACTGGCAAACAAAGGCTCATCTAAGGTCTTTGAGTGAGTTGTGAGCATTTTACGTAAGACTCAGCCTCAGCCTCAGCCTCAGCCTCAGCCTCAGCCTCAGCCTCAGCCTCAGCCTCAGCCTCAGCCTCAGCCTCAGCCTCAGCCTCAGACTCAGCCTCAGACTCAGACTCAGACTCAGACTCAGCCTCAGCCTCAGACTCAGACTCAGACTCAGACTCAGACTCAGACTCAGCTGGCAGAGGTTCTTGATCATCCTCTCTGTTGGGTCCACATATGCTCACGTGAACAGTGATGGCGTGATCCCCACACCCTGTGCATATGTTTGCATGCTCCCAGTCCCCTCAACAGTCCCTTAAAGTCTCAGGAGACAACCAAGGGTCCAGAGACATTGCTCATAAGTAAATCTGCCCTTACTTACCCCGTGTTGTGCAGACAGTGTCTCCACCTGTGGTGCCTCCCTTTGCCCTCTGCCCAGGTCTACTTGAAACACATGCTCTTGGAAAAAGGCAAAGGTGACCCTAGGCCTCTTCAGATTCACATCTGCATGAGTCTCCAATGTGCTCAGTGTCAGCCACCGCCCGGACACCAAGGTTTCAGTGAGTTAAGGAACATGCAGAGAGCTTTGGGGGGGAGGGGAGACCATAGCCCTGTCTCTTAGAAGAAACATTTTTCTGAGAACTCCAGCAGCATTTCCAAGAGACAAATCACAGCAAGCAGATGGAGACACGAGGGGAGGGTGCTGGCTGGGAACGTCAGCACCCAGATCTGCCAGTAATTCACACTTCCTGGGAGCCAGGTGGGCTCACGCTGCACACTGTGGAACCAAGATCCAAGTGGTGGGTCCCCAGAGCAGTAGCACATATGAGGTACACTGGTCTGGGAACTCGCACTTTGACTCAGTGAAGGTCTCACAGTTTGGAAGCTTCCTGTATGTCGGGAGCTAGGCAAGGTTGTGTAGTGGCCGGGGTAAAGTTCTCATCCTGAAAGACAAAGATGGACCAAACACCTAGGAGGATAGATGTTAATTTCCTAGGGCCTCCGTAACAATATGCTATGAAGTCTACAGCTTAAAACAACAGGGATTTATTCTGTCACCATCTAGATGCCAAATTACAAATCTGGTGAAGTCATGGCTGCCTGTCCTCCAACGTCCCTTGAGTGCTCCTCACCTCTTCCAGGCTCTTGTGGCTCCCAGGACTCCTTAGTCTGTGTCTGAACAATGACACGCAGGGGATGAATGAACACTCTTACTTAGCCAGCTCCCCTCATTTCCATTCATTCTGAGGTCCCAGCCCAACAGGTGATGCTGCCCCAAGTTACAGTGGCTCTTCCATCCTCAGCTAAGTCTGTGTGGAAGCATCCTCACAGAAAGTTACAGTGGCTCTTCCATCCTCAGCTAAGTCTGTGTGGAAACATCCTCACAGAGGAGAGGCAACTCAAATGCCAGTCAGGTTGAAAATGAAGGTTAACTATCATAATTCTCTTTCAACTCAAGATCCTTAATCACACCTACCAAAAACAAGAGACAAAAACAAAGAAAATCTATTTCCAAAGCCCCCTTTTCTATCCCGAGGCTCTGGCTGAGTAGTTGGACGCTGTACACCTTGCCACACATGACTGCTATGAAGTCCCCACAGGTTCTGACATCTAGGCCAGCCATCTCAGACTTGGGAAAGGTCCAGGGACAAAGCTTTAGAGCTGGGTCTCTGTCTGGGCAGCCAGAAAGTTCAAGGCCACAGGAAGTTGGCAAAGACAGTGAAGACCAGGCACACAGTTTAGAAAAATCAGTGTCCCTTTAAGTGGTCTATTAGCAGTTTGTGTTGGGAAATGGTGGGCCCTGAAAGAAAAAAAGAGAGAGTGGAAGGGGCTCTGTGATTTGAATGTGAAGTGTGGTCCATTGAATACTTGGTCCCAGCAGTGATACCGTTTTGGAAGGTGATAGAATATTCAAGAGGTGGAATTTGCTGGACTAGGAGAGTCACGGGAGGCAGACCCTGCATCCTGCAGCCTTCTGCTTCCTGACTGCAGACACAGTGTGGCCGGCCACCTTGGGCTCCTGCCACCGTTCCTCCACCTCCATCCTTGGCCGTGTCCTTTTGTAAACTGTGGCCAAATGAACTCTTCTTTCCTTAACTTGTTTTAGTCGAGCATGTTATCCTTACAAAGGGGAGAGTAGCCAACACAGAAACACACACCGAGGATTCCGGTGACATCAGCCAGTTCACATGGAGGTGACAGAACAACATAGGGTTGGTGGCTGAAGCAACGGAATCTTACTCTCTGACAGTTTGGGAGACCAAGATGCCAGCCATGTACTGGAGGGCACTCCCTCACAAAGGTATATGGCCACCTTTCAACTCTTTGTCTACATGGCGCTGCTATACACATGTTCAGAAAGAGACAAAGCAAACAGATTTCCCTTGTCTCTTCCTTTGGGACTTTAATTCCACTGGGCCAGGGCCCCTTCCATATGACCTGATCATTTAACCTTACTTAAACTCTAAGAATTCGAATTAGAACACAACCGTACTGGAGCCAATAACTCCCCCAACCATGCAACTTTCAGAGGAAAGAAGCATTTGGTCCATGACTATCATGAGCATTGTTGAGCAATGAACACCTGCAGAGGAGAAACTTCAGAATTATGGGTGTTTAGGTATCAGGGCTGGTGGGTCCGTGGTAGTGTGCTGATACAGAAACTCCTTCTTGGTTGAGTTCTGCTGAGCTGACCCTTCTATCATCATGCATGAAGCCGTGTGTACCAGCAGGCAGGTGCCTGGCCTGACCATGGTGCTGGTGTCTGTGCTATGAGACCTTCTCTAGAGAACTAAGTGGTTTTGGTAGTCTTTAGAGTGACTGGGGGAGGTGCTATTAGCAACTGTCAAGTGACAGAGAAAGCCAACCCAGAATTAAAATGTTCAGAGTCTAAGTCACATGCAGGTACATATGGAACAACCATAGAGTTTGTCATCCAAACCAGGTCCAATTTCAGATTGGAAAGAACCTTGCCATCTGTGTCTCTGGGACACCAGAATAATCTAGATTGGCCTGGGCAATCCCTAATGTAGACAAATATCGAATTCATAACAAGAGGTCATAACAAGAGGTCATATCAGCAGGCACAGCCCTAAAGGAGCAGAGATAAACCTAAATATATGTAAACTTGGATTGTGTGCTTTCTGAGTCTTTGGGAATCTAGCATACAGATATATTAGTTTACTGTTCCTGCTATAACATCACACGCTTGTGGCTAAAAACCTCTCTATTTGTTCTGCTGTCAAAAAAACAAAACAAAAGCTGAAAACTGGGTAATTTCTGAAGAATAGAAGCTTGCTTAGCTAAAGGTTCTGGAGGATGGAAAGCCCAAGAACCCAATGCTGGCATCACATGGGGACTTCTAGCCATGTAATAATAGCAGAGCCTGTCTGTCTCTCCTGGCCGCTAATATTGTCATGGTGCCACATCCTATGTCTTTGTCAAATTCTAATCATTTCTCAAGCACCATCAACTTCTGAGTTTGGGGAATTAAATTTCCAACACATTCAAGCCACAGTTGAGCAACCAATCTATCTAGGATTAGAAGTCCTGAATTCAAGGAGTCATCAAGCCTGTGCTCCTTCTGCAGGCTCCTGGAGGGTGTTTCCCCTTGCCTTCTCCAGTCTCTAGTCACAGATAAAGGCAGCACAGGGGTGGCAGACCAGTGAGCTTGCAACCATCCCCTGTTACCAGGAGACGAGCCAAGGCCACGGGACCAGGAGTTTGGAAAGCTGGAAAGGTTCCAGCTGTTTTGACGCCCACTGACAACACAGTCTTATCTGAATCACTTGCTGCATCTTCTCATTATGAGAATGGCGGCCCCTACATCTGTCTGGCTCATGATAGGCATTAGCAAGATGTGGCTGCCATCACATCCCTCACCACCGTCATGATCATCATCCATTGTTATCCCTGCTTGGACACCACGCCGTAAGGCCATCTGTAAGTCTGTTATCTTTCTGCCATTAGTGATAAATCCTTCTCTGACTAAGCCCTCTCAGGAGGATACAAAATGCTTCTAATTTTCTGAAGCCAACCTCAATAGGGACTCCCTGAAGTGGCATCCTCACCCAACCCCTGCCAAGATTTGAATTATGCGCGAGCAAAGAAATGTGTGTCACAGCCGGGCGTGGTGGTGCACGCCTTTAATTCCAGCACTCAGGAGGCAGAGGCAGGCGGATTTCTGAGTTTGAGGCCAGTTTGGTCTACAGAGTGAGTTCCAGGACAGCCAGGACTACACAGAGAAACCCTGTCTCAAANAAAAAAGAAAATATCTAATAAAAGTTGAAAAAAAAAAAAACCGTCTACAAACCCAACCTCTTATTTCATCATTTTTCTTATATGAAAAGATATTATTATGTGAATATGTGAAATAATGCAATTATTTGTTGTTTTCTGAAATTTTAATTCTATTATTTAAATTCCCCTTCTTCCAACCAAACACCCCGATATACCCCTCCTTGCTCTCTTTAAAATTCATGGAAAACTTTAAAAAAAAGAAAGAAAGAAAGAAAGAAAGAAAGAAAGAAAGAAAGAAAGAAAGAAAGAAAGAAAGAAAGGAAGAAAGAAATGTGTGTCACATTGTCCAGGTAGTGCATGTGCCCCTCATGAGAGTGTGCTCAGACCCAACAGCCCTGAGGGGACTGTCGCCCTGTCCAGAGGCTTCTGTCATGGCCACATTGCTGAAATGTCATATGACTTCGTATGGGATGAGCAGTGCTCAGAGAAGAGGCTACAGTTCCGAGCCTGGTTGGAAGGGCAGATGACACACTGTATTATTAGATGCCATGCAGGGCAAGAGCCTGGCCTCGCCTTTCCCAGCTTGCTGCCGGTTGTCTACCTTGGCTTTTAAA
Organism: Mus minutoides; assembly: GCA_902729485.2. Taxonomy (NCBI): domain Eukaryota; kingdom Metazoa; phylum Chordata; class Mammalia; order Rodentia; family Muridae; genus Mus; species Mus minutoides. The sequence goes on from LR751355.1 coordinate 167,094, forward strand.
GCTAAGGACTTTCATTGTAAACTAAGGGAATGTAAGGGACTGGACTGCCAGCTTTTGTTCCTTCCTCCCTCCACCCCTGCCTGCCTGCCTGCCTGCCTGCCTGCCTGCCTGCCTGCCTGCCTCCCTCCCTCCCTCCCTCCCTCCCTCCCTCCCTCCCTCCCTTCCTCTTTCTTTCTTTCTTTCTTTCTTTCTTTCTTTCTTTCTTTCTTTCTTTCTTTCTTTCAACAGGGTCGCATGCTACCCAGGTTAGCCTTGAACTCGTTATATAAGCAAGGACAACCTTGATCTTCCAATACTTCTGCATCCACCCTCTCTCCTACCTAAGCACAAGGATTACAGGCAGGTGCCACCAACCCTGGTTTTATGTGGTATTAGGGATCAAATCCAAGGTTTTGTGCATGATAGGCCAACATCCTACCAACTGAGTTACATCATCAAGCCCCCCTCTCTCCCACTAATAAACTTCATTTTTACAATAATTTTTATGAGAAATTGAGAAAGTAAAGCACGTTCCCAAACCTCTGGTTGGGTACATAACTCTTAGCTGAAGCCCAAAGTCTACACTGTACATCCTGTAGGTTTTGACAGAAACACAGCGTCCTGCATCTCCCATTACAGGCAGAGTACTTCAATGTCCTAACACTGCTCCAGGCTTCACCTGCCCATCTCTCTGGTCACGCCCCCAAGCCTGGATAACCACTGGTGACGTTACTGTCTTTTCCAAGTGACCTCTAGGAAGGGTCACACAGTGTGCAGCCTCTACAGATTGACTAGCTCTGCTCCAGTTCCACCACATCTGTGGGAATTAACAATCTCAATCTCCACCCTATACCGTGTGTATATATATGTGTGTGTATGGTGTGCATATAGTGTGTGTGTATGTGTGCATAAGTGTGTCTGTGTGTGTATGTGTATGTATGTGTCTGTGTGTGTCTGCGTGTGTATGTGTGTATAGTTTGTGTGTATGTATGCAGATGTGCATTTGTATATATCTGTGGGTACATGTATGAATGTGTGTGTGTATATGTATGTGTGTATATGTATGTATATGTGTATATGTGGTATATATGTATGTATGTATGTGTATATGTGGTATGTGCATATATGCATATGTGTGTCTGTATCTGTGTATATATGCATGTATGTATATGTATGTGCATGTATGTATATGTATGATGTGTGATTAGTGTGTATATATATATATATATATATATATATATATATATATATATATATGCATAAGTGTGTCTGTGTGTGTCTGTATATATGTATGTATGTGTATCAGTGTTTATTTATGCATATGTGTGTGGTGTGTAGGTGGTGTTTATGTGTGTATGTGAGTGTGTGGTATGTGTGTGAGGTGTGTGTCTGTGTGTGTGTGTGTGTGTGTGTGTTTGCGTATGTCTGTATGTGTCTATGCATGATGGATGTATGTTTGTGTGTGTATATGTGTGTGTATGTGTGTGTATGTGGTTTGTATGTGTATATGTATGTGAGTGTGTGGTATGTATCTGTATGAGTATGGATGTGTGTCTGTGTGTGTATGTGTCACAATGCATATGTGCAGGTCAGAGGACAACTTTCCAGACTCAGCTCTACCCTCCATTTGTTTTGAGGCAGGGTCTCTCTTGCTCAGCCATGCTGCCTCCACTGGCCTACCTGACCCTAGAATTTCTGGCTGATTTTCCCAGATCTGCTTCCCTTCTTGTCACCGATAAGCTGTGATTACAGATGGGTACCTCTGAATCTGGCTTGTCTTTGTTGTTGGCATTTTCATTTTTGGTTTCTTGGGTTTTGGTTTGGTTTTGGTTTGGGTTTTGGGGAAGTTTAGAGGGGTCTTCTTCTTTTTCTTCTTTCTTCCTCTTCCTCTTCTTGTTCTTTCTTCCTTCTTCTTCCTTCTTCTCCTTCTTCTTCCTCTTTTCCTCCTCCTCCTCTCCCTCCTCCTTCTCATCCTCCTCCTCCTCCTCTTCTTCTTCTTCTTCTTCTTCTTCTTCTTCTTCTTCTTCTTCTTCTTCGTTCTAGGGTTCACACTCAGGTCACTAGTCCATGGCAAAAATGAATAGGAAGCACCTTTGCCTGACTTTGCCTGCTGAGCCACCCCAACCCACACCACCTGTGGCCACCAACTTCTTTTTAATTACTAATGCTCTCATTCTTTCCTTGACTTATCCTTTCCAGATAATCTTGCTAATCAACCAGTTCTCTACCCCTCAATGCCAGTGTCAGAATAACCCCCAAGTAAATTCAGAGAGAGTAGCCATAAGAGCCCCACACATACACTGCCTTACTCCCTCCCCTTCCTTATGATGAGAAGTAGAATGTTCCAGAACTGGTATAAAATCCAGTCACAGAAAGGCCTGAACGGCACTCCACCACATGGCAGCACCTTTGACGGCACACACTGCATCCTGGTCCAACAGCAGAAGGCTCAAGCATACACAGTGCCCTTTGGACAAACAGTTTTATCTCTGTGACACTGGACTGTGTAGGCAAACCTCTCGGGGTCGTGGTCACCACCAAACTGCTAGTATACCTTCTATCAGAAGGGCTCAAGCCTCATCTCAAGGAACCTGTCCTGTCAAAAACAGACGCTTGCTCGCCTGGCCTTTGACATCGCACAGTTCCCCATGCTTCGTCTTCACAACCTTTTTCAGATGATAGTTACTCCCCCATCAGTGAGCATAGAATTTCTAAAGCAAGAGAGACTCATTGGCCTAAGGGATGATGGGTCAGAAGGCGTATGTCTCAAACAGGTCAGATAGTGCTTGGACTTCCCACAAGTTCAGAGTCTCCACTCTTGATGACCAACATCTTCTCCCTGTCACATATTTATACATATGACCTAAAGGGATCATCAGGGGCCAAGTATTAACCCGAGAAGACAGGGAAGGGGTGTGCTCAGAGCCTCCTGGGAATGGGAGACAGAATCTTTACTGCTGCAAAAGTAACCTTCTACCAGATACCTCAGGAGGGGATCTAAGTGAAAGAGACCAAGAAAAATATTATTTTAATTCCAAAAGAATTTTAAAAATATCTACATGTTTAAAAGACTCCCCCGATGATACTGGCAGAATTCTAAGCTTGAGTGTGTCACCCTCTTTGGCACAAAGATGAGGTAATACATACATATGACCATGTCTACATCAAAGAGAAGTTCAAATGCTTTCTGAGGCTTCTCCATACACACCGTAAGACCAGTGACAACTCAAAGAGAGTGTTGTACTCAGAGAGCCCCGAGTATTTGCAAAGCAGCTGACCCTCAACAGGCAGGTCTGACTGACAGAGGCAGGGGCTAGAGCATGCGCCAGAGGAAGTCACAGAGAGATGAAGGCAGAGCAAAGAGCACTCACACCAACGGGGGAGCACAGGGTGGGCCAGGAGGACGTGACTTGAGAGATGCCCTCTTGATCCAGAAACATCAACGGAAGTATAGTGGGAAGAGCCTATCCTGGAAATCAAATCAAACCTTTAGATGGTACAGTAGGGAGGGTAATTTCTATGCACAAATATAATCTCTCATCAAGTCAAAAGCAAGAACTAATGGACAGCTTCTGTTGCTTCTTAAATACTTCCACATGAATTTCGGGGGAGGGGGGATTGTGGGGCATCTGGGAGGAGGGTAAATATGATCTAAACATATTGTACCTATATCTAAAACTCTCAAAGGGTAAGTTAAATATGTTATTTTCAGAAAGTAAATATTTATCTTGCCTGTTATTACAAACATAATATAAGCTTATCTTACTTGTCATTACAAAAATAATATAAGCTTACTCTATAAAATCAGAATAATACAAGTCTGGGTGAGACATCCCCAGAACGTAATATACGTCCTTCCTGTGTTCTCCAGGAAGAGACAATTGCCACAGTATTTGGGCAGCTGACGCAAGAATCTAAAAATAGGGGGACTTGTAAGCCAGTCTCATGAAAACAATGACTTTAGGGAAACAGAGTTAGGTTGCATGGAAGATGTCTTTTCTTCAGGAACTCCAGTGCGGGCCAAGTGCTTGCTGGGGTCAAAGTCACACCTGATTAACTTATGTGTCCTTAGACAAGCCCCACGGATTTCTGCCCCGATATAGACCAAACATAGTCCTTATCCTAACATGGAGAATCACATGGCCTTCATGCTTTGGGACACTGTTTCTCTTCTTTCCAAACATCAGCTGGCAGCTTGGTGTGGTAAGAATATGGGAACATCATTTCTGTTTTGAGGCTGATGCTGTCCTTGGGTCTTTGACCTGCAGAAGGGACACAGCTCGACCCTACAGTCCAGGTGTGCTAGGCTGCAGGAGAGAATGGAGTTCCTGCTTCAGTGGCTTGCTTCATTCTGGAGAGCTGCAGCTCTTTCTCCAGGCACCCATGTAGCATCTCGCCACATTCTCAGATGGCAAGAGCACTGGAACAGAGCCAGGCTGGCAAGGCTGCAGCCGACACTTAGTTCCTTCAAGCGAATAGGCAAGATTGTGTTATGCAATTCCCCAGAGCACTCACTGATAAAATGTCCATTAGCTCCCCTTTATGCAAAACTTTAAAGAGGCAATGCCAGTTATCAAAATAAGACATACACCACCTACTGTTAGTCAGCAGAGAGTAGTACTTGGTTACTTAATTCTTTGTAAAAAGCCCACAGCAATAGTGCTGATCTATCCAAGTGCTGGATGGTCCAGTGTGGGGGCAGTATTGCAGATGTTATGGTTCTAGGTTAAGAACAGGCACAAGGCCCTGAGATCAAGAGGCAAGAGCCAGATCATTGCTGAATAGGTTAGGGACAGAGAAGCTGGGTAAGAGAGGTGGCCCCAAGGAGATGGCACTGAAGCAGCTAGCAGCGAATGACCTTTGTTTCAAACAGCCTAAGTAACAAATTATTGTATAAATTATAAGACAGAACTAATGAATGAAAAGATTGAGCAATAACACAGACCCCCTAGGGAGTTAAGATTTAGTGATCAGAGGCAACTAGCCATCTTAAGCTAAGGGTGGGGGTATTACTGGAGAAATGGCTGTGGGATAGGAGCAGGGGCTGGAGAGATGACTCTGTGGGTAGGAGTGTGCACTGATCTTGCAACTGACAAACCAAGTTTAGCCTCAAACATTACATAGGCTGGCTCACTGCAATTCAAGTTCTAAGGGATCTGACCTTGTCCTCTGTCAGCCACAGTGTTTTGTTCATACACCACACACAGACAGATACACGAAGTAAGAATAGTATAGTAAATCTCCTTTTAAAAGCAAAGCTTAGGAGAATGATCATGCCAGGATGACAAGAGAGAGCACAGGGGAGGAGCCAGGGTGACACGGAGAAGATGTGGCCTCGGGAACAAAGGACGCTGACCTAGAGAAGACACTTCAAACTGTGATTGACAAGATCCCACCCAGAAGACTCAGGGAACACTGTGGAAGAGTCAGAGGATGGGGAGGGACATGGTGACACTGTCTTCTGGACGTGACATGCCCATTGGGCTCGAGGACTTGCTGCAGCTATGCCCACCTGCAGGAGATCGAGCCAACAAGATCATGAATGTTCCATCAGGTAGCAATACAAAGGGGAGGACAGGAAGGTGGGAGAGGGTGGTTTGAGGAGGAGCGAGGGGATAGATATGAGCGAGATACATGGTGTGCAAGAATAAAATTATCCAAGAATAAATAAAAGATGTCCACTTTATAAAGTAGATCTTGAGAATCTGTGGAAATGGGTAATAAATCAGCTTGGAGAACTCAAGAGGGAGCCTGTAGATAGTGACCTTGGGAGCACACGGCAGCTAACTCTCCACGTGACAGTGACCTCAGGAGTGCACACAGGATGTAACCCTCCTCTGTTGGTCATTCTACTCCCAACAAAGGGAAAGAACTAAGACCTGTGCTGAGAAAGCAATTGCTAGAAAGATCATTAATTCCGTTCTCCTCCTACTACCAGAGTCGGGTTCCACATGGATACACAGTAACAAGGTGCAGGAGGGAGGGGAGATGGAGGGCGGGCGTGATGAGAGAAGGATCCCTAGTTAGCACCTTCCTATCTCCCACCAGTCCCTGTTCCTAGGAAGGAGAAAACAGTAGCTACAAGCTCCTTACCAGGAGCTATCTTGGTCCTGGGAAGATAAAGATAAATAGGACGTGACTCTTGCCCTTGAAACTGAAGACAAGAGGGTGGAGTAGTCTTCCCTCTTACGGCATCCAGCTGACACTACCGAGACAGGAGCCCAACATGCTGCAGAAATGTCACACCAGGGAGCCTCTGAGTCTGCCACTCCTAACCCCCCCCCCCCTGCAGCCCATGCCAGGAAATCAAAGCAACAGGGCTAGAGAAAACATGAAGCAGTGAGAGTCATTGCAGTCACCCGGTGCCTGTGTACTCTGTCTACTGTGCAGCCCACGTGGTCCTCAGACCACCCCAGACCATCCATCACCTTAGCATGATAAGATAGATAGATAGATAGATAGATAGATAGATAGATAGATAGATAGATATAGATAGATATAGATAGATATACACTCTCATTGTAATTCCCTAGTGTGTTGTAGATTTTAAATTTATCAATTAGATAGATTCATCATGTTTCCTGAGAGAGTGCAGATATTCTATGACACTGTGTGGACTTTGTACTACAGTATAAAACGTTATTGTACGGCTGCATATCTACATATTTCACATCTACATGACACAGTACAGGACAATGGCTTGATGCTACTGAAATGTAGGAATGATATATCCTACCAAAGGTATTTTCTCACCTTTAGTGAGGGAAAAAGGTTTCTAGAAGGAATCTTAAATTAAAGATGAAGTCAGTCATAAGCCCCTCCCCTCTGACTAAAGGTGGTTAAAGGGCAAAGGAACATGCCATGTAGGTGAAAACCTGGGGTTCCGAGGGAAGGGAGTAAGCAGAAGATGTTGCTCCCTTTCCTAATGACATCACTCTGCACATCGAATGCTGCCACGTTGCTTCCTTTTGTCACCTCTGGGGACAAAATCATTCTAAAACAAACACCAAATGCTTGAATAAAAATAGGTGATTTACATCTGTAGTAATCAGTAAATGTTTTGGATTGCTAATACAAGTTGTGTGCTTGTGTGTATACATGTATATATGTGTGTACAGATGTGTATTATGTGGATATGTGAATGGGTATGAACATGCCCATACATGTGTGTGTGCCTACATGTGTGCATGTGAACATGTATGCTGACATATATGTGTAATTTATATATGTGTGTGCATATGACTGTACACATGCATGTGTGTGCATGTGTCCATGTGTGTATATATACATATATGTGTGTATGTGTCCATGTGTGTACATATATTTATGTGTGTGTATGTATATGTGTGTCTCTACAAAGAAACTCCAAGGCTGCATACTAGATTTCCACTTCACCAACTAGACAGAAACACAATAATAAGTTACACCACCAGTAGTAAATTCTCCACGCATACTCTGCTTCCACTAGGCAACATTTTTGAGATTTGGATTTGAAGACTTTTCTTTCAAATATCATTTTGGAGCACACTTTAATGTTTAGTTATTTGCTTTTATCATAAAACATCTCAAAAAGCAGAACCAGGGTATAATTACAGTTTACCATGGGTAAAGTAAAAGGCTAGCTAATGAGACAAGATTTCAACAGGACCACTTCCTCCATGGCCACTGGCAGGTGGGGAGTGCTTCCTAACACAGCTCTTCTGAGAAGAACTCCATGTTCAGGTAAGATGGGACCCAGCGCATGGGGAGAGCTGTTCTACTCCTGTGAACCCCCTGTGCCCAGAGCACCATAAAGACTATGGAAGTCCTGAGACACGATGTTCTCCTCAGCATCATCCAAACCAGATTTGCCTTGTGGAGGAACAGAGGGCGGGTAAAAGAGAGGATTAAGACGTTCAAAGTGATGCATATAAAGCAGATTGACATCAGCCCAAATGTTAAAGATTCGAGGCAGTGGCACCGCTGTCATCTATGCATGGGGATAAGCTACCATGAGATCACCACCGGAAGCTACAGACACTGCAGCCTCCCTGTGAGACTACCTGGAAAGCCTCTTTGAACCAAATAGTAATGAGCAGACATTCCACCCACCTCTGAGGAGAAGGTTAGACTGAGCGTATTAGCCAAGAGCTGTCAGAGGATAGGATCAGGGCTCGTGGAGACGACAGTGAGAGACATGTTACAGGCATGGCTCTGTGAGGGAGGCTGTGAGACTGGCCAGGCAAGTGACGCACACATCACAGCAGCCTGAACTGTAGTAGAGATGCTTCTCCCAGGGAAGTTTCAGCTTTTAGGAATTCCGGTCATCCAAGTTCTCTCAGACAGCGAGGAAAGACCCCCAAGTATGGCAAAAAGCCTACGACAGACAAACAGGGTTACAGTAAATTAAAAGGCAGAGAGACAACCAATACAGTGAAGAACATACACACACACACACACACACACACACACACACACACGTAATATATAGACGATTCTCCAACTGTAGACCTCATAGATTCTCCCATTTTTCCTACTAATTTGGACCTCTATACCGGGTCAATAATTTCACGGACGCCGTGTTTACATTCCTGGACTCAAGTCTATGGTCGTGGGTGTAGTTTAGGACCGTACCACTAAGTAGCTACAATTCCAGCTCTGGGCAATGAGGACTGGCAGATTTCTGGAGCTCACTGGCCAGTCATCATGGCACAAGCATCTCTGGGTTCAGTAAGAGACCTTGTCTCAAAAACAGCAACAAGGACAGGGATGGGAGAGAGACATCTAACCTCTAGCCTCAAGTACATGAGCTCACACACACACACACACACACACACACACACACACACACACACACATGAACACACATACCCACAGGTACATGAACAGACACACACATATACACACTGAGGTACATGAACACACACACACACACACACACACACACACACACACTATTTTTAAAACAGCAAAAACCTAAACTGGTTCTTTTAAAGAAGAAAAAAGACCAAAGTGGTGGAGAAGCTGATGGAATGCAGAAGCAACAGAAATGCAAATCAGAAGCACAAGGAGAAACTATCTCACTCCTGTTACAATGGTGGCTACGGAAAAAGACAGAAGATCGTGCAGAAGAGGACGTGCGGCAGCCTCAGAAGCCTCATTCTGCGGGAATGTAAATTAGCACAGCTATTATAGGACACAGTATGGAGGCTCCTTTAAAATTAAGAACAGGCAACCATACGATTCAGAAATCCCCCTACTGGGTATATATACCAAACCCTCTCCTCCTAAAGAGGGGGTCTCCAAAGATGGCAGGAAGATGGTAAGGGTCCGCTCTGCTCAGCTCCATTCGCTGCCAATAGCGTCAGATAGTCTGAGCCACTGCCTCTGCCAACACGGTGAGAGCTGCTGGCTCACATGCCCAAGTGGCAGCGCAGCTTGTGTGACAGCCTGGACCTGTTGCAGAGCCTCTTCTTGTTCTAGTCCCCACTTGGAGCTCCCAGCTTTATAGCTGGGTGGCCCAGAGTGGCCCAGCCGAATGGGAATGTGCTGCTTTTAAAGTCTGCAAAGGCTCACTGAGTGCTGGTTGCAGGAGGTCGGAGAAGGAGCTTATGCAGCAACTTGTCATTTACCTCAGGAAGGATGACTTGGTGCCTATCCCATACCACCAGACCCCTAGGTCTGAGCTTGTCAGGGCTTCTCTTCCATACTCTGTCATGCAAGACCGTAAAATAGCTGCTACTTCCTGTTCAACTCATCCAATCAGGATGTCCTGAAGACATGCAGGGTGATGTCTGCCCATCCGTCCTGCAGGCCAGTGTGCACGGGTGATCCTGAGGTCAGCTGGTGAAGGTGAATTGCTGACCTTGCTAGCAGGAAGCAGGCTGAGCCCCAGCCTGCTGGAGAAGGGCAATTCCAGATCGACCGCCTACCAGGATGGGTGACGATCTGCTCCTGAGCACAAGCTGAAGTCGCATCTGGAACAGCAGCTGCAACAGGACAAGCCAAACATGTGCACCGGAAGAGTGCATGTGTTGGGGAGGCCCACTCCTGCCTCTTTCAAGTCCCGCAGGTGGAGCAAACCCCACAGTCTCTCCAGGAATGTGACATGTGTATAGGTGACAGTTCCAGCAGCTCCCACTTGGCCTTATTGACCATGATAGCCCTTACTCTGTGGTTGGGCACCTGGCACAGAGCCTCTGCATAACCAGCCTGTGCGACAAGACTGGCTTGCCACAGCCACAGATTTTACCAGCAGCAAAGCTAGACCTCCAAGCCCATCCCAACACATACTGCCCAGACTGTTATCTTGTGACATGAAGGATGCCCATCTTTTGAGAAATGGGCTACTCCCTCACAGGGCACACTTGGCACCCGACCCTTGCCACAGCTTCAGCAGGAGGTCAGGAAGCAGAGGAAGAAAATGCTAAGAATCAGCGGCAGCAGTGCATGCTAGGGACCAGTGCAGCCTCTCTGGTGAGGCTGGAGAAGCCTCAGATGGAGCAGAAGGCTGCTTCTGCCCACAAAGACAGCAGAAGGTTGGCAGGCTTCTTAAGTACCTGCTCAAATGTCCTTACTGTGGTCAGGTTGTACTTCAACAAGAGAACACACAGCACCAGGCAGTTTCTGTATAGAAAGTAGCTCTTTTCTTACTGCCCTCAGACAATGGGAAGTATAAGGTCAGACCAACTGAGTCAGTTGTCTGCTGAGAACTGCCCTCAGCTCCAGAGTGGATCTTCCATAAGCAAAGAGCGCTGTATCCTACAAGGTAGCAGGGGAGAACTGACTCCCTCCCAGTAGTCATCCTTAGACTTTCACATACACACCATGGCTCTGAGTGTTCTCTCTCTCCCTCTCTCTCTCTCTCTCCCTCCCTCCCTCCCTCCCTCCCAGTGGTCATCCTTAGACTTTCACATACACACCATGGCTCCAGTGTTCTCTCTCTCCCTCCCTCCCTCCCTCCCAGTAGTCATCCTTAGACTTTCACATACACACCATGGCTCCAGTGTTCTCTCTCTCCCTCTCTCTCTCTCTCCCTCCCTCCCTCCTTTCCTCCCTCTCTCTCCCTCTCTCCCTCCCTCCCTCTCAAATAAATGTCTTTAAGTAATATAATTCAGAAAACAAAAGAAAAGCAAGTGCATCCTAGGAAGGGTCAGTGGACCACCGTGTGCCTGGTGTTTGTACCATATAACCCACATCACGGTGATCTTCATAGGATGCCCTCCAAGGACCAACTCTGCAAACCACACAGCCTAGGAAGGACCAACAGGCTGACATGTGGCTGAGAAGAAGCCAGACAACTCAAGCTGACTCATACAGACGCTTGGGTATTTTTTTTTAAATCCACACACAGCCACCTACGCTATTTTAATTTAAAATTTTTTACCCAACTCCTTTGGAAATAGAATTTTCATGAAAGCCCACATGTCTAAAAAGATTTTCAGTTCCCACATCTGATTCTCCAGACCTTCGGGCTTCTGTGCCTCCCTCCAAGTACAGAGCATTTCCCAAGCTTTGGTGTATAAAATACAAACACTGCTTTAAGCTGAAATCTAATCGATCTCCTCTTAGTCGAAACACAAAAATCAAATTCTCATCTCAGAAGTTTTTTTTTTTTCTTTTTCCCAAAAGCATCTGCAGCATTTTTTTTTCCTCCTGGGAGGCAGAAGAGAAACGAAGCTCTGGCCACAGGCTCAGTTCTCTGACTTCCTCATGCTCCTGCCTCATTGTTCCCAGGGTGGCTGGCAAGTGGGGAAAGGTCAGGACTGTCAGCCAGGACATCTTCATATAACCCACCATCCTCCCAGGAACAGGACAATCCCACTACCTGCTTCTCTGGGGAGGTTGGCCTCTGAGACCTGAAGTACCACAGTTGTGCTGTGACCTCAATGTGCCTTTGCCCCATTCCAAAGACAATCCTCAAAGGCAGGTGTCTACAAATCAAAGGTTCTTCTGCAGTGATGACCTCTCCGTTCCATCTTTCTCGCTAGGATAAGAATATCTGGTCTCCTGTTCCCAAAATGACTATATCCAGATTGCCCAGCACTAAGACATGGCCTGTCTGATTGGACCAGATTAACAGAGTCAGCTTTGTAAGACTTGTGAATCATTTGTCCCGACTTGGTCTCAGTTTAGAAGCCCTTCAGTGCTGTGTGTTCTTGATAACATCTTCCACCTAGCGTCTCATTGATCTATAAAGCCCAGGTTTCTCCCCTTGTCCCTTCCTCAAAGCCTGCCTAGCCTCTGAGTGGCTGTTTCTGACTCCAGCTTGGGATGGGCTACAGAGGGATCTCATAAATGTAATGCATGAATAAATTCCTGCCAAACTTCAGGGACTGGTACCCACCCCCTTCCCTTCTGTGCCTGAACGCGTTCCTTTCTACCCTGGTGACAGCCCACACGCCTCCAAAATGGCCCACATCAAACACTGGAGACAGGCCCCTGGAGTGGATCTGTGGGGGTGGTTGAAGCCTTCCCCTGCGTCCTGGTCAGATTGTGATATTATGGGGGAAGCAGTCTATTACATCCACCAGCAGGAAACTGATCTGTGTAGCCTCTGTGCTCAGCTCGCTCTCCATCCCAGTCCTAGAGAACAGAGTCACCCAGAACTAGCCATGAAGTCCAGAGCCATCTTGTGTGGGACACAGACAAGGCTGCAGCTTTGAAATTCAGATTTCTCGGCAGCCTCTTCATAATGTTGTACTGGTAGATGTGTATCAACAGGCTTCAGGAAAACTAACACATGAGCGTCCCTGAGACGAAGGCCAAGAGGTCCTCTGCATAGTAGCCATGTGATAAATTCTACATGGTTCTTACGGCATACCCTGTGGCACATATATAATCCTAGTGCTTACCCTGTAAGATAGGAGGTGGAGGCAGGAGAATCCTCAGAAGCTCGGGGGCCAGCTAGCCTGGGGTACACATTGGTAAAAAAAGAGGCCTAGCCTCAAACAAGGTAGAAGGAAGGTAAGGACCAGCAGCCAAGCTGCCTTCTCATATCCACACGGATGCTGAGACAAATGAGTGTGTGCATTCACACACATGCATATGCATACATATTACACACACATACAACACACATAAAACAAACAACACCTACATATACAACACACATACATACAACATGCACATACACACATACCACATACACACACACTACACACAAACATAAACACATACATATATAACTCACATATATTCACACATACTACACATACACACCACACACATGCCACACCACACACACTTACACATGCATGCGTGCACACACAGGATGAACAGTAGAACTTCCCTCGTTTGCAAACATTTGTACAGTATCTATAATGACTTACATAACAGTTTTCAAACACCAATGAATTGGTTCTTGGTTTGTGTGTGGTGTGTGTGTGTGTGTGTGTGTGTGTGTGTGTGTGTGTGTGTGGTGTGTGTGTGTGTGTGTGTGTGTGTGTGTGTGTAATTCACACAGTGTAAAAAGCATATAAATGACACCCACATTTATTTTACATTTTTAACCAATTTCCTATGTTTATTACATTTATTTGGGGGAAACATCAGCACAGGACTCAGGCCATGACACACACAGAGGTCAGAGGACAACTTTCAGAACTGATGCTTTCCTTTCTACCTGGATCTCTAAACACAGACTCAGCCTGGTGTAAGCTCAGCCTGGTGTAAGCACCTTTGCTTCCTGAGTCATCTTCCTGGTGCCATTACTGAACTTTCCTATCACTTTTAAATCTAGACCAGGGTTTCTCCTCTTTAGCATTATTGAAATTCTAGTGTAAAAACTAGATGACAAACATGGATGTGTCTTTTCCTGGGAGCTGGGGGGATACAGGTTGCTCTCCATATTGTGGGATATTTACCTTTACCCCTGGCTATTATTCCTTAGATGCCAACACCTGAGCCCTGTTGCTTATGACCATCAGAAGTGTCTCCAGATATTGTCAAGTATCTCCTGGAGGCAAAATCTGCCCAGCTCAGAACAACTAGAAAGAGCAACAAGTCAAACCTGGGTTAGCTGTTTGGTACTCTTCCTGGTATACACACTCCCACCACAGACAGTTTCCAACTATCAAAGTAGTATCACAAACACAAACAGAGAGAGAGAGAGAAAGAGAGAGAGAGAGGAGAGAGAGAGGTGTTCACACCACACAGACATGAGGTGGTGTGTTCAAATCACACAGGCATGAGATGGTGTGTTCACACCGCACAGACATGAGATGGTGTGTTCACATCACACAAGCATGAGATGGTGTGCTCACACCACACAGACATGAGATATATGCTTACACCACACAGACATGGCTGATGGAAATAACCCTGAGTCTCTGGCACAGAGCTGGGCTATGGACAGCTGATAAGGTGCTTGCCTAGCATTGACAAGGTCACAGATTCTACCACCAGCACTGCATAAGTCAGGCCTGTGATGCCAACACTCAGAAGGCAGAGGCAGAAGGAAGTTCAAGGTCATGCTCAGCCACAAAGTATATGTGAGGCCAGCTTAAAACCCTGTCTCAAGTTTTTAAAAACATTGGCACATTAAACAAGAAGAAAATTGTATTTTGAATATTATACCCTAGCCTTTTTATATTTTTAATGTAGAAGTTCATAGAACTTAATTATAAAATGGATATATTTAACAAGCACCTCCTAAAATTGCCAAAACTTTAAGGTTGGCTTCAGAAAGTCAGCATGGATGACCCCAGCTCTCTCTGATTCTCTGCAGCCAGGAGCCTCAGGATTAGAACAAAATGATCACTGTGTGTCTTAGCCAGCACATGTCAAACAGTATGTAGGGGGGGGAGGGGGGAATATGTGGTGTGTGGTAGATGTGTGTGTGTGGTGTGTATGTGTGTGTTTGTGATGTGTTGGTGTGTATGTGTTTGTGATGTTTGTATGTGATATGTATGTAATATGTGTGTGAGAGAGAGAAAGAAAGAGAGATGTGTGTAGTATGTGGTAAGTGTATATATAGTCTGTGTATATATGTGTTTGTGATGTCTTAGACTGTGGTATGTGTGTGGTATGGTGTGTGTGTGGTATTAGTGTGTGGTATGTGTGAGAGAGAGTTGTATGTGTAGTGTGTCTATGATGTGTTTATATATGATGTATGGGGCTTTATGTGTGTGTGGTGTGTGTATAGTGGTGTGTGTGTGTGTGTGTGTGTGTGTGTGAGAGAGAGAGAGAGAGAGAGAGAGAGAGAGAGAGATGTGTAGTATGTGTGTGTGATGTGTTTAGGAGTGGTATATATTTGTAGTATATGTGTGTGTATGTATGGTGTGTGTGTCTGTGTGTATGTGTGTATGTGTGTATGTGTGTTGCTTCCCCTTTTCCACTAATCCCAACTCTCCCTTCAGTTAAGGCATAATCTTCATCACACACACACACACACACACACACACACTCACGGTTATGAGTCTGATGTCAGCCTGCCATTAGGCTACTGAGGCCAGCAGTGCACAGCAGGCAGTAATCCCTCCAAGGAACCCCTGGGAAGTCACTGTGAGAGGCTGTGAAAGGGAAGCCCAAGTTACAATGGAGAGACCACAGGATGTTAGAGATGCTGGGACACCAGGCTGTCCATCTGCTTAGGAAAGCTGCAGGCACTGAGTGGAGTCTGACCAAGAGAGAAGCTGCTTCCTACAGGTAGCAACTGGGCCCACAGCTCTTAGGAGCCCAGATGATTCCATCACGTGCCCCAGATGCCTGACACGATGCTGCAGGGTTCAATGCTTGCCCTGCTGGACTTCAGTTTGATTTGGTCAGATCTTTTCTTCATATGCTCTATCCACATTTCTCTCCTTCATAACTTAAGCTATTTCACACCAAGTATGGAACATTTTAATTTAAAATGATGTCGTTGATCACTAAGCTGAGAAAGGGTGGAGTTATGCTGGTCCATCTTGTCAACTTGACCTGATTCGGGATCAGCATGGAAATACACCTCGGGGCATGTTTGTGAAGGGTGTTTGCAGAAAGTTTAACTGAGCAGAGAAGACTGACCTAAATGTGGATGGCACCGTCCCCTGGCTGGGACTAAATAGAAAGAGACAGCAGTCTAGAGAAAGCACTTGCCAGGCACTGAAGGATTCTGGGACAACCAAGCACACATTCTCCTACCTAAGAGGTACTAAGTACCAGTACTGCCTGACTCAAAACTGACTCTGGAGAACGCCCCCACAGAACGCCCCCACAGAACGCCCCCACAGAA